>CM038715.1:6332262-6932262 GCA_021613375.1 Megaleporinus macrocephalus | reverse complement strand
ACTCAAAATCGACAAAAGTAGAGTTGCATGTTTTTCATTGGACAGTGACAATATATATATATATATATATATATATATATATATATATATATAGTAAATAAAATAAATATTATATATAAAAAGGTGGCACGTTGTTGTAGTGGTCAGCACGGTCGCCTCACAGCAAGACGATCTGGGTTGGATTCCCGGTCCGAGCCGTTCTCTATGGAGGGTGCATGTTCTTCCTGTGTTTAAGTGGGTTTTCTCCCACAGTCCAAACACATGCATGTTAGGTTGATTGGTCACTCAAATTGCCCGTATTTGTGCATGAGTGAGTGTTGGCCATGCGCTGGACTGGCTGTAACGATTGGAGAGACGAGGAGGCAGGATGCAAGTGCATAAACGGATGTCAGTTTAATTAGAAACAAAAACAACATCTAAACCAAATCAAGAGAACAAAAAAAAACAAGAAACTAGAAAACTGACTTACAAATTAAACTATAAATAAAGAGAAAGACAAGGTTAACATAAATCCAATAATCAGGAAACAGGGCTAACAGAGACACAAAGCAAGACAAAACAGAACAGAGCAAGACAAAACACCAAGCACAGACTAACCAGACATCCAGGGATAAATACAAGAACTAACAAAAAACACCTGGGGCTAACCAATGGGGAGACAACACAATCAGGTGAGGGGCGGAGACAGAGGGCGGAGACATGGAGCACATGACAAAACAGATCCACATAGCGAGGAGCATAAACACAAGCATGGGACAGATAAGTGAATGTAAACAAAGACAGGCAGCCAGACAGACAGGGCAGATGTGACACTGGCGAACTGTCTATGGTGATGCTGGGATTGGCTCTAGCCCCCCTGTGACCCTGACTAGCGAGATTAAGTGGCAGATGATGAATGGATGGGTACATATAAAGAACCTGATCTAGCAAAACCAAATATTTGAATGTATATACAGTATAAATCTGTAGGTCAATGGTCCTCAAACGTGGTCATGGAAATCTATGCACAGTCTACTTTCAAATAATTAAGAAATAGCTGTTCCAAATAATAAAGTTCTTCTAAAATCACTAATATTAGTTTTGGGGGGCGCAGGTTTTAACGAAACTGTACAGGGAGTAAACCAAACCCAAAGTTTAGTCTCGATGAGTACAGACATAAGGTTTGATGCTTAACCCACAATGTTTCTTGTAGACTGATAAAGAGTGAAGAGGGAGGAGGAGAGACTGTGAACTTCCTTGTTTCTTATGATAGAGGTGGACACAACAACTTTCTAGTGTTTGGAGGATGAACTTGACAGGTCTTTAAATACTTCACCCATCAGCATGGTAGGTATGAGAGGGTTAATGTGAAACAGCAGTGAAAGAGTCCGGTATGATGGGGGAATCAGAGGGTGGATACAGTTTGAAATAAATAGTGATGTGGGTGTTGTAGGTTGAAAGTGCTATAGGAGCTCATAGCGAAGTTTCACAGGCTGACTAACACGATATGAGTTCCAGATGGAGGACTTCAGTCATCTAGTGCACCTTCTTGGTACATTGAGAAATTCAGCCTTGCAGTAATAGCTCCGGAGAGTGTCTTTAGAGAGGTGAGGGCAGTGGCATGAACTGACTCGTGAACAGTGGAGACCAAGGCAAGGCAAGCAGAACAGGAGGCAGATGAGGAAGAAGTGACATTTTCCACCTCATTTCCCACCACTGGGCCTCTGAAGAAAAAGAGCAGCCGAGAAAAGTGAGGTAAATACAGAAGTCGTCAGCCCAAGCCCCGTTCGTAAGACCTCTTAAAGAGGGCACTGGTGACGAGAGGATTTCATGGCGCTGATTCGGCTGCCGTTAGAGAAGTCTGTGAAGTCGTCGGAGGGCTAAATCCTGTGTCCTGTAGGATTACCCATTTGAACTGTCTGTCCACATGTACTTAGCTCTTCCTCTTTCTTAGTTCAAGCTGGTTTTACCCTCTGTGAAGCCATGTAAATGAGGATTTCAGGTATTTAAGTCTGTTAAAGGAGTGATGTGAGCTTCCAAAATCTCCTCAGTCTCAGAGCACTGGTTCGCCTTCCCCTGTGTTCTTCCGTTTGATGATCTGTGCCATTGAACGTCTTGATTAATCCTCTGTTTTTTTTATTTTTTTATCAAAGTGGATCACTTCCCTTTTGGAGCTCATTACTGTTAATGATGGGGAACTAAACCGCACGTGTGTATAAGCGTAATAGGGCGTGTTCACACTTTATGAGGGCTGATCGGTTCCCCTGAACTTTTAACTGTTACCAAACAACTTTAAGTAAAAGCATAATTGATATGAAAGAGAACGTATAGATAACTACTGCTGACTTTCACACCACAGATAATGACAGACAGACAGACAGACAGAGCTCGGCTGAGCAAACAGAATCCATTTAGTCTTTCCTATCTGCTGCCTTTTTTTTTCTTTCTCACATTTCTCCCGAGGCTTCTCGCTGTGTTTCTCTAGAGCTTTCTTCACGCTGAGCTTCACCACTAGCCCTGTGGGAGGGTGTGAAGTAAAGAAGATGGACATGTTGTACTAGTGCTGCTTACACAGAGCAACTGTTCAGTTTAGCATTACTGCATTTCGGTGCCCCCCCCCGCCTCCTTTGATCTCAAATTCTGATGACATGCGGCGTGAAATCCATCACGTCCAGTACTCCTCAGTAATGCTTTAGTGCTGTACAATGTACAATGCACTGTATTTTGCCTTCGGGAAAATAGGAAACCTACAGGTCAGTGCTGGCATCATGGGAATAGCCTGCAAACCCACAATGCAGGTCAATTTGTTCAAATTCTTCACCTCTTTTCCCTCAACAGTGACACATCACTACCTCCGTTGAAGGAGAAGAGATGTTTATTTTTAGTGTTAATAGCCGTGGCAGGTTCGGTTTGAAGCTGCATGTACGTTTTTAAAATTTAACATTTCACACTCCTCACAAATAAGGAAACGCTAGACGCTGGAATACTGTATATGGTCCATGTTTAAAAACAGCAGATTCCTTAGAGAATACATTTCACAGCAGCATGGCTAATGTGTACATTCCCCAGGGAGCGTGTGCATTTACTATTACGTTGGCAAGAAACATATAATTCTCATGGTGATACCAAGGAATGTACACATTCATTAGCGTGTTGGGAAATATAAAATGCTCGCGGTCAATGCTGTGTGATGTTAACCAAGAATTTTGTTTGCCCCCTTTTTAAAATGAGCTTATAATAACAGAGCACTGTACACAAACAGCCACTGACTTCATAGCCACAGCTATGTGGTAGCAGGAACAAACACAGAGGAAAGTAATACACTTACAGTTTAATAATAATAATAATAATAACTAGAGAGGGGAAGTTAATGAACGAACTTCGAAGTTGGCTTGAAATTGCCCGCTGATAGTAGGGTGTGTGTGGTGGGTAGTGTGTGTGAAGTCTGTGTTTGGTGAAGGTGTGTTTTGTAATCAGTCTGTGTAGTGTGTGTGATGTGTAGTGTCTATGTTGTGTAGTGTGCGTGTTGTGTAGGGTGTGTGTGTTGTGTAGTGTTTATGTTGTGTAGTGTGCGTGTTGTGTAGGGTGTGTGTGTTGTGTAGTGTCTATGTTGTGTAGTGTGTGTGGTGTAAGGTGTGTGTGTGTTGTGTAGGTTGTGTGGTGTATGTTGTGTAGTGTCTATGTTGTGTAGTGTGTGTGGTGTAAGGTGTGTGTGTTGTGTAGGGTTTGTGGTGTGTGTTGTGTAGGATGTGTATGTTGTGTAGTGTCTATGTTGTGTAGTGTGTGTGTTGTGTAGGGTGTGTGTAGTGTGTGTATGTTGTGTAGTGTGTGTGGTGTAGTGTCTATGTTGTGTGTAGTGTGTGTTTTGTGTAGGGTGTGTGTAGTGTGTGTGTGTAGTGTGTGTTGTGTAGGATGTGTATGTTGTGTAGTGTAGTGTGTGTGTTGTGTAGGGTGTGTGTTGTGTAATCTGTGTCTGTGGTGTGTAGGTCTGTTTAATGAGTGTCTGTTCTCTCAACATTCCGCCATTCATTCCTATGGGGCCAAAATTCCCTGTTTGAATGCCGTTTTCCAGAAAATAGGACCTACGATCCTGCCGAATTTCGTGGTTCTAGCTTGAAAACTGTGGGAGGAGTTAGTGATTATATTTTGCGAATAGAATAATAATAATAATAATAATAAGTTTAATTTATATAGCACCTTTCCCATGCTCAAGGACGCTTTACATCGAGAGAGAGAAGCAGAGAGAAAGTACTGAGAAAAGAGGTAAGTTTTAAGTTGAGCTTTGAATGAGGAGAGTGAGTGACAGTCACGAAGAGATTGTAGTAATGTGTTCCACAAGTTTGGGGGCCATGACGCTGAAAGCTCTCCCCCCCCAATAGTGACCAATCTGAATTTTGGAACAGACAGGCAACCTGCGTCAGAGGACCCAAGAGTCCGGACAGGGCAGTACGGGTGCAGGAGCTCAGCTAAGTAGGCAGGAGCTAAACCATGAAGAGATTTGTATGTTAGCAGGAGGAGTTTAAACTTGATCTGAAGCTTGATAGGTAGCCAGTGTACCTGTAACAGAACTGGGGTGAATTTTTTAGGATGAGTGAGTGAGTACTCTAGCTGCTGCATTGTGTAAGTATTAAAGGGGACGGATAGCTTTGTTTGGAATGCCAATAAGAAGAGTTACAGTAGTCTAATCGGGATGATACTAACGTATGGACCAGAGTTTCAGTATCTTTTATGGAGAGCGAGGGTCTAAGACGAGAACTATTACGCAGATGGAAAAAAGCTGATTTGATTAGAGCCTTAATGTGTGATTGGAAAGAAAGGACAGAGTCAAAGAGTACACCCAAGTTACAGACTACTGGTAAAGGTTTTACCGTCACACCATCAAAGTTAAGAGAGAAGTCAATGAGATGAGAAACCACAGACAACAAATGAAATTTCAGTTTTATCAGTTTTACACCATTACCCAAAATTAAAAATTTCCATTTGACACATGAGCATTTATATGCTTCTCAAACTCATATAATAGCCATTTGTAATTTGCTAAAAGTGTTTTAAAGAATAAGCCTGTGTTTGTTTATCTAAATTGAAAACTGTGCTTTCTGACAGCTTTTGTGTCGGGGGGGCTTGGTAATAGGAATCTTGTTGTTGCTCTGGCTCTTTCCCGTTCTCTCTGACAGTGGCTGGCAGGATTATGGATGTGAGCATGGCTCAGGCTGCTATTCCAAAAACAACCTCCCAACATTTGCCATTTAATTATTAACCTGCCAATTCTGTTCCTGTGGGAAGGACTAGCCAGGAGGGAGGCCTTAGCTAATCCACCTTTTGGGTTTATATTTATTGAACATCAAACCAAATGTCTATCTGTGTGTGTGTGTGTGTGTGTGTGTGTTTTTTTTTCTTAGTCTTCCAACTTGGATGAGAGCGATCAGTGTGTTCTCGAATGTAAATCCCCATATTGGCCAGCTTCTGTCCCCATGCACCAATCAGACTCTCTTGTACCCGTCACCCTTCAGCAAGAGAACACAAGCTGTAGGGACCATGTGTTCAATATCTGTTGTGTAATTCTAAATAACCTTTTAAGGAATTATTTAGATTTATAGTCAACAGAGTTACTATGTTCTAGTAATCTCAGCGTTATGAAAGTTTTGGCTATGAAATAAGAAATAAGCTAATCTGGAGTGATTTTCAGTAACTATTCAGTTAAAGACCTGCTCTCCTCTTACAGATGTGTACTGCATACCAGCAAAAACAATTTTAATTTAAAACTTATTAGACTTATTTGGTGTAAGTCTAAACCTGATGCCTAAGACTACTGACTTAGACAGTGAATACTCATTCCTCACTTGTCTTAGTGCTTGGCAGATAGGATGTATAAGCTTCCAAGAAACACTTAGATGTTGTGTGGATGATCTGAGCTGTTTAGGCTGAACTGACCTGGATTAGATTGTAAGAGGCCTTCTTTTGCACATTTCTTCTGGCAAGGAAACATTTTTATGGCTAAAGTTATCTGCTACTCAGCACCCAGTCTCGGTTCTGTGATTTACTACAGAGAGAGAAGTAAAAATATCCCTGATCTGTGGTAAAATCTGTAATGCACAGTCTAAAGTGGCATATTGTTTTTTTATATATAACAGTAGCAACATTTGAAATGATAAAATGCACATTAAAAAAAAAAAGTATAATTTCTATAATCAATAATAATAATTAGAATCTACGGTGGCCGAGAAGACCCAACGCGCTGCAGATTCACAAACGGCAATACATTTAACAAGCGCGCTGCAAAAACACGAACGTGCTGCGAAACCGTCCACAACACAACGGAAGTGTTTCCGGAGGACACTTAAAGGACGTGGGACCACATACGGCGACACAATGTAAACAAACACACGGAGCCGCTGTAGCAACTAATAGTGATGAGCAAATGTGTCACGCATACGGCTGTCCCTGACACTGACTCGCTTCCAAACTCCATTTCCCATAATGCACATTCCGATGACGTCACTCCCACCTGTCCCAACCCAACCAATCACACCCCGTGCGCACGTTCAGTCTCACCTGAGTTCTAACTACACACAGCTGTTTGTTATTTCCAAACTCCCCATATATACCCTACACACACACTACCATTTGCGAAGTTTTGCCAACCTGGTTGCATTGCTGAGCGTTTTCTTGTTACCCTTCTCATTGAGTATTCTGGTTTTGGCTCCTTCTGTTTTTTCGACTCTTCTCTCTTGTCTTCTCCTACGGATTCTGGTCGCCTGGTTATTTCTCCGCTTTTGGCTCTGATCTCCCTTCTGTCCTTTGACGTTCCCTTCGGATCTCCCTCTTGACTTGTTTGCTCCGTTCTCTGCCTTTCTGGTTTCTACCTTGGACTGCTTTCTGGTATACGATTATAGCTCAACCCCGTATTGTTTGTTTACTGCCCTGTTTAAACTGCTGACTCTGTTAATAAACCCAGCGTGACCTGTAGCCCTGCAAGCGTCGTGCCGAATTCTTTGTTTCTGACAGAAAACTTTGCCACTGTTACGATGGCAGAGCTACAGGATATACAGCAAGCCGTGAGTAGCCAAGGTCGTCTTCTGGGACAACATAATCAGCTTTTTGAAACTCTCACGAACTCTGTTGGTAGTTTATCTCAGCAGCAAACTGAACAGCATGCTCAGTTAACGCAGATATCAGCTAATCTTCGTGATATCGCTGTGCAGATAGCTCAGATGAATATCTCGTCTGCTCCGGTGACTGAATCACTCACCCCTCCCCCTGTGAGTGGTTCATTCCCCGTCAGCAAACCGGATAAATTTGATGGAGCTCCAAATTTTTGTCGGGCTTTCTTCTCCAATGTTCTATCTATTTTTCTAACTCTCCTCCCAGTACTGATAGAGCTCGAATTTCTTTTTTTATTTCACGTCTTACGGGTAAAGCTCTGGATTGGGCTACTGCTGTATGGCCCAATCATGAACATGGGACTTTTTCTCCAAGAATTTAAATCTGTTTTTGATCATCCTAATGAGGGCCGCTCTTCTGGCGAACTTCTAATCCAACTGCGACAGGGGAGCAGGTCCGTGGCCGACTATGCATTGGAGTTTCGCACTCTGGCTGCTGACAGTGGGTGGAACCAACCAGCCAAGACCATTGTTTTCCGCAATGGTCTCAACCAGGATATACTTAAAGAGTTGGCTTACCGAGATGAGGGACTATCACTGGAGGAACTCATCTCTCTCGCTATTAGACTTGACCAACTCAAGCATGGAGCGACATCGACTACTCGTCGTTCCACAACTTCACACACCACCCATCTCAGGCACGTTTCTATGCCAGAACCACGCCGTTCCCCAGCTCCAAGAGGATATAGTGACTATGCTTCAGAGGAACCAATGCAAGTAGATTCTTCTCGTCTATCGGCTGAGGAGAGGAACCGTCGGCTTCGCGGTGGACTCTGTTTGTACTGCGGCATCCCTGGACATGTTGTTAGGGACTGTCAAACGTGTCCACAAAGACTACTCCCACCAGTTCAAGTGGGATCCACCCCTCAAATCAAAAGGGTGAGTAATCCTACAACAAGTATGATTACCAAATCTCTGCTGGTTCCTGTTACCTTGTGTTATCAAGGTTTTTCTTGTGTATTTCCAGCCTTGATTGACTCTGGAGCTGAGGGGAACTTTATTTTGGCTGATGTAGCTGAACAACTTCAGATACCCACTGTACCACTGACTCACACCATGAAACTGTCCGCCATAGATGGGGACCCCTTGGGCCAAGGGGTGGTATCACAAAGAACTGTTCCCATCACCATGAACGTTAGTGCTCTTCATTCTGAGGAGATAAGGTTTTTTTATTTTGGATTCTTCTGAATTTTCTGTTATTCTTGGTTAAAGACACATGACCCTGTAATATCATGGGCTGATAGAGAGATTGTTACGTGGTCTAAACATTGTGTGAATAATTGCCTTGTACTGCCTCAATTGAATGTGTTTACCACTTCCATTGAGAGCCCTGAGAATTCTTCTGAATCTATTCCTCCTGAGTACTCTGATCTATTAGAGGTCTTTAATAAAACCAATGCCACCAAATTACCAATCCACCGAGCTTATGATTGTACAATTGATTTAATAGATGATAAAATACCACCCAAGTCTCGTGTTTATCCACTCACTCAAGCTGAGGAGAAAGCAATGGAGGATTATATCCAGGAATCTCTCGCTCAGGGTTTCATACGTCCATCCACCTCTCCTGTAGCTGCTGGTTTTTTCTTTGTCAAGAAGAGGGACGGTGGTCTCAGACCATGTATAGATTATCGTGGCTTAAATTCTGTTACCAAATCTTATCCTTATCCTTTGCCATTAGTACCTGTTGCTTTAGAACAACTCCGGGGAGCCACAGTATTTACCAAATTGGACCTACGTAGTGCTTGCAATCTCGTTAGGATCCGAGAGGGGGATGAATGGAAAACGGCCTTTCTCACCACTAGGGGGCACTATGAGTACCTTGTGATGCCTTATGGGCTCAGAAATGCGCCTTCTGTGTTTCAGGCATTCATGAATGACGTCCTCCGGGATATGTTAGGACGGTTTGTTATTGCTTATATCGATGATATTCTGATTTATTCTCCGGATTTACCAACTCACATTCAACACGTACGTATGGTCCTGTCTCGCCTTCTTGAGAACCACTTATATGTTAAGGGGGAGAAGTGCGAATTTCATTCGGGTTCAACCTCTTTCCTTGGTTACGTTATCAGTCCCAATGGTATTGTAATGGATGATAATAAAATTGAGGCTGTAGTTAACTGGCCGATCCCCAATTCCATACGTGAACTACAACGGTTCTTGGGTTTTGCTAATTTTTATAGGCGCTTTATTCGCAACTACAGTTCTGTAGCAGCTCCTTTAACTTCTCTGCTTAAAGGAGATGCTAAGAAACTTAGCTGGAACCCCCAGGCAGATCAGGCATTCAGGAACCTTAAGGACAGATTCACCACAGCCCCTTTGTTACAGCATCCAGATCCTGCTCTTCCCTTTGTAGTAGAGGTTGATGCCTCTAACGTGGGAGTAGGCGCTATCCTTTCTCAACGCAGTGGTAACCCTCCAAAATTACGACCCGTCGCATATTATTCACACAAATTATCTCCCACCGAACGAAACTATGGAATTGGTGATAAGGAACTACTTGCTGTCAAATTAGCCTTTGAGGAATGGCGCCATTGGCTGGAGGGTGCCCAACATCCTTTTTTAGTATTAACCGATCATAAAAATCTCGAATACCTCCGCTCAGCTAAAAGATTGAATTCCCGTCAGGCTCGTTGGTCTCTGTTTTTCTCCCGTTTTAATTTTCAAATTACGTATCGTCCAGGAACACGCAACACAAAGGCTGATGCCCTGTCGCGTATGTTTGAAGCTGAACCCAATGAGAGACCTAAACCCATCTTGGACTCCAAGATTTTTTTAGCTCCCATTAGATGGAGTGTAGACGTTGAAATTGAGCAGGCAAATTTGTCAGGAACTATCCCGGAGGCATGTCCTCCTGAAAGATTGTTTGTTCCAGCACAGTTTCGAGACCGATTGATTACCTGGGCTCATACCTCTCTCACTTCAGGACATCCCGGAGAAACTAGAACTCTTCAGTTACTCTCCGGGAGATACTGGTGGGAGAGTATGTGTTCAGACATCCATCGGTTTATATCGTCATGTACAGTTTGCTCCATGTGTAAAACACCACGCACTTTACCGGCGGGTAAACTGCTGCCGCTACCCATTCCATCTCGACCATGGTCCCATATTGCCATTGATTTTATAACTGATCTACCAAATTCTCAGGGCAACACAGTTATTTTAACCATTGTAGACCGATTTTCTCAAGGGGTACGCTTTATACCATTCTCCCAATTGCCTCCAGCATTTCAAGCTGCAGAATGTCTGTTTAACCATGTCTTTCGTTTTTTTGGTATTCCAGAGGATATAGTTTCTGACAGGGGCACCCAATTCACTTCTCATGTGTGGAGATCATTTATGGAAAAATTGGGTGTTGCAGTTAGTCTCACCTCGGGGTACCATCCCCAAAGTAATGGGCAATGCGAAAGGACCAACCAAGAGCTTGGAAAGTTTTTAAGGGTCTATTGTCATCATAATCAAAGTGATTGGTCCTGTATATTTGCCCTGGGCTGAGATGGCGCAGAACTCTCTTACTAGCTCTACTACCAAGATTACTCCGTTCCAATGCATGCTAGGATATCAACCGCCTCTTACACCCTGGTCTGGTCAACCATCGGAAGTGCCTTCTGTGGAACATTGGATGAGACGAAGCAAGGAGGTGTGGGGACAAACTCATCAACACATAGAGGCCGTTCTTAGGCGGCATAAACATCATGCCGATCGTCACAGAGGTAATACCCCTTCATATAGTATAGGAGATCGAGTGTGGTTATCGACCAGGGATTTCAGACCTTCTGAGGGATGTAGAAAATTAAATCAGAGATTTATTGGACCTTAAATTGTTGAAAAAATTAATGACGTCACCTATAAGCTAGATCTCCCTGCTCATTTTCGTGTTTGTTCCTCATTTCATGTTTCGTTACTTAAGCCTGTGGTCCCTGGTCCCCTGGACGAGGTGCTGCCTGACTCCAACCCTCCTCCACCGATTGATGTTGGGGGTACCCCAGTGTATGCCGTTCGTAGGCTTCTGAACTCGAGAAGGAGAGGTGGTATCCTCCAATACTTGGTGGACTGGGAGGGCTATGGGCCTGAGGAGCAAAGCTGGGTAAAGGCAGCGGATGTGTTGGATCCGGTCCTCAAGGAGGAGTTTCATCGCCGCCATCCCTCTCGTCCAGCTCCCAGGCCAAGGGGACGTCCTAGCCATTCGTCTGTGGACCCGTCCGCTGGAAGCAGGCGAGGTCGCTCGTGGCGTGTGTCGCCAAGCCCTTCTGTAGGGAGATGGAACTTTGGCAATAGGCGTCTCCCTTCGAGCCCGTCCACCAGTCATCCAGAGGTTCCCTCCAGAGGGAGGATCCCTGCTCCCAGCCGCAGCAGGTCCGGGGGCCCCCGTTCTCAGTCATCAGTCACGAGGGTTGGTCGTCAAGGTCGTCCTCGCTGCCACTCCTCGTCCCTCCTTGACTCTTTGGGGGGGGGGGTACTGTCACGCATACGGCTGTCCCTGACACTGACTCGCTTCCAAACTCCATTTCCCATAATGCACATTCCGATGACGTCACTCCCACCTGTCCCAACCCAACCAATCACACCCCGTGCGCACGTTCAGTCTCACCTGAGTTCTAACTACACACAGCTGTTTGTTATTTCCAAACTCCCCATATATACCCTACACACACACTACCATTTGCGAAGTTTTGCCAACCTGGTTGCATTGCTGAGCGTTTTCTTGTTACCCTTCTCATTGAGTATTCTGGTTTTGACTCCTTCTGTTTTTTCGACTCTTCTCTCTTGTCTTCTCCTACGGATTCTGGTCGCCTGGTTATTTCTCCACTTTTGGCTCTGATCTCCCTTCTGTCCTTTGACGTTCCCTTCGGATCTCCCTCTTGACTTGTTTGCTCCGTTCTCTGCCTTTCTGGTTTCTACCTTGGACTGCTTTCTGGTATACGATTATAGCTCAACCCCGTATTGTTTGTTTACTGCCCTGTTTAAACTGCTGACTCTGTTAATAAACCCAGCGTGACCTGTAGCCCTGCAAGCGTCGTGCCGAATTCTTTGTTTCTGACAAAATGATACTGATGCTTCACTGATGACGTCTGAAGTCTCGCTGGTTCAGGACGTGGTTCGAGTATTGGCGGGATTTATTGTTTCTTAATAAAAATTAAAGTCATCATCACCCCACAATCACTGTCCCATCTCTTAAAACCACTGCAACAGTTTTAACATCAATATCTCACGTCCTACTGGATTTATTTACTGACTGAAATCATACTGGCAGTTTTTTTTATAAACAGACCCACACAATCAAACACAGATCAGATAAACAAATTAATAAACCACAGAAAATGAAATTAAGGTGTTTTATGTATATACTTGTTTTCATGCTGACAACGTTGCAAGACGCCATCGCAAATAGTTGAAAGGATAGTAAAAGTTTTGCCCAGCAGGGGGTTTCGTGTGCACATGAAGCTTCAAGTACTGAACCTTTTTTTGAACCATCTTGATCTGGACATCACTAGCGTCTAATGAGAAGTAAGTCTGGATAGTTATTAAATATAGCCAAACTTACTTCTCATTAGACGCTACCGCGGCTCCGCACGGTTCTGTTTACATTGTGTCGCCGTATGTGGTCCCACGTCCTTTAAGTGTCCTCCGGAAACACTTCCATTGTGTTGTGGAGGGTTTTGCAGCGTGTTTGTGTTTTTGCAGGGTGTTTGTTAAATGTAGTGCTCATGTTGTCGATTTTATGAAAGTGTTTTCTGTTTGCAGCGTGTTTGTGAACCTGCAGTGCTTTGGGTCTTCTCGGCCACCGTAAAAATCAAAAAAAGAAATTTCCATAAGAAAAGAAAAGCATGTTTGGAGTATACTGCTGCCAAAAACTATGAACTTCTGAAGGAAGGTTATTTTAGTTGCTCATCATTGCATCCCAAATAGTAAGCATATATTGTTCTGCTGCTTTATAAGTTTGGCACCTTGCTGCGGTGCATTTCCCGATAACGATTGATCTTAGTGATTTACAATCAACTCTAACAACATCGTAACTTTAAGAACCCCGATTTTGCGAATGTTTCCCAAAGGCCTTCTTAGTTTCCAAACTTACAAACTTGTTTCAAGTAGCTCTTTGTTGACTCCGCCCCCCGCGTCAGCGCTGAATAGACACCGCCAGTTGAAAACTGAACCATTGAAGTTTCCTCATTATTATGCTACAAATGTATCATTATGTAAATAATTATAACACACAAAACAAATAAGGATTTACATTAATTTTATGTAAAAAAATAAATGAAAACATTTAGTTTGCAATTGTTGTCTATAGCACGCCCAGCCTATAAATAGGCACATGATTAACCTTCCTAGCACGGCACACCAGCCACGCAAACGCAATTTTTCTAAGATGAAATAAAAGCCAAATGCTTGAGGAAAAAAACTAAACATGCCATTTTCCAGAGCTCAGGGAAGTTCTATAGATAAGGAGAAAAAGCAGAAATGGGAAAAGACTGCTAGGAACATAAGTGCTTGTTTACACGTACTCACCTTTATCAGCCTTTCACTTGGTAATTTATATGCGTATGTAATTGATCACTTAGTTTGATTGGTTAAGGGATATCAAGCTTAGTAAGCCAATGTGTAATATTTTTTTAGAAAGTCATATGTATTAATTTACTACTATGACTGTAACACTGGAAGAAAATTAATCAAAAGTGTGTAAATTAATATGTGTATATCAACAAATGATGTATTATACTTTAAGCAGTTTAAACTGTTTGTTTTACGTGATTACGATGATTCCAACCTTGAAATTAAAAAAGTAAAATGTACATTTATGCGCGGTACTGAACTCAGGACCTTCAGAGTGGTGGGCAGTTTGCTTCCCACTCCACCATGATACAAGGGAACACCTGTTTATTCTAGAATCGAGTGGATCGGATTACTCTTACATTTACAAACGACTTTACGTAGTACGTTAGTTATGAAGGCTTTCTGGAAACATTTGTCATTTTAAGAATGTTCTTAAGTATAAAGTTACGAAGTACTTAGCGTTGCAAATGTTTTAGGAAACGCACCCCTGACTGTTTGCCACTGCTGGTCCACCCTCAGATCACCCACATTATTCTCTTGTGTGCAAGATCAAAATATCAAATCAAGATTTTAAATGCACAGAGACTTTTATTTTGGTAAAAACAAAACTAAGACAAATATTACAAACAATTGTGAGAAAAGACATTTGATAAATTCTTTGTAAAACTAAATAAATAAACCAGACCGAATAAATAAATAAAATAAACTAGAGAGTGTAAGTGGGATTTTGTCTCATATTCTGCTTAAACAAAACACCAGTAGACCACCAGCTTTGCATTAGCATGGCAACAATGGTCATTGCAGCCACATTTTTTAGACACATATTTAAATGATAATATTATAATTTCATAGTGTTTAATTCAAAAACTTGCAACTGTGTAACTGGTAATGTTAATTTTCACTAAAACCTATGTATCAGTTTTTGTGTTGTATTAGTATCAAGCTAACCAGACCACATTCTTCACACTTTATAGAAAACTACTGAAGGCAGATCAAACCAACACTGATTAAAAGAGGGGGGAATGTTGGCAGGGACGCAGGAAGCTGGACATGCCGATATTTTAAGCAGCATAAATATGACATACAATGACATCATGTAAAATCATTTGTCGTGTTCCATTTTTTTCCGGAATCTATATCAAACCAAATGTGTCATAAAAAATATTTTTTATTAAAAAAACCATATCAGTATAACATATATATTATATTTATATATAACATTTTATTTTAAATAATAATAATATTTATAAATATTTATATTTTAGTCAATGGAAATAAAGACAGTATATTTGATTTATAATATGCAATTATAGGCCACTAAAATAGTGCTGGGGACAATTTTAGGTATATATACCTATAGTGGTGGGACATGTCCCCACTGTCCTTACCATAAATT
Organism: Megaleporinus macrocephalus; assembly: GCA_021613375.1. Taxonomy (NCBI): domain Eukaryota; kingdom Metazoa; phylum Chordata; class Actinopteri; order Characiformes; family Anostomidae; genus Megaleporinus; species Megaleporinus macrocephalus. The sequence goes on along the minus strand of CM038715.1, from coordinate 6,917,169 downwards.
ACATAAGACTCAATGTGGTATATAGCAGTGTAAAACACCAAAATCACAGAGATTTGTATCCACACAGGACAAAATCTCTCAGAGTCTAGTGAAGAGCAGTAGGTTATTTTCACTAATACTTTTTATTTTGTGCTTTTATAGTTAATCATCCAATAAACACACAAGATTAATAGAGGAGCCGTTTATCCTATTTTATCTATTATTTATGTGCCTAATTATCAAGTAAAGATGTTATCAGCCTCCCAGTTTAAAGCAAACCAGCTTTTTTTATACTACATCTACATCCACTGTACTCTCAGTGGTCCATGTGAGCAGCAGAACAGTTCATTCGCAGCACACAGTGTTCCATAGTGAGCTCACACATTAACGCAGTTGTGAGGCAGTCACAGGTATGTGTAGATTGAGTATTTAACTGTGGTTTCAAACATGGCTCAGATAATTAGATCCCAGTTTTATAATTACTGCTTTGTATCTTTACAGAAGGAAAGAGATAGAAACGGTAGCTTTTGTCTTTATGTAAACATCAGCAGTTGGCAACTTACTTTCAGTGCAAATAGACCTTTCCAATCTGCATATCTCTCTTTCTTTCTCCTTCTCTCTCTCTCTCTCTCTCTCTCTCTCTCTCTCTCTCTCTCTCTTTGTCCTAGTAGTAATTGCAGCCTTAATAAGGAGGATTCAGAGATATCACATTGTTCCTGGTGTTATCTTGTTTATGGGACTGATAATTGGCTTCTAAGCAAAGTTTCAGATCTTTGTTCACTGCAATAAAAACTGTGACTTAACAAACACAGAGAATGTTTGCCATATCTTATGTACCACACAGTGCATTAGCATGGCTTTGATTAATCTCTCTTACTTCTATCTGTTGTTTTATTTCCACTGTTGAAGGTCATTTAATGCTTCTTAGATTCATTGAACTCTGTTGCCACTGGCTCGTGTTAAGGACCAGAAGGACTAGAAACATATACTAGAAACATATACTCTTCCTCATTAGTTCCTACAAAGAAGAAAGGCTTGTGAGGGAAAGTGTTAACAACCAATTATAAGAAGTATTGGCTGCTAAACTTTATCATCTAACAGCATACGTAATATCATAGCTATGTAACTTTGAATCTAATGTTGGCCCAGGGGCGAGATTCAATTAATCCAACACAGAAGATCTCCCCTTAGTTCTTAAAAAACTGGGGGAAAAAAAGGAAATAAAATCGCTTCTCCTCACATTACTTCCCACCCAGAGAGCAGCAGAGCGTGTTGAGTCCTTGTAGTCTTCCAGCAAATTATTATGTGCAGTACTGTCCAAAGACACTGGAGAACATTTCAAACACTAATATTATGATAAACGTTAATATGTTTTTAAGTGGTTTTATATATGCATAAAGGAAGCTCAGTATTAATTGTTGTTGACTTTGTCAAGCTCCATTCAAAATTCTTCATGTTAAATTAAGTGTACTGGTAATGGAATCTGTGAAGGTTGGAGACATCCAGGGACAATCTGGAACTAAACTTTGTTCTTCAAACAAGCGTGTGTATTTGTAGTTATTATAATGATATGTTAAAAAAGCTGTTATTGCCTAGATAAAGTTTTAAATAGTTTGCTTAGATGTCATAAAACATTTATCTCTATATTATGTACTTACATAAGCATATAATTAAAATGTTGGCCCACTTACTGTTTATATTAATACCTTTGATTAAGTGTTGGTATCTGTATACCTATCAATAATCATCTCTGTGGTGAAATGGCTTTGTTACTCTTCCTTATATAATACAAGTGGTGCACCACAAAATGAAGTTATGAAATAACTTAAGTTTGGAAGAAGGACCACGCACAAACTCCTTCTTCCATCATTACATGCTCTATATAAACCGCTCCTCTGCCCTCACCTTCTTGTGATGAAATACACACCCCACCACCTCCCCAGCTCCTCCATCTCTTCCAAAATCTTACTCACTCTTCGCTTGGCAAAAAGGAGGGCCTCACAATAGAATAATAATTCCATAATGTGATTGGTTAATTTCATGATTAATAAGCTATTTTGTTTCATTTTTGTCCATTTCTATGGCTACCTCCATAGGATACCACTGTGTTTGTGTCTCCTGCACAAGGAAAAAAATAAAAATTGTGAGTAAAAAAAACTGTGAATGATGATTCTGATCAATAGTATCTTGATTTGCTTGTCTAGCATAATAGCAGTATGACATGTAAGTACTTTACCAATGACCTGTTCTCAACAAAGTAGGCAGGCCTAGATATTTGTCTATGCACATGTAAATGCATAAATACATACATGCCAGCATATGTAAATTGATGTGTAAAGCTAAAATGCAGGCGTGCATGTGGTCCGTCTCATACAGAATGAAAGATGATGGCGGCAGGAGCAAGAAATTAAAGGTCTAACTTGTCAAATTAATAAACCTACATTCTTCCCTTGAATCGCTCCCTTAGGCACAAAGATACGCATTTAGAAAGCACTGTCTGTGGTGTGTCATAGACTAAGCAGCTCATATGAAGAGGGGCGAGATGCCTAACAAATCATCTGTTCACCTTATGCTTTGTTATTTTTGCATGTTTACATAAACACTAGAAATAAATATGTATGAAAAACCATGGCATGCATTTTACACTGAGAAACTCTAGCACTTTCACAACCAATTTTCAAAAGGTCAGTAAAGACAGATAGGACTTATTAGGACGTATTATGTTTTACAATAGACTGTAACCTCTTTGGCACAACTACATGCACACTAGATGTACAGTGTTGTGCAAATGTCAGAGACTAATCTTCATTTACTTACGTTCCAGTCAGAGCAGCCACATCACACGTTATTGGAGTGGCATGTCTGAGGGATTTAGATATAATATCATCCACTTGCATAGCAAAGAGGAAAGTCGATTGCATAATTAAACAGGAGTTTTTTAAAAAGAACTAAATGACAATTCCTAGGAACCATGAAAGACCTGGTAGACCATTTCCTCTTTAAGATATCAGAGAAACAATCCACAGGCATTTCTGTCCATCCTTCATTTGTAAGACAACCTGTTAAAGCTATGGGTCTGAAAGGATGTGTAGTCTCTGGATTCGATCCAAGTACTGGTCTTGGGCTGGAGCCTGGAAGGTCGCTGGTTCAGGTTCATTGAGTGAGACACCTTACCTTCAGCTGCATTGTGAATGGGTAGTGTGCTCACTACCCCTTGTTGTGTATGTGTTAACTAGTGTGTGTGTGTGTGTGTGTGTGTGAGTTCAGGTTAAATGCAGAGGTCAAGTTCCTCTGTGTGTGAGCACAAATGATCATTGTGTGGTATTGTATTGTACTGGATTGCATCATGGTATGAAAATGCATGTTGTTTTATTTAGCACCTGGCTGAGGAGCCATGAAATGTTTACCTTACATAGAGTTGTTTATTTCTGGATTTAGCACCGTCCACTGTATCTATGGCAGTTAAAACTCATAAACAAATGTTCAAATGTGTTTATGAAAACAGGTATGTTGTTTTATTTAGCACCTGGCTTAAGAGCCATGAAATGTAATATGTAATAACCGCCCACCTGTCCCACTAAATACTGTTAAAGGACTGACCACCAGGGCCCCTCTGTCACCCGGCACCAACCAGTTCTCCTCTCCATTCTTGCCATTTGCTCCATCTCTGACTGCATCACTGTATCATCCTGATGGAGCACCTGTATAGCTTCTAAAGCTTTTACCTTCAGACTCAGCTTTAGTTTAATAAACTGTAAATACTGTTAAATCAGAGGAGGATGGGTCTCTGCTTGTGAGTCTGGTTCCTCCCAAGATTTCTTCCTCCAGTTTTGAGGGAGTTTTCTCTCGCACCCGTCGCCTCTGGCTTGCTTACAGTGGATAAAGTGTTGTGACTTCATGTTTTCATGCTTTTAAACTCCTGTGGAGCTGCTTTAAAAGCATGAAAAACATTGTTGTAAAAAGCGCTACACAAATGAACTTGACTTTATGCGGTTCTTCCCTGTTTCATTTTCTACTTGTAGTGTTTTCTTTTCTTTTCTCTCCCTGTCCCGTATTAGGACCCACCTACCCTCAACGTGGATTGGCTGGAGTCTTCATAGCGATGCAAAAATTGATTGGCTGCCTGCCAGTGCGTGGGGTATTTCTGCAGCAAGCTTTTTGGTGTGGCCCCCTGGGCCTTTCTTTTGATAGCCCTTATTTATCATATAAAATATTGTCAAATAAACCTCAAGAGAATAATATAAATAAGTAAATAAAGGTTGTTATACACTGTAAAAACTTTCACTGTAAATTAACAGTAAAATACTGCCAGCAGAGACGCCAATGTTTTACTGTTATTTTACAGAGCATCTACTGTAATGTATTTTAAGAGTATTGTACTGTAAATTGAATTACAGTATATGATATCAGTAAAATAACTGTGTATTAATGGTACTAACCAACTAGCCAGCCAGCTAGCTAGCTAGCTACCAACTAACACCGTTCAAGCTACAGTTTCTTTGCTAAATTTAGTCACTAAATGAAACCGACTTAACTAACAACATCTTAAATCTTAACATTTTAATAATTATACTGACAAAACCATATCACTGAAAACATTAGGAGACGCGACGTTAACAGCTACCTTTTGCTTGAGTTTCTTGGGGACCACCGCAGCTGCAGTCCAAACATTTCAGTAGTAAATGCACCAGCTTGCGTCTCCTCGTCTAAGAACTGATTTAGATTATCTTTCTTTATTTTACAAAACACAATACAAGCTGCCCGGCAACTTCCTGCACTGACTGAATGAACTGAAAGAGTCTTAACTCAGCCCAATAGGCTGGCCCCACCCACTGCATATATTTTATCACTTAAATAAGTAGAAGCAGTTTAGACAGTTTAATAAAAAAGGGTTATCATTAAAACTAAAACATTAGTCTGTAATCACCAGTATGAGTTTGATGGATAGTGACTGGACTGTAAAGGGATGATGGTGCATATTTCAAAAAGTTGAAAAATACTGTATTATGCTGATAAATTACAGTTATTTGCTGTTTTTGGGAAACTGATTGCATTATTGTTTACATACACTGTGTGATTATTTGACATTTTTTAACAATTATTATAAAAAACAGTAAAATACTGTTGTATATCTACAGTAAATTTACAGCAATTCTTTACAGTGTATCACCTGACTATTACTGAAGGGTATTAGAACACAGTAGAACACATTTCCTAAAATGTTAAAACAGATTATATATTTTAGATATTTATATGTTATATATTATATATTTCTATTTTATATATATATATATTTTTTTTTTTTTGATATTATTAACCCTAGTAACATTTATGGTGTTACTAGATATACGTCACATCCTCTTCCTCCTCAGAAACCTGCACATCTGTATCAGTATGCTGCTGTGAGTCCTCTGATTTATTACCATTAAAGATATGATCCAGAACTTGGCTTACATTATATCTTCTTCTCATTGTTGAGTGCTGTAAACTGGAGATGTATACTCTGCAAAGCATCAACTCTAAGCTCATTTGGCTGTACATAGCAGGACATGTCTGTCTTTCTTTGTTTTGTGAAACAGGCAAATATAGAAGCTCCTAACTCAACCTCAAGTGGTTGGAGATAGAGCTGGCTGTTGGTTTACAGTGTGTTTATGATTTCAGTTTTGGGACTTATTATTGTTTTTTAATCTTATATTCTACCTGGGTCGAAATTGACCCTAACAATAGAAATGTCATAATTTTAACAAGAGCATTTTATAATTCATTAAAATAGTTGTTTTTTTGTTTGTTTTTTTTAACCCTTGTGCGATCTTAACATCAAAAATAACCCGCCATACCAAAGCCCCAAAATAAAGCAGCTTTATTGAATTGTAAATCCAAAATTGATTTTTTTTATGATGAAACAACCTGTTATTTATCAATTCAACTCAATTTAATTCATTAATTATTATGTATTTTTTGTTACACAATACAAAAAGACAATCAGCAATGAACAGTATTACACTTTTTTACCACAAACCAACAGATTTCATTTATTCAGTAAAGGTTTATTATGCTATTATAAATGTGAAGTAACTACTTCTGAATTAATTATATTGAAAGGGAAAAAAACAGTCAACAGACAGTTTATTCTTTTATATTTTTAGCAAGTGAAATATCTCTCTAACACAATAAAACAACAAAATGTTGCTTGATTTTGTGGACAATTTTCAACATCAACTCTTTAGCACATGTAGGAGGTGAAATAGGAGGTGAAAAAATTGTCACATGTGACAACACAATGGTTAAATACAAGTTCCTGACAAAGTCAAAAAGTCTTGATGCAATAAACAAATGTATGTAGTGTTGATATGAATTTAAAACTACAAACGCTAGAGGAAAGTTAATTGTTTAAATGTTCTCTTGGGTTGATTTTGTTTTCGCTCTTTATGTTACGGTCTTGGTAAACCCTTAAACGGGTCGTAACACTTGTATTACGTTCCTATCTAAGGGCAGACTGTAGGGCAAACCAAGCTTGTCGTAGTTTGAAGTGCATTTACAACTATTTACAAATATATACAATAATAATCCATATCTCTAGGGGTAAGTCAGGCCAAAATAACAAACAAAATAGACCATCACACTATTTACAGACTATAAACACTGTATGTAAAACACTGTATGAGGTCAGCACACCAAACTCAGGTTACAATACAATACACAAATTCACAAAAAACAACAGCCCAATCAAAAGTCCTCTATCTTCCTCTCTCTCTGCCCTTTGCTCTTTTGTTTGGAATTCAGGGACAGTGCCACCTAGGGATATGGAGGTAGACAGTCAAACAGACACAGGAAACACACAGACAGGGCACGACACACATAGGCACAGCCGTAACACTTGACTTGACTTGACATGTGTACCTTACATAGACCACGAAAACTGTTAGAACGACACTTCTGAAACCCTTCCTCTTCAAAATATAAGAGAAACAATCCACAGGCATTTCTGTCCATGCTTTACTGGGGAGAAATCTTCTCAATGTTATGGGTATGAAAGGATGTGTAGTAATCAAGTAGCTGCTACAGAGAAATGAAAATAGAAGTGAGAATGCGTGAGAGAAATGTATTCCCGGTCATATACCGCATCACTTTCCACTCACATATACATGCTGCATCACTGTGGAACTCTGACACTGTGATGTTTTTTCAGATTCACCTGCTTCTGTGACGGACGAAAGAAAAACGAGCCCAAAAAAAACTGTTGTTTTGACAGACCGATCCTGATAAAATGTAAAATATCCCAGATTCCGGACACTTCCAGAGGCAGACGCGCAGGTGCCCCTGCTGAATTATTCATGTGACTTTCAGTCCTTGCACTGGCCCGATTTCTTGTGAAGACCGGGCCGCTGAAATTGCTCCACTGTTTTCTGATTGCTCCTCTCGCACGTTGTAAACACGCAGTTCATCCCAGCTCAGGGTTTGGCCCCAGAGGAACGAGCTGTGTTCAGTCAGTGGGTTTATTTGTTTATTGATTGCTTATACTATGTTTGTTACATTGTGATAGGTGAAATGTTTATTCAGCTGAGTTTAATCTCATATTGAACACGTATATGAAACTGCAGGTCAGGCAGAGATTTGTATGAGCTACAGGTTAAATGTAGGGCAGAATTCCTCTCACTAAGCTATCGCAGCGCGATGTTTGAGAACCTGCCGTGTTACACATACATATGGCTGAACATGAACATGGTAAAGCATATGTGTAGCTGAGGTTTAGTGCAAAACACATAGGATTGCAGCTTTGAAGTTGGAGCATACTGTACAATGTCTCCTCCTATATGAGAACAGTTTTCTTTCTGTCACACAGATAGGGTTAAGTGGATCTGCAGAAATCATTCTCTGGATTTGACCCCAGTGCTGCCAGTGGAGCATCTTGTGGCTGGAAGGTTGCTGGCTCGATTCCTTAAACAGACAGCACAAGACTGAAGTGCCCTTGAGCAAGACACCTAACCCCCAACTGCTCCCCGGGCGTTGTGGATGGGGCTGCCCACCGCTCCAGGCAAGTGTGCTCACTGCCCCCTAGAGTGTACGTGTTAACTAGTGTGTGTGTGTGTGAGTTTGGGTTAAATGCAGAGGTCAAGTTCCTCTGTGTGTGAGCACAAATGATCATTGTGTGGTATTGTATTGTACTGGATTGCATCATGGTATGAAAATGCATGTTGTTTTATTTAGCACCTGGCTGAGGAGCCATGAAATGTTTACCTTACATAGAGTTGTTTATTGCTGGATGCAGCACTGTCCACTGTATCTATGGCATTTTAAACTGATAAACAAATGTGTTTCTGTAAAAACATATTTGTTGAATTGCTTTTTATGTAGAAAAAAAGTTGCTTCTATATTTGATGAATTTCAGTCAAAACTAATTTGCTGAAATGTTACTGCAAAGCATTGATTGATTAGTTAAACATTCCTTTTTCTATTTATCTATTGTCAATATCTATATTATCCCTTTATACGCTTTATATAGTTATTATTATATATCAGAGGTCACTAATAGGCGGAAAGCGGTCTGGATCCAGACCCAGACGTTGTCCAATGTGGACCCAAACTGATAAACTATTGAGAAGGATTTAATTTAGACTGTGTTTATTTTAAGCAGCAGAGCTTTTCTTGTCTTCACGGTATACAGGCTTTACAGCACAGTGAACTCAGAGACCAATCATGTACACTGTAAGATCATCGAAGGCTCCTCAGCCAATCAGATCTGTGCATATTGGGGCATTGAAGTGAGGAGCAGTAGCCGGAGACTAAAGCGAGTCAGAAAGAATAACGAGCTCTTTACTTGAAGTGAAGAAAAAAAATATTTGGAGCTTTATAAAATAATTAATTCAGTTCAGCATTTAAACAGTAAATATACTGAAATATACTGAATGGTATGTGTGATGTGTTGGTGTTTCAGTAGCTGATGGTATAAGATGCTGATACTAGACTACTTCAGTAAACAGGATACACCACTGAATCAGAACACAAGTTAGAAATGATGATGATCCGGACCTTGGCCTGAGGAAACCTCCTCTAACTGGACCTTACTGAACTCAAATTAAATATCCCTGTTATATAAGTTTCAATGACTTAATTTCTGCTTAAATGTAATCATGTGTTAATAATGTATTACATACTCCTACATACCTGCACTGCACAACAAGTGTTCTGACTGTGTTCAAACTGTAAAATATAACGTTCAATACTCTTTTCTTTAACTGAGCAATTAAATACATGTAAGTCAGACATATGCTCTATTTTAACACAAGCATTTTTAATTAACAGACATAGAAACGATGACTCTGGTTGCACAGACACTTGTGTTTATATTACTGTCTGTTTCTGTTATTTGTATCATAAAATACTGTGTCATAATAGTTATTATGTCAAAACTAATAAACATTTAGCTGGAATTCATGACACTGGCCACACAATGTAATTACAAAGGAGAGGGAACCAAGTAATAAAGTAAATGGTGATAATGCTGACAAGTGTGCTAAGCTATGTTATACCATTAGACTCAATGGACTGTTAAAACCATTTATCTCTTAGGCTTAGTGCTGCTATTAAGTTAGTGCTGGACGATATGGCCGAAATATATATTGCGATATATTCCTTAATTTTGGTCTGTACGATATAATTCCAGTATCAATATAAATAATTTCAAGGCCTCAAAAAAACTGCCAAAAATCCCTATGATGGAGGTCTGTAACTACTTTATCAATTTAAATAACTTTGACTTTAAATTACAACAGAGGCCGAGTTTCTTATTTCAATTCTAATCAGACTGAACAGATTAAAACAGTTGTGGGTCAGCCCAGATACAGAACATAAAAAGTCTTCATATACATAAAAAGAACATGACATTCCCGTCAAATAAGCAATCCTCTAGATCAGGGGGCCAGATTGGACAATATCAAAATACTAAAGGGCCAGTCTCTCTTTCCAAAAGTATTATTAATACATTTTATATATAAAATATGAAAAAACACAAATATACAAAATACTATGTACAAAATAATGAATAATTACTAACAAATTAATAAAATTTTGCTGTAATTGCAGCAGTAAAAGTGTTACAACGCACTAAGAATTTTGTCGGGAAGTGCTGATATGCTGCTCACTAGATAAAGTTATGAAACTTATTTATAGGTTAAAGTATATATGCTTACAAGAAATATAGCTTGTATAAAGCTTCAAGCGTTAATCAACTCTGTCCCGTAACCCCTGGAAACGCAAGCACGTGATATAATTGGACGACGCAAGGAGCACCTTTGTTAACATGCGGTCAGCTGAAGAGGGGAAGTGCGTTCACGTTGCGACAGAGCAGTGTTTTTTGACGTAGCCTTCACTGCATGCAGTTCTGAAAATTCAGGACCTTCAGTCAGAAAAATAACGGCTTAAAAGCTCATTTATACTCAACGTTAAACACGGATACGCTTCGAGCTTTCTGTCCGCACGCCATGTTTGATTTACTCTGTACTGCCCTCTACTGGAAGCGTTGCTCAACAACCATGTCAATGGAGCTGGTGCAGCAAAATATGTGGCCGTGACGGTTATATTGCTTGAAACACACTCAGACATTTCCGCACGAAGAGGGAGTATGAATGAGCCTTAAATCAGCCTTAAGTTTATTTAACTTTGTCTTGCTAACACAGCGGTGAAACGTACTATACATTTATGCACTGCTGCCACCGTCAGGTTAAAGGAACAATTGCAACGTACCGACGGGCCATTAAGAGTGATTCTTCGGCTACCCTGCTGTAAATAATACATATCAAAATACCGCAAAAATTATATAATCGTTATTGAAACATATCTTAACGTGGTAAATACCGTTATTAAATTATTGTCTAGGCCTAGGCTTAGTGTTATAATACTTGTAGATCTCAAGTCTGTCATTTGGACAAGACTGAATCCAAATAGGTGACATCATTGGGACTCATTGACTTTTTGCAAAATTTTTGCAAAATTATTTTGACTTAGTTTTGTCTCCTTCCCTGACCTGATCTTGTATCAATTTCAACATCATTTGGACTTTTGGACATCATTTCTATTAATCTCAACATTATTTAGACTTGGTCTTGTTTTAGTCCTAAAATTATTTAGACTTGTCTTGTTTTAGTCCTAACATTATTTAGACTTGGTCTTGTTTCAGTCTCATCATTTAGACTCAGACTTATTAGTTAGACTGTAACGAGATCTTGTTCATCATGCATTACTTACATTGTAATAGAATATATTTATATATTGTGATATTATACCGCACCAGTCTGTTATGAGGTCATGCAGGTCACTCCCCTTTGTGTTCCCTCAGGGATTAATTTGTGATTTTTTTTTTGGTGACACCCCATTGATTTCTGCCCCATTATTCTAGTACTTCCCAGTACTGACCATTACAGGTCTGATGTCTCTCAACGCTCAGACAGATCAGACCAGCAGCGTGTATTTAGACCCTCCAAATTGTGCTAAACAAACAGTCTGTCTAAGTGAATTGGGCGAGATTGAAGGTCATTGATTGTGACAGTAGAACTTCCCCCACATGTAGCTTTAATCATGCAGCATCATCTCATTAGTGTAGCCAGTCTGAGTCTCTGCTGATCTACATAGTGCTCGACATACTGAGCAGCATCCTCCACTGAGAATCTCTAAAGGACATTAATGAACTGCTGAGTGTCAGTCGAGTGAACTTTCCTCATCAAACGCTGTGATTATTATTCCATTCTCCTCGCTACATTTACACAATACCCTTCACAAAACACCTGATGCAGCCCTGTTATTTATTTATTAGTTTAAATTAAACGCTTCCCTAAAGGAATTAAACTGGAATAGATGCTCCCTGCTCTCATTTCCATAATCTAATGGTGTGTTTATGAGTGTGTGTGAGTGCTGCCGCTGCTGTTTGAATAGAGATGATGCTGGCAGACTCAAGGGTGTGTGTGTAATCCAAGATTCCCTGCTACCACAGGCAACACAGTGGTCTCTGGTGACGCCGAAGCATGCAAGTACACACACAGCCATGCACACAGCGCATCAATAATTTATCAGTGATTTCTCATTTGGATTCTCAGATTAAATACTATTTCCTTCACTGGGGTGATGCGGAGGAGGCAGAGAGCAGAAGACGCGCTCAGTAGTTTAGCTCTGTGTATTAGCCCTCCGTCACACGCTGCGTGTGTGAGCACTGAACGTTCAGCATGCTGCCGTGTGCACACACAATGAAATATTCACCAGAACGATTGTAAACCCATTATGCTATCGTCTATGGACAGGTTCCTCTCCATCCCTTCAGAGGTTTTGTGTGGGTTTCCCAGTGCATGGAACTGAGAGATAGTGGAGGGGGGGAAGGGGACGAGACACAGAGCGTGTGCATGCATGTGTGTGTGTGTGTGTGTGCTACGCAGAGCCTCCCCATTGATTTGGATTTGGACACAGCAATCCTAGGGAGCGGCGGAGAGGAACAGGCCAAACATGATAGATAAGCAGTCACAACAATGAGCAACCAAGTGCAATACAAAGGTGTCATTTTCTTATTTCTTATCGTCCAGTGGAAAGGTGCCACCATTCAAAAGCAGTGCATAACAGATTCAGGTTTTTAAAGTTTTAGTGTTTCTGTTGCTAAAGGAATAGTGGTTTGTCCAGGCCGCACACCTGTTTTCATAGCATTTTGTACCCCTTTGTGCTGCAAGTGCCTCATAATTATTAGCTAATTATGTAGTAATTACAACTTACGTCTGTTGCATACCTTGCAAGTACCAACTTATCGTTGATGCCCAATGAAAAACAAGTATTTCCAAAATTGCAGCTTTACAGGAGAGACCAAAAACATACTTTACTTTTAATGCAATTCAATGGAACCAGACTTTTTTCCAAGCTACTTTGGAGCACTTCTATTGGTGCATTGAAATCATGAAATTTTCACACAATGTAAAGGACCATTGGCATGTTAAAATGTAGAAAACTCAAAATCAATGAAAACGGAACAGCAACGTTAAATAAAATCTACCATGTATGTGCAGCATTACTAAGTGTTGCAATGCAGTACTGTTATAATAATAATAATAATAATGTAGAAATCAATTTATAATATACATATATCTAGCACTACTGGTTCCATTTCATCAGCAGGGCACAATTTATTATATTTAAAACAATATTTTATTGTATTTCCACATCTTTTTTATAATCTATATATACAGTATATTAATTCTTTAGACATGCCACAGCTACACATACCTATTCTATTTAAAAAGTTTAAATGTTAAACTTCCGTTTGGGTGGGAGTAAAAGAAGAAGCAAGCAAAGCAGTAATAACAAAGTAATGGAGCAAAGCAGTAGCAATAGCGATTCTTCTAGGCTAGCCTGAAAGCCAAAAGTAAACATTCAAGTCAAACTTTAAACAAGGAATGAATTGTGTTACAGAAACTATGCAATCAAAACATTATACAAAAAAGACATCAGCAACAACAATGTCACATACTTTCTGCAAAGACATGACACAGGAATTTAAAATGATGATTAAACGCATACACCTTTTATCAGAATAGTAGGGTTCTATTGTGTAACTGCTTCAGTATAAATTATAGAGAAGAGTAGACAGAAACCTGGGACAAAGGTGAAAACATAATAATGTTATCTACCATGTCGTAGTCAAAGAGTTTATTTTTCCCTATAACTGTAAAAAGTGACTATAAAATAAATTATATTGTTATTCATTTATCATGTTATTAGATTGTCAGCATTATATGTAGAACACAAGGCAATACTATCATAACAATATTACTGGATACCTAGTACGTTCTCTAATAAGGTGACAAACAGGCTACATTTAGATGTATTGCTGTATAGTAATTACACCTAACCCCCAACTGCTCCCCGGGCATTGTGGATGGGGCTGCTCAACGCTCCAGGCAAGTGTGCTCACTGCCCCCTAGAGTGTACGTGTTAACTAGTGTGTGTAATTCCATAACATGCTGAAAATATCTATACGACACTATAATTAAACCATGTCTAAAGGATGAGTCTAAAACTAGACCAAGTCTAAATGATGTTGTGATCAAGAAAAGACCAGGTCCAAATTATGACAAGACTGAGAAACGACTGAGCCCAAATGGTGTTGAGACTGAGATGAGAAATGCAGAAAATATCCAAACAAAACTTCATAAATCAAATAAATCAAAGAACACTTTTTGTAATTGGACTTGAAATTCATATCCATACACTTTACCTTGGCTTCATATGCGTGAATCATTCCAGCCATAGCACAAGAACCCAGCTCTCTATCACATAGAAGATGCCAGAACTGGTCTGTAGATCTCAAGCTATCAGTAATCATTTTAACTGCACAGGGATGAGCAGCTCTTGATCAACAACTGCTCTGAACTGCTGCTGTTTTAACTACATGTAGGCATTCATTTGAGAACTCGTTAACAGCAATCTCCCTCAGCATTAACATGGCTCTTTACCAAATGAAAAATTAGTCATGCTTAAAACAACACAAGATTCAATAATTCATAACAAGCTTAGTCAACTAAACTGTGGTACAGTGGGGGAATAGACTCTGTCTATGTATTAAACGGAGACGGTAATGATGATATTCCCAAACGCTCACGAGTTATACAGCCATTTATCTGTCTAACAAGGCTGTGGGTACAGAACCTTGTCGCTCTACTCAAGGTGAAAACCGCATCCCCTGACGAAACCCAGCCCGGCACCTGAGCACACAGCAGAACGTGGAAAGAGCTGATATGGAATCCAGAAAGTGCTTTTGCTGGCTTTTAGTTATTCATGTTGCCATATACCAAATAGATTGCCCTGCCAATTTTATGTTAAGGAGCTAAATCTGTTTCCTTTCAGAGTTTGGAACCCTGCACTTTGTCAGTTGGGCACATCCTATAACCCTGCATGCTCTCCTCTGTCCTTCAGAACTGTCCATTTAGGTCCCTCATGCCGCTTTATGAAAGGAGTTGCTCGTGATGATTGGCAGTCTGCAATGGTTGATTTTTTTCATCAGCAGTAAGCAGCCATTTCACCACTCATAGGTGACGTGTTGTCAACCGCTTAAAATAAAGGCCAAGGCTACGGCTTGCCCTTATCTGCTACAGTCAAGGAGGATGAGAGAGGGACAGAGGAAAGCCAAAGGACAGACCACACATGAATAACATGTCCACTGTCCCAGGGGAGTCGCCTAAATAGGCACAGAGACCATGACCTGAGTTAAATGGCAATACATGTGTGGTACTGTATAAAGGTCAAGGCAGTTACAACAGGTCATGATAGGATCGTTAAACTCATGGTGTTCACCTATCAATTGAACTGAAGAGGTATGCGGTGAGCAGTCAGACTTTTTTAGTAGATAATAAAGAGTTCACGATTATGGTTTACACATATAAGGTCAGTGTGGGGTCAAAGTCACAAGCTTATTGGCCTTGCTGTATAAGCAGGCCTACAAGGTCACAGTATGCCCCCTTTAGTGTTTTCCCAGTGCTTATACATGCATCTCATAAAGAGCTTGAGCCTTAGCTGATGAATTGGGTCAGGTTTTTATAACCTGGATGGGACACAGAGCTACAAAGAGCCACAGAGCTGTTGGCTGTTGGTGTCTACTTTCAATGTGAAGGCAAAGACACTTGAGTAATCTTGTTCACAAAGCCATATTTGGACAGCTTTCTAATTAAGACTAATATTGTCTGTTTTTCAAAGAAAATTAATGTAATTTCATTCATTGTATCTTTTTAGAAAATTGTTGTGGTATGCTTTCTTGCTTAACTTGCTTTCTGTACAATTTCGTAAATGCCCAAGAAATAATATAGCCAGCTAAGCCTTCCTCAATGGGGAATGTGGGAACTCCATTGACATGTACCCTTGCATTTGGACGTATATTGATCACACCAACCTCTGGTAAATGATAATGGTCTACTGCCCAGGTATGTGGAAGCAATTTAGTGATTCACAGACAGTAAAGTTTCATTGTTTGTGAGAGTGTGACTGAGTTTTTATCAATACAAACATGACTGCTGGGTCTAACAGCTTTCCAAACTTATAATTTTATTATTTTAAGCCTACATGCAGCCCATCTGTAAACACTATTAACTCAATGTTTTATTTTCTCCTATACGATTTAGGAATATCACCATGGTATGCAAAAGTTTGGGCACTGTGAAAGGTTAACTGATGTCCGAAAATACATAAAGTTAAAGATGACATATTATTTTTAATGTTTTAAGCAAGACTAATGTACAGCTTTTGTACAATTTTAGACTTAAAAAAAGGATGGCATGCAAAAGTTTGCACCTTCCAGGAGACCTGAGCTCTTTTATCCAGTGCCTTAGAACTAAATTAGCTTGTTGGGATTATAGCTTGTTTAAAATCATTGTTAGGATATCAGAATACTTTGACTCCTCAGACCTTGTGCCCAACAATCAGTAAACAAGGTGCTCCTCTAAGCTCCTCACTCTGAAAATTTAATTCAGTTTGTAATGCAATTAAGAATAATAAAATACTGGATACTTGGAGTTTAGACACAACAAGCAATTAAATAAACCAAAATTAAAGAATTATAGAAATCATTAGGTCTTCTCTGAAAGCTTGGAAGACCCTAAGTGTTCCCCTTTGGTCATAATGGCTCATCATCTTGAAACAACCTTCAAAAACACAAGCTATCTAAGTGGCATATTTCTGTTACAGATATATCAAAATGAAATCTACACATAGTTGAGTGTTTGTTATGTATGAAATAGCATATTGATAAAACTTAGAATTACAGGCTTGCATGCGTTCGTCTTTGTGAAATGGAAAATGTCCTGATGTCACGTTACATTAAATACCTAATAAGAAATTAAAAATAAATAACATACCACAGGCGTGTGATAAATGGAATGTAATTAGTTATGCATACATTCTACACCAGGTCATATTTCATCAAACTATTTCTGAATTACAATGAAAATATGTGTCATATCCTGGATGCAGTCCAACATATTCTTTTTTTCCACTCTTATGAACATTGATATTTGAACATGATTGCAGTGGAGATAATTATACAGATGTACAGGATATTGTGGAAGGTGTTATTGTACTTTAAGGCTGCTGAAAATATAGGCTGACCTGCTATTAAAGTCGTTGTTTCTGGCCCCAGAAATAACCAATCTCTTCGCACAGTACTGCTTGTTGAACCTTCAGTGCCCTGCACTAACTGCACATGACGAGCACGGCTTCTGTATGCAGGTCCCACCATCATTAAAACAAAGGTCAAAAGATAGCGAGGGTGAGTGATAATGGGGGGTAGAAAAAGAGAGATGAGAGAGAGAGAGGGCGAGAGAGAGAGAGAGAAAGAGAGAGAGTGAGCACGAGTTAGGCAAATTTCTTTCTGCTACAGTACATGGTGTGTGCACAATGATTGACTGCATTACTGACTCTTACTGTCAATCAGTATTAGTGTAGAGCACACAAGACATTATTAGTGCTGGTGGCTAGAGGTTCAAAGGCATCTTAATATGTCACTGTCACATCATCACATTAAATTACTGTACAGTCACACACAGCAACTATCCCTACATGACCTTTTAAAGCAGAGCACACGATTTCAGTTCAGGACCGTACATAGCGGTCTCACGTGAGCTTTAACTGTACCAGGATGACCATTTGCTGGTGAGTCGTGTGTTAATAAACGTATATCTCACAATAGCATATCAGGTTTTAGATTTGATCTGAGAACTAGGAGAGTGTTGATTTTTTTGTTTATGCTCATATGTTTTAGTTTGTGGTTAAGAAAAAGCTAGATTTGTTAAAGTAACCACAATGAATGATTTTAAGTGCCCAATTTGACTAAACAACTACTTTGTTTGTTAGTTAGCTTAATTTATGGTGGTGTAGTGGTTAGTACGGTGATGTAGTGGTTAGTACGGTGGTGTAGTGGTTAGTACGGTAGTGTAGTGGTTAGTACGGTGGTGTAGTGGTTAGTACGGTAGTGTAGTGGTTAGTATGGTGGTGTACTGGTTAGTACGGTGGTGTAGTGGTTAGTACGGTGGTGTAGTGGTTAGTATGGTGGTGTAGTGGTTAGTACGGTAGTGTAGTGGTTAGTATGGTGGTGTAGTGGTTAGTACGGTGGTGTAGTGGTTAGTACGGTGGTGTAGTGGTTAGTACGGAGGTGTAATGGTTAGTACGGAGGTGTAGTGGTTAGTACGGTGGTGTAGTGTCAGTATGGTGGTGTAGTGGTTAGTATGGTGGTGTAGTGGTTAGTACGGTGGTGTAGTGGTTAGTATGGTGGTGTAGTGGTTAGTACGGTGGTGTAGTGGTCAGTATGGTGGTGTAGTGGTCAGTATGGTGGTGCAGTGGTTAGTATGGTGGTGTAGTGGTTAATATGGTGGTGTAGTGGTTAGTACGGTGGTGTAGTGGACAGCACTGTCTCCTCACAGTAAGATGATCTGGGATTCCCGGTCTGTGTGGTTCTGTGTGGAGTGTGTATGTTCTCCCTGTGCTTGAGTGGGTTTAATCCCGGTACTCCGGTTTCCTCCCACAGTCCAAACACATGCATGTTAGGTTGATCTCTCACTCTAAATTGCCCGTAGGTGTGAGTGTGTGAGTGAGTGTTGGCCATGCGATGGACTGGTGAACTGTCCATGGTGTACCCCGC
The DNA here is from genome assembly GCA_021613375.1 of Megaleporinus macrocephalus. Classification (NCBI taxonomy): domain Eukaryota; kingdom Metazoa; phylum Chordata; class Actinopteri; order Characiformes; family Anostomidae; genus Megaleporinus; species Megaleporinus macrocephalus. The sequence continues at coordinate 6,898,538 of CM038715.1, read as the reverse complement.
TTTGTGCTTGGTGCACATCTACATTAAGGATTTTGCTCAGTTGTTGTTGGATTACGACACAAGCATTACACTACTGTTTAATGCAGACATGCATGGTTTTGAAAGCTCTAAAAACTAATCAGATAAGAAAAAAAGGCCAATACAGTTTTAAATACAACAAGATTAGACCACTGTTGCAATTTTTATGCACTGTAATTAAGAAGTTGTTACCCACCTTACAATATATAAGCCTTATGTTTACAAACAAATGCTTTCATAATGGTTTGGTCTATTGTTCACAAAAAGATGGCAAAAAAACAACGTTTATGTTTTTATTTTTTTAGCAAAATAGCTCTAGCTCTGAATTAAAATAAATAAATAAATACCCGCAGCCAAAACGTGGTGGACTGTGCTCTCCTCTCTGCATCTGGAGTGAGAATTACTGCAGAAGACTTGTAAATTAAGTAATGCGTTCATTAAAACAAAAAGAGCTCTTAATTGGTGATCAACAGCCATGGCTATGAATATCTACCATTCTGTTTAAATTGCTTTTGAAATGGTGCTATACACACTTATTAGTCGTACACAGTATTATCCTGGATACTGAGTACAGCAATTAAGAGAGTGTTAAATAAGACCACACAATATAGTGTTTCTTACTGATTTTGGCTTTCGTCATACTGATATAACAGTCTGATATGCCAACAAGCCCTTCTGTTTGTGAATAGTATCTGCTCTGTATGAAATCTGGCTATTTTTCTTCTCTAATTTGATGAGTGCTTTAGTTTCGGAAACAGAAAGGCTCCTGCAGTACTGTCATATTGGCATCCCATTAGAAATTATTTTGGCAAACTATTTTTTGGATGCACCTTCAATTCCAACCCTAATCTAATGCACCTGATCCAGCTAATCAATGCCTTCACAAAACCCTGATTAGCTGGATCAGAGTCAAACAGGGGTTCCAACTTCCAGCTCTGCAGAAAAGTAGACGTCTGTGACCCTCCAGAAATAGTTTGACACAAGTGCCCTGCCGAATTGAGGTCTTGCCATTATGCCTCATTTGCAGGATGCAAATGATGACCTGTGTTTTGCCCACTCTAATTTCTGCTCAGCCCATCTTTCTGTCCATCTTCACTGTCTGCGGTCTGAAATTCGTTGGATGAGGATCCACTCGCAGGAGAGGGACAATGTTTGGGGCTGTAGAAGTGAGCTTGTTTTTCTGTGGCCAATTCCTGTTTTACACCAGCTCCTCTTGTGTAACAATCTATTATGACTTTGTACAGTCAGCCTAGGATTCTTTTCCAAAGGGAACGGTGATAAAATTATTATGAAGCATAGGCAACTGCAGAGCCATTAACTAGTGTGAGACAGGTATTCGCTTCTCTTACAAATCAACTCATCAATATTTCAGTTGTTTCTAATTTTTCATTATGCTTGGGTTTATAATGGGCCACATAGGGAGATATATGAACTCAATCAATTCAGTGTCCTTCATTATGCCTGCCATATGTGAATACAGATTCATGAGTTAAAATTCTTGTGCTGTTGTGGTTTATTTTATTGGGAATACAGGATTTTATGTCCATATTTAGATTCATCATTTGCTCAGTAAACTAAGGGTCAGGTTTACTAAAAGAGGCATCAAATACTTACAATATACTGACATTTTGTACAAATGTGATGTGGCAATTAGTGGGTTATTTAATAAAACCAAATTAAAGGAGAGCTATTATGCTAAGTATACAGTACCGCTCAAAAGTTTGGGATCACAGTGAAATGTTCTTGTTCTTAATAGAGTATCTTCCTTCCTTAACACAACAATGGACTGACGGGTCTCTAAAGAAAGTTGTTTCTTTCTGGTCATTTTGAGTCGGTCAGCAAGCCATCAACTGCTGATGCTTCAGATACTAAACTAACCTAGAATGTTGTTCTCCCTTTTATACTCACTTATTAGTAGAGCAAGAGTGTCCTAACAACCAATTAGTCCAATAACATCCTTAACTTGGATTGGTGGTCGTACCAGGAGATTTAGACAGAGGACTGAGAATTGCTGATAATAGGACTATATGCAAAATAAGCCTCTATACAAAAATAGACTTTAATATAAACATTTTTATTCTTTAAAAATCATCTGATACAATTAAAATAATTGTGAAATGGACAATATTTATTGTGAATTTCATGAAAATTGGATGAAAATTGCATGAAATTCTAAAGTGATCCTAAACTTTTGAGCGGTAGTATAGGTCAGAGGGAGAAACTCCCCCAGAAACCACTTTTCTCACCAGGCCTCTTTGAAATTCCAAGGTGTCACAAGGTGACATCATCTTGTTGCACAGTTCTTGTTGCCCGCCTATTTTATTTGGATCCCCATTAGCTTCTATAATGATAGCAGCTATTCTTTCTGGGGTCCATAAGACATAAAACACACATATACATTACACATACACACAAATACAAAAGAAGAAGAAATAAGCATAGATAAGGAAATAAAGAAGAAGCAGAAATAAATATGTCATTATAATATACCCTATAGCCTTTACAGCAAATTTCCCTCAACTACTTTTAACTTGATTTATTTAGTTTAAGGGTCAGAAATCAGTTAGATAGTGTCTTTTTAGTAGTTTTTTTAAACCATATTTTATTATCAGTTTGGAGCAGTGAGTCAGGTAAGTGTCACGGGCTGTAGCTGCAGCAGGAACAGACGAGGCTGGGGCGGACACACTCGCAAGCTTTAGACAAAAACGGGATTTTAATACAAAGACAGGCAGGTAGAGAATTACTACTACAGCTAACAACAACAACAACATACATACATACAACGACCGACAAACACGGACTGAAAACAAAGGGTATATATAACAAGGTAACGAGAGGGAGCAGGTGATTAGACTGATACAAAATGACAAACAGGTGAGACAGGTGGAGCTAGGGCAGAGCAGAGAACAAGGGGAGCACATAATCAAAACAAACAGCTGGCGAACTTGACAGGACATAAACACGGACTTAGGGGGGGGCGAGCAGGGCGTGACAGTAAGGAGTCCCACTCTTCATTCGACACGTGGTTGGCTTGTGCTCTCGGTAATTTAAAGTAATTTTTAGTTGAATATCTCATCATATTGGTTTCTCTCTCTTTTATTTGTTCTAATTGATCATAAAGTCTTAATGGATATTTTGACCGATATGTTATCACGCTGGACCGGGAGAGGTGCCGGGGGATGATCGGCACAATGAAGGGGGCTGACGCAGGTGTAAGGCTTTAACTAAAAATACTTTACTGGTAAAGACCAAAACAAACACTAAGCAAAAACAAACATGAATTAACCAAAACAGAAACACTAACAAACGAACAGGGTCCACACGCAACGATATACAATAGACAATGAACCACAAAGGAGAGGGCAAAACAGGCAGACTATATACACTGGATAACGAGAGGAAACAGGAGACAGCTGGTGACAATGGGAGGTGACAAGGATGGGAACCTGGTGGAGGGCGGAGACAAGGATCACATGACTATCAGACAGAACCACATGGTGAAAGGCGTAAACACAAGCACATGGACTACAAACAGAAACGTAAACAAACAGGCAAGGACGAGGGAAACAGGGCAGGACGTGACATATGTTAAGATTGTTAAGATGGTTTACATACATTCAAAATAAAATGACACACCAGTTTTAAACATTGTTCTCCTATTTATTATTATTTGTTTGTATTTCCTTTATTAAATGAAGAGTAGTGACATGGCAACATGTTTTTGTCTATTGGAAGAAAATAAACGTGTTAACTCTTTCTTTTCTCTCTCTTTCTGAGCACAAACAATGGCAGCAAAGGCAGTAATGCACCGTCAGTATCAATGTCTCTGTCTTGACAGTGACAGTCTCTATTTAACACCAAAATATGGTTTTCGATTAAACAAAGCATTGGTACTGCCCCTGTGCTGCCAGCTTTCACAGTTTTGGCAGGGTTTGGGTTTCTCCTTAAGCAAAGAAACCTCAAGCCAGCAAATCTACACACTCAGAACAAATGATTTTTTTTTTGGGAGATATTTTATATCTCATCATGACATGCAATTGGCTTATATTGTAGCCTACTAAAAAAAACATTGGCTGAGATCTCTCACGGCTCTGCTTTTTGTAATATCACTAGCGCAGCCAGAGTATTCATGCAGCGCAAAGAGAAGCTGAGTGGCGCGTGTCTCCCCAGAGCGTGGAGTTCCTTAGATCAGCTCAGACGTACTCCTGTTCAAGTTCTTCAACTTTATCTTCTCGTCGTCTGACAGTAATAGCATTTTAAAGGGAAAGAAATTATCGATCTCTCATCTAGAATAATAAGCAGGATCTTATGTGACAATAAAAATGAGAGGTTGTCTTTAATTTCCAGCATTACAAATCATCATTAACCCTTTCATGCATAAATTATTAAAAATTGTATTCAGATTTTTTTTAATGCTATTTCTTGCTCAGATCTGCATAAATAATCCTATAGAATTTCATTTGACTTAAAAATCAGTTTTATTAAAAAGTTATTGAACTGTCCACATATGTGGACACCATGCATTAGCGGAGTAAAAAAACAGAAGAACATACGATTTTTTTTTTCGAAGTGTTTTCAAGAATGCTTATATTTTTCCTTAAATCTTTCTTGAACTTTTAAATGTATTATATTGTAAAACTAACATTTTATACCACCAATGCTAAATTTATGCTTCTTTTTTGTAACTTTTAAATAAATGTTATGGTTTCTGAGTCATAAAAACATCTAAAATAAGGGAAAAGAAGTTTAATGTATCAAATCATGTTCATTGGAGTCTGTTTGACACACAAATATATATATATATATATATATATATATATATATTATATATATATATATATATATATATATATATATATATATATATATATATATATTTGACTTATTTAAGTAGAAACTTTTAAAATATATACCAAGGACATTTTTGGCATTCTTAGTTTTGTCAGACATCCTAGAATCTAAGCCTCAGCACTCAAGACTACAATAGAATTCAGGAGAATGGATTTTGTTACACTGGAGCAGTGAGACTTATGATTCTGCCATCTGGTTGTTTGGAGGGTAAAAAGCATTTCATATGCTTTAAATTGAACTATTATTAACTATCCACAAGCGTGGACACCATGCATGAAAGGGTTAAAGCAGTGCAGTACATGGTGAGTGCGATACAAACTGTCCCTAGCTGCTGTCTGCAGCTAATTCTACCTTGAGTGACATATACTAAAAATTACAGATATGCTAATTGGTCTGAACAGTTCCTGTTACCATGTGTGTGTGTGTGTGTGTGTGTTTGTGTGTGTGTGTGTGTGTGTGTGTGTGTGTGTGTATGTGCATGCATGTGCGTGTGTGACATACATATATGGTAATTGGTTCAGAAAGTTCCAGCTGCTGGCTTCAAGTTGAACTTGTGCATCTTCTAAGTATGCATAATCGAAAAAATCATCCCTCCTGCTATATGCTTGTCGTTTCTGGGAATTTAATGACCTGCGCACTTCATGTATGAGAATTTCGTGTGTGTGCAGCGCTGAACACTCCCACCGTGCTTAAGATTTCTGGCTACAGTACACAGCCGATTATGCATAAAGAAAATGTCTGGACATTTCTGGAAGTTTATTTCAAGCTAAAAACTGTGCACAAATACAAAACTCTGGGTGTAGCTCCTGGAGAAGGTGTGTGGGAGTATCTGGCTGTCTGTAAATTGGCATGAAAAAATGATTTGTTTCCCAACATGCCTGGCTGTGGAGTAAAGCTATAAAACGTGGCCACATGTGTCCAGAAACTGAGCATTCGCAGCCGTTGTGAGGCTCATTTACTAACAAACATGTGAAGTACAAGTATTCTTATTCAGTCCTGCAGAATCAGATGGTCTGTCAATACGTTGATCTGTTCTAATTGAATCTTTCCAGTTCCAGCCTTTCTGATGGACTATGTTGGACCACATTTGAACATGGCTGGATTACTGACCAGGCCAGTGGGGCTAGCGCCCAGGGGCCCCAAAACATTTTGCGATGCCTATTAACATTTATGATACAATATATTGTTATTCCTTCCATTTTAAGGATCCTCTGACTTTTAGGGACTTTGACCCCAGGATCCTTTAGGGGGCCCTAGCCATGCTTTTGGGGCCCCCAGCCATGCTTTTGCGGCCCCTAGCCATGCTTATGAAAATGGACGAGGCGTTGTGGCACTGCTCTGACTTTGACTTCTGGCTATTAGGAGTCCTAGGAAAGGCATAATTTTAGAGGGCACTGGTTATGAGAGCCCCTACCAGGGGGCCCTAGAGAAGAGCAGGGCATACCGTTAGAGGGCCCTTGATCACGAGGGGCCCAGATTATCCTTAATCTGTCCTTGCATTTGAAGCAGACAAATTTTACTCATGAAGAACTAAACCTCTCATCATCTAACATTAAACACTGATTGCTAGTCGTCTGTATTCATGCAGAATAAATGGAAACAGTCAAAGGAAAGGAAATATGCATTCCCATAAATCATGGGATATTAAAAGGTTACATCACACAATAATGATTAAAACATAGAGATAAACAAAGAGATAATTAAGCATATGATTAACTATTGTTGAAATATGATTAGATATCTTAATGCTCAGCGGAAATCAAGACTAGAATTTTATCAATCCATCCACTATCTTCCTCTAGTCATGGTCACGGGATGGCTGGAGCCAATCCCAGCATCATCGGGCGAAGGCAGGGTATGAACAGGTTGCCAGCCTATCGCATGGCCAACACACACTCACACCTAGAGGCAATTCAGAGTGACTGATCAGCCTAACATGCATGTGTTTGGACTGTGGGGAGGACACCACAGTAAACCCACTCAAGCACAGGGAGGCACAGAAACTCCACACAGAAAGACCCAGACTGGGAATCGAACCAGCATCATCTTGCTGTGAGGCGACAGTACTAACCACTACCATGAATGATCCATGAATGACTGTGAATCCAGTAGTTGTGGCGGAGCTGGTGATCGAATGAGCGATGGGGCACCACCAACACATAGGAGGGCACATAGGTGAATGGTTGTGTTGGTGGTGGTATCAACAGTACTAATGCATTGTCCCCAGCTAGATCATGTGTTTTTAAGTATGCCTATGCTGCAGCTTGATGTCATGACATTTACACCACTTTGGCACAACTTTGTGTAGGTGTTGCAGGTGAGGAGAAAAACACCCCAACTGCCCTCCTCACAACCCCCATCTAAATCCTTTTAGGATGTGAAAAAGAAATAAATTTTCTTGTGTTAAGACTAAACAAACTTGTTTATTTTTACTAAAAAGTTCACAACATTTTCATCCACAGCCCCCTTTGACGCACGTCTACTGCAGTGAACCTCAAAGCGATTACATGCCAATTCCCACCTGGATGTGTTCCAGTATGAATGGGTGCTCAAGGAACTACAGAGCAGGTTTAAAACAGTTTCTAATGCAAAGCATTTCCTTCATGAGCGCCGAAATAGTGTGGGGCATTACTTTAAATGGGCCCAGGATGGTGTAATTGCATATGTTTATGCAAATCTTTACACTCATGAGGAGGTTATTGGGCAACAGATGCAGCATAGGAGGGACTACTTAAGTCCTTCTAGGATCAATAGACGTATACGAGCGACAATAAGAGTTGATTGTATCATGTGCTATAAAAAGGAGTGAAGCCTGGAAGTCACTGAAGGGCCAGAAGGGCAGCAGTGTGGGGCTTGGCACACCTTTTCACTTTTTTCTTCTCAAGCACACCTGATTTTCCAAGAACGCAGGCCACTGCTCTTGGGTTATTCTCAACTGAAACATATGGAGTACTCGGACTATTACAGCATAGTAAACATTTAAAGTGTGACATGTGCCATCTTTTGTAAAGAATATGTTTTTAGAGTCAAATAATCATATAATTTAACACAGTCAGAGAAATAGTCAATCATTACTGAGCATACAAACATATCTGACTCATCACAGATTTTCAGCAGTGCAAAGGAGGGATGTACTACTTCAGTAAAATTCTGCTACTGCAGTAGAACATCATTCAAAGCATCAGTTATACAGATATAAACACTGAAGAGACTATTATTTGCCATGACAGGAACTAGTGTTTTTATTCTAGAAGCATAAAGGACTGTAGAGTTCTTTTGGACATGGTTTTATTTGTGTTCATTAAAATACAAGGAGCAGCCTGTGAGGAATGTAGTTGACTATGTTTTGTCAGTGGTAGCTGTATTGTGTCTACATATTCACACCACTTATTGGTCAGTGAAATAGTCTAGATGGGTTGCAGTAATTCTTCCTCAGGTAAGTCAATATAAACAACTCCATTAACACAATTACCACACTATTTTTGAGATGCATAGCAGAAATCTGACATTATGGCCGAATGCCTTATTATTAGCCTATACTTTCAACAGAAAGCTCTCTGGTGTAGAAAGTATTACACAGTGGATGTTCAGTATTTACTATCACCAGGTCTGCTACTGCATAAGGCAACTATAGGGTCATAACACACTAACAACGGTAACCTTAAATTAGAGGTTTATACTGGATAGGCTTGTTAATGACTACTATGAACCCTAAAGCCAAAACAAGGATTTTCAGATGGAGAATGTATATGTGTAGTATGCATGGTGAAAAATTTCCTCACTGCTGTGTATATGTAAAGGTGTATGTGCACTTGTTCTGCAGAATCAGATGAAATTTCACATGCAGCCCATTTCTAATAGAATCCTTACAGATTTTATTATTATGTGCACAAACGATTTCTAACTGGAGCTAACTGAACCCATGCAGCATCAGGGTAGTTACACAAAAATGTAACCCATTACTAATTACTGGTAAGTTCTCTCAAACTGTAGGAATTTATTTCTGAACTTCTCTCTAAACCAGGGGTGTCCAAAGTCCGGCCCGTGGGCCGAATGCAGCCCGCAGACAGATTTTTATTGGCCCGCGGCATCACTCGTAATACATTAGCCCGCCTGTGCTTTGCAATTATGCCTTTCACCTAGCGGTGGCAGTAGTGCATATGCATGTATAGTACGTTTCACTGCTGTGTTAGCAATCAAAGTTATCTAAATTTAAAGTTATCTAAATGCAGTGACGGGCCAAGTCGACAGTGAGAACGGCTCTTTTCCAGAAAGATGGACATCAGAATATTTTTTCAGAGAGACACGCTGCAAATGCATGTTTCTTATATCATGACACTATTGCGGTAATGAGAGAGTTAAATATGAAGAGACCTTATGAAACAATACATGGGCATTATAGTAAATACTCAGGGGACGAGAGGACAGAGACATTTGGTCTCACAGCAAAATGTTGTTCAGGGCACGTGGTGTACAGGAGAACCTGACCAGGTCGAGTTTTGAGGTGGCTATGCAAATCGCTAAACAGTGACACTGAGGTGTTTAAAACCCCCAGCTGCACTGCTCTGTCTGATCCACTCATACCAGCACAACACAGACTAACTCACCACCACCATGTCAGTGTCACTGCAGAGAAAAAGGTTCTCCATTCCATAATAGATTATGTGATTTAAGGAATATAAGATTTGCTGTTATTGAGTTCTATAAGTTTGGTAATGCAGTGACTGAGTGATATACAGTCTACAGTAGAAACGCTGAGGATTGCAGAGATGTTGTTCAGATGAAATTTGCAGTACGTTGTAACAATGTTTATTCTGTTGATAATCTGCTAAAATTTTGTTTAAATTCATTAGTTAAATAATTATTCACTATTCTGTACATAATTTATGAATAATACTTTTGGAAAGAGTGACCGGCCCTTAGGTAGTTTGATGTTGTCCAATCTGGCCCCCTTTAAAAAAGGTTTGGATACCCTTGCTCTAAACCTTTATACATCTGTACCCACTGGAAAGTAAAAGGAAAACAGAAATAAACACAGTAAACATATTTCAATGCAAATCAGTAAGTCATGCTGGATTAAGGCTAATGTACAGCAGTTGCTGTTTAAAAACCTGCTAGTGGGTTTAAACTGTTCAAATGTCTGTCTGCAAACACATTACTGCTCTAATTCAGCTCAAAACTCACCTGCACCAGGTATGTTCTTAATGGATTTGCTAAGGTTAGTATTAAGGGAGCAGACATGATCTCCTAATGAGAATAGGATGCAACTAATTAAACGTTCAATGCTGGTTCGAGGCAAAATCTGTTGCGAACAAAGTCTGTTGCTAACACACCTTTTAAATCCCACCCCCTTAAATCCACTATACTCTTTTAACATCTGAAGTACAATAGAAACACAACCTAGCTATAGAAATACAGAAATTAGATAACTGGACTGTTCTTACTTTGAAAGAGATCATGTTTATTGTTACTTTATGGAATGAATTATTGATTCACATCCACAAGCTAAATGTGGAGGTTTATAAAAAGACTTGGGTCACATGTACAAGCTAATAGGTTTGTTCGAGATACAGCAGCGCCTGGCCTTGCTGGTCAGCGAGAGCAGCCGAACGCAGTTGGGGGACGAGGACAGTCGCCACCTGCAGCCTACGTGAACAATGATGTGAAAACAGTAGTTAGAAAGAAAAGAATTAGAAAGAGTAGACACTCACAAATCATAAGAGTATAAATCTATGGCACTTGAGCTTCTTCATGATATGATATGCTAAAATATGTTGAATACTGCATGGAAATGAACTGTCATGCTACTAGATTTGATAGTGTTAGTGTAAATATGAGGTCTTTAAAGAGTTTTAGAGGAGATATATAGTTTACAATGAAAAGAGTCAAACGTCATAGGTGTCCACGGACCTTGTGACCAATGAGGATTAACCTCTGTCGTCATCAAGCCGTCTCTCTGCTCACGCAGTTAGTGGAGAGCAACTGTGTGTGAAGCCGCCTCACACTCGTGAGATGTTAACGTAGTATGTTATCATGAAACGACGGTGGCGCTGACTCAAGTTGGACCAAAAACGAACCGCCATGCACCGCACCGAGCCAGGCGGCGATCGGGCTGCGCAGCGCCGTGTGAAGTCGAACGCGCCTGTTGACTGAAGGGTTGTCCAGACAGTGTTGAAGAGCACACCATCGCCCCCTACCTTAATCTCCAACTTCACAACAGGTTGGATTGATTCAGACGCGTCACGCTTGGTTTGTCCCCACCGACATTTGGCCCAGAAAGGCTACGGAGTCCCTGCAGACTGGCTTAGGAAGCATACGTCCACATGCTAATGAGTGTGGTTCAAATGAAAGTTTTAAGCAGTTTAAAAATGCAATTGCATGTGCAAACCCTGCCACTCCAGCCGCATTAATATTTCACTCCAGCTTCACCTCAATATTGGCAACCACGCACCAAACTCTATTTCTCTACCTCCAAAAATCAGACAAACAACATTCCGCCTGCTCATTTTTACAGGTTGTCTGATCTTTAATCATATCTGTGTTAACGGCCACACAGTTATAAGTGTGTTTTTTTTTGTTTTGTTTTTTTTACAGGAGATGCATTAATTTTCCCAGTAGATGACCTTTAATTTAGATTCATTTAGAAATGTAGAGACTTCAATACAGTTTTTTTTTTTTTTTGCATTATGCTCTCTTTGTTCTGTGTAGCCTCAACCCCATTACTTTAATAAATGAACCAAACGGCATTCAGGGTTTTTTTTTTTGTCACTTTAATATCTTGGAATCACAGTGACCTTTCAGTCTGCTTTGTGTGTGTGTGTGTGTTTGAGTGTGTGTGTGTGTGTGGCGTGAGTGTACTATGTCTGCTTGTTTGTGAGCTCTCCTCATGGTTATCACAGCTTTAAATTGTGACTCCGGCAGCTTGATTGATTCATTATTGTCGGGTGTCTCGAGGCTGCGGCAGTGCGCTTGTCAGATATTCAAGGTCACTAGCTCAGCTTCATGAGGAGGAGGGGGCGTAGCACGGATGTAAATGATGACAGGGAGGGAGATGGAGGATAATGGGGCATAGTAAAACTGGTGAAAGGATATTTAAAATGAGAAATGTGTGTGCATAAGTACAAAAGCAGCTCTGAACTTAATATATACGTTAATGGACTGGCGGTAATTAGCCGACTTCGTTTTTTAACAGCTTATTGATCCACTTTTGCTCTCGGATTTATAGCCTCGGAATGACACCTTAACTAGGACGTCTGATCGCCCTCTACTTACGCTGAGGCCGTTGTGTGAAGGCCTTGCACGCAAATATACGCCACCTTGAATGGATTCAGCGGTTTGTTTACTTCCAGCAAGTTAGTTTACAGGAGTTTTGTTGCTGTAGCGCAATTTATTCATTCCAATCACAACAATTCGAGGCACAAAAGCTGTATTTGTGCTTTTAGACTCGTTATTTCCTTGAACTGATTAATATGTCAGTGCTGCATTTCCATGGACAGAGCCAAGAACCCTGCATGAAGTGATCATGCTCTTGTGAGAATTGAGGATGTCAGCACTTGTCCTTGAACTCTGAATCAGACTATATTGGTTCCAAGGACACAGATTCGTATCTCATTTCCTGTGCTGAAGCACCTAGACTAAAAAATTAATTTCAGACATTAGTAATGGCAAAAGATGAATATCTCCTACATGTGCTGGAGATCTCCAAAACCAACAAGCCATGTACCTTACGGCCTCAGGGAACCTAAATCTAAATGTCTGCTGTATTTCACCCTATTTCTCTTCCCTTTATGTAAACTAGGTGGTCCTGATATTAGATAAGACCTCCGTAAGCATTGCCTATCAAGTCATAAGGCTGACGTCTCTTTCCCATCTACACAAACCAGTTTTGAGAAGCTTGGTGAGCTAAAGATAATCCAGCAGAGCCAAAAGCTAGCAGGCTAGACCCCCTGTAACTGCCTGCTGCCCCTTCATTCATTAATCTATACATGCAGATTGTGTTTGAGTGGCGAAGCAGGTCAGGAGTGTTGGACGGGGAGGGCTGTCAATCAAACTGCTCATTAGTCACTTCCACATGGTTCTCAAATAGGTCTTATTATTGGGTTCGCAGCTTTGCTAGAGGTTTAATATAAGTTTAGCATCGTATCAACATTTTAAATATTTCACTCATTGGCACTTAAGAATATCTAGATTCTTGCAATGCTCTACTGAGGTCTCTTTGGTCATGTTACACGCCTTATTTGCATATAACATCTATTATTCCCCTGCTGTCAAAATTCACAGTAGAAGTCTCATACTAGTCTCATTACTAGAGATGGGCCGATCACCGATTCCGATAGCCGATACCAATAGAGGGTGGGGCATACTCCACAGCAGGGCTACATGTAGTTATTAGCGCAAGCAAGTCATAAAACATGGTCAAAACTGGTTTTTACCATTTTTAACAAGCTTATATGAAAAAGCATCATATTTTTTAACAAAATTATCAGTAAATAAACAAAGTAAAGCAAACAAATATCCCCAATACTGCAATCATTCAATTTAGACCCTTAATTTAAAACAAAAAAAGGTAATTAAATAAATGCAGTCAAAACTGCAGTCATTAAACGCAGACTCTGGTTACTTTAAACAACAATCTTTAATCATTAAATGCAGATCTTGAATTGTTGCTGCTGTTCTGTTCGTTTCTCGTGAGGCCGCTGCTTTAGTGAGTCTGTGGAAAATGAAAGGGTGTGTATTTTCACCTAGCGGTTCAGATAGGAATTGCAGGGAGCTGGCCAGAGGGGGTTCTCCTCTTCCTGGATGAAATGCTAGCTGTAAATAAAGAAATTAGGCTCATTTGTTTAACACCATCGATTGGCTCCTGTGATCAGCCGATCACTGATCACATATTTTGATTAAAAATCGGCCGATACCGATACATAGCCGATTGATCCTTCCATCTCTACAGGCGGTGATCAGGCTGTGCGGCGCCGTGTGAAGTCGAACACGCCTATTATGTGAAATAGAGTGCAGGGATTCAACTGAGACATGAATGAGTCTGGAAATGTGACACTAGCAAGATTGTCATAAAATAATAGAAATAAATATTTTAGAGGTTTTTTAAAGAACCAAAAAATCTTACTGCCAATAAAAATAGTTTTAAATAATAATTTGGTTTATTAAAGCTGCCTACGAAGCTTGAATAGTACAAAATAATACAGTATATATATATATATATAGATAGATAGATAGATAGATAGATAGATAGATAGATAGATAGACACAGTATGTTCTATATTTCCGATCAATATATCACTAGGCTCTATGCTAATCATCAAGTAATCATTGGACAGTTCATCAGTTCATCTGCAGGTCATCCCTGAGATTTCTCAACAGCCTGTGAAAACCGCTGACATGCTTGTTACAGGAGTTGGGTGTAAGACGTAGTAACATGGTGGGGAGCTGATACTTCAGTTCACCTATTGGCAGCTGCATAGATTACACCATGTCTTTGGCTCAGTGTGCTAGACTTGCATTTTTACCTGACATAAAAGCTTGTAATCCTGGTGGTCTGCCAATAGAATTGATTAAACACAATTAAGATGTCACAGGTGGGCATTCTGCCCTTGACTCAGAGTTAATCTTGTGTCTAAAGTGTTGGAAACATTTTCCCTCAGAAGCCCAGATTCCTTATCATCATCTCGCTATAGGATTTAAATGTATTTAAATTTACATTTATATTGAGTTTACACTAGAGTGGAGTTGTATGGCACAGTTTTCACTCCATGCTATATATATAAGGTATAACATACACAGAGACAACTAGTAGCAAATGACAGCTGGACATCATAGCAAAAAAACAGATGCTTTAAATGTCCTAAAATATATTTTAATCAGTGCATATGGGATTGAAGTCATGTTTAGTGCACTTGTGCTGTGCTAATCAGTCCAGACACTGGTTTGGTTGGTTGGCATGATGTTAAAAGGCAATCATTTCAAAGAATAAACAACAAACGATAGAAATAATCAGAGCTTTCAATTTAAACTAATAATTAAATGATGACAGAAAAATGTTTTTAATGAATATTTGAATATTTTCAATATCAACAGTGTTTCATTTAGGTTATCATTTGACTTGTACTGAACAGTGGAGTACAATTGACTAGATTTACGCACATGAGTGAAGTGTAAGTGGAGGTCCTCCAGGGTTATATTTGATTATTATACTTATATTCAACATATAGTTCGGGTTTTAGGTTACAGTCAGTATTTGGACATAATATGTGATTGAAGTGCAGTAGCGAACCGTGACCCTTAAGCCTCATTTTTGTAATTGTTTAAATGTTGATTGTCAAACTGTTAGTAGATAATTATATATATATATATATATATATATATATATATATATATATATATATATATATATATATATATATATATATATATATACCACCAACATTTAGGATTGGCTCATATGACAGGGTTTCATATGAGCCGATCCTCTTGTTTTAATGAGCCACAAGAGAGAAGTAACTGATATAAAATACAACATGGCATGCTTTTACCATCAGAAGTGATAACTTCTACATCATGCTTTCAGGAATATCCTCTTGATTCTTGGTATATTGTGTAAATGTGTAACTTAGAACCTGAAAACATGAGTGAATGAGATGTATGGACAATTGTGAAAACATTAAAAATAAAATTAATCTACTATAAAAAGTCTGTTATTTTAAAAAAACAGTTCAGCATCATCCAGGGCTGTTAACAGAGAGGAATATAGGCGGATTTGGATGAGGCTCTGCAGTGCGTCGATATATCAGCGGTAGAATTGAGCTCCTCTCAGCTCAGTCACACTTTAATCTCTCCTCCTCTATTGAGACCCTCACCACTCTCCCCCCTCTGTCCTATTGACAACGGAAAATAGCTTTGCCGACTTGACTGACAACTTTGTCTACCTGACAGAAAGCATAAAGCAGAGACAGAAAGACTAAACCTCACTAAGGCTCTGTAGATTACGTTCCCTTATTATAGTCCTTTGCCGCGAAAGGGGCTATTGTGTTGTGTGTGTGCATGTGTGTGTGTGTGTGTGTGTGAGTACCTTATTTCCACAAAATAGTTTCTCATAGACTAATCTCTTTGTCTCCTTTCACAGAACCCTATTCGTACCACTGCCCGGTTTGAAGCCCTCTCTGAAAAATCATCAGTTTCTTACACAACAGAAAACATGGCCCCCACTGAGTCTGCAAACTCATTTCACCTTAAAGCTGTCAGAAGGAAATAGGTGCTAATGATGTGTGATTTCACTTCCCGGTATAAGGCCAAATGAGAAAAAAAAAAAAACAAGGTCAAATTTTGCTCGACTGTACTGTCGCAACACAAAGAAGTTTAATCTCGGCTGCTTAAATCAGTTAATTCACCCCTCGCTGTAATTTATAGTTGAAATGTGCGCCGGCCACAGAAGTAAAGCCCGTGGTTGGAGAATTCCATTACCTTCATGCTCCCTGTGTATCGCATGACCTTTCATGGCTGCTCAGTGTAATTACTGCCTGAGACCATGACTCTCCTAACAGCCTCCATCAAAAATCTCGCAATTATACAATCATTATAGTGATGAACACGGCATTAGAAAAAACACTACCTTACACCTACAACTCCACTTTCTCTCTCTTTTACTCTCTCTCTCTCTCTCCCTCTCTCCCTCTACCTCTCTCTCTCTCTCCCTCTGTTTGTTTCTGCCTCACTCTCGGACGTTTTACTCAGTGTTGTAGTATTAAGTCTCAGCTGTTAACATGGCACATTGCCAAAATGGATTGTTTTTAACTGCCCTTGTCTGAACCTGCTTTATTTGACCTTTACAAAAACTAGCCACAGTGGAGCTAGAAGACTTTTTAAGAAAAAAAAAAAAAAAGAAGTCTTATGAGTTTTTAATGTGCTGCTTTTCCAAGGTGTTGCAGTAGAATATGGGAAAGGGCAAGGTATTACATTACCACAAGGAGAACACTATATCTGTTACAGACAGAAATGCAATGTTCGGATACCTAAACCACTTCTCCCAGTCTTTGTTTAGTTGGTTCAGAATATAGAGAACTATTTATTGAACCAGACATTGCTTAACTGGGGCATATGGGATGTGGGGGTGTTGTTCCTTCTGCAGCATGTTCAAGATTGTTTAACTGCAACTATTAGCATTTTTGCACAAAGCATTGCACTAATAACTTTACTACCTCACTGGACTCTATTTATTACACATTGCACAATTTGCACACTACCGGCAATTATTTATTATTCTCTGTCTGTACTGTGTTGTGTTGTCTGTACTGTGTTGTGTTGTGTTGTCTGTCCGCACTTGTTTGTTTGTGTTGCACTTGTGTCTTGTATGCACTGTCTATGTTGCACCATGGTCCTGGAGGAACGTTGTTTCGTTTCACTGTGTACTCTGTATGTAGTTGAAATGACAATAAAACCCACTTGACTTGACTTGACTTGACTTAAACAGTAGTAGGAGAACCAAACCAAAATTTGTAATCTAGTGAGGACTTAAGGGCCATATCTCATCATAAACTGTGCTATATAACAATAAAAATATATGCAATAAACCGGTGATGTCATGTGCTGCAAATGTATACTATATAAATATAGCAAAGTCATGTTACCCTTACAGTGAATAAATCATGGGGTGTGTCTCAAATCCTAGTGAGTGTCTAAGTAGGCTGTCTAGGTAGCAGCTGTTTAAGTAGCAGCGTTCTGTCTGACATCTCTCCTCATAAAACAGATTACTGAGACGCTCTAGTTAGAGAGAGACTGCATCACGGCTTGTTCCCGCCCACTGCAGCACGCCAAAGGTGGTTTAGCCGGTTGCTAAGTTACCAGCCAGCATCCAAAACAATAGCCCGAGGCTTAAAAATCCGCTAAATGGTGAACGACTCGTTACAGAGTTGACAATAAAATACTGTTTTGTGTGATTATATGACCAGCAACACATTAAAACTCCAGAGAGAATCAAAATAACTCACATTTTAAACCACTTCACTGCACTTCACTGCCTGCGTTGAACCCTAACCTTAACCCTAACCATACTATTGGAACACTGAAGCATATCGTTACTGTCCAATGATGTATCTCCATTTTTGTCAATTTTCAGTTTTCTTCATCATTAAAACAGGACAGCTACTGTTTACATTGTGTTTCATGATGAATGGACCAATAGAAATGCTGTAAAATAACTTAGGAAAACATCTGGTTTCATTGACTTACATTGAAAGTGAAGACAGTTTGGCCTCTCCTGTAAAGTTACCATTTTGGAGAAACTTGTTTTTCACTGGACTGTGACGACATATATATGTTTTAGCAGATCCCAACAATATAATTTTAAACATGAAAATGGTATAAATATTAGCACAGTAGACACTCCTAAACTGTGGAGAATCTAAAGTTTGAACATGAGAATATCAGATCATTCTAATTCTCAGACTGATTTCATACCCCACTGTTGTTTACTAGTAATACTTTTTTGGCAATAAAAAAAAAGCAATCTGCCATAGTACCCGTGGACATGCCCTCTTTCCACAGGCTCTTGTTTATGTGCGTTTTTATCTCCTGTTCATGAATAACTGGTCTACTCAAAACCAGGTGTCACTAAATGTAGTATTTCAGTCGGGGATAGCTCAGTTCCCTGAATTTATGTTCGTTGGTTTTCCTAATGGGACACTTAGCTGTGGCTTAATCACCTCTTCAGTATTCTTATCTTGATGACCTAGATGTGTTTTATTTAGTGAGAGTCATTAAGTTACCTGTAAATATCTCCAACCTGCCCATCCATCTCTCGTCTATGAACCCCTCCTTTCCTCCTTCTTTTTACTGTAATTACATCACGGCTCCTTTGCCTAGAAGCAGTTCAACACCAGATTCATTCATTTTGTTGTCAGAGCATGGTGGTAGTCTAATGCTGCACTCATGCGGTTGCAGAATTATGGCAAAGTCTAATTCCCTGCTGGGAAAATGCTCATGAATGACCTTCCAAGCCACAAGTCAAAGTCAGAGATAATTTTGTTTTGTCATAATGTTTGGATCAAAAAACAGATTGATGAGTTTGTGCTCTGTAAGGTTCTCACTCGCTCTACCCCCTAAATGGACAGTTGCTGACCATGCCTGCATATCAAAGGTGTTTCTACCAGGAGCTCCTATGGTTCTGATACCTGCTGGGACTGCACTGCTGCGTTTCTTGTTGGGGTGCTTCTTAGCATGTGGTCAGTTTGATTGGTCAGTGACTGCTGGGTGGCCTTACATGTGTGCTGTCTCGCTCCAGCTTTTCTCTCTCTTTTTCTCTGATATGTATTATTAGTAATGTAAGTAATATTTTCTACTTTTTTTTTAAGACAGCCTTAGCTTTTTTACATTCCCTTATTTGTGTAACTATTCCATTTCTGTGCTACTGCTAAATTCATCATATTTGTTTTAATCCATTAATGATGTTGAAATGTTAATTAACTAATTCAAACAATGTAATTTACCATCTACAGAATATTGAATATTTTTATACACAGTAAGCAGGGTCAGAGTGGGCCCCCTTTTCAGCCCAGGAGTTTCATGCCCAAATCCGGCCCACTTTTTCCATGGTGGAGGAATTTGAATACATAAAACAGCAGTTAGCTCTTACAGTGCCTTTTTATCAAGCACAAGTTCAGGTATATGTTGGTTAGCTTACAGAAAGCACTTCGCTTAAACATGTTTAATAAAAAACATAGCATTTTCTTCCCTACAGAGAGGCGCTCTACTGTTAGATTTACACTAAACTAGAGTAAACTAAAGTAGCTTCACTACACATATGTTTAGTAGCTACCTACAGCATCAAAAGCCTCCTAATTGGTTTCTTAACTTTATTAATAACATTGTCTATAGACATGAGAATTTCTTCTTTGTGTACATTAACATTAACACAATTTAACATATATCACATCTATTCATTGTTATATTTTACATTACAAATAACTATCACTGTAAAAGATGCAGCAGAGACACCAGTATTTTACTGTTATTTCACAGTATATCTACTGTAATTTACTTTTACAGTATTGTACTAGCCAGCCAGATAGCTAGCTAACTAGCTAACACCGTTCAAGCTACAGTTTCTTTGCTAAATTTAATCACTAAATGAAACAGACCTAACTAACAACATCTTATATCTTAAAAGTTTAATAATTATACTGACAAAACCATATCGCTGCAAACATTAGGAGAGGCGACATTAACAGCTACCTTTTGCTTGAGTTTCACGAGGACCACCGCAGCTGCAGTCCAACTGTGTCAGTAGTAAATACACCAGCTTGCGTCTCCTCGTTTAAGAACTGATTTAGATTATCTTTCTATATTTTACTAATTAACACAATACAAGCTGCCTGGCACTTCCTGCACTGACTGAATGAACTGAAAGAGTCTTAACTCAGCTGAGCCCAATAGGCTGGCCCCGCCCACTGCATATACTTTATCACTTAAATGAGTAGAAGCAGTTTAGACAGTTTAATAAAAAAGGGTTATCATTAAAACTAAAACATTAGTCTGTAATCTCCAGTATGATTTTGATGGATAGTGACTGGATTGTAAAGAGATGATGGTGCATATTTCCACAGGTTGACAGAAAATAATGTATTAGCTGATAAATTACGGTTATTTGCTGTTATTGGGCGACTGATTGCATTACTGTTAATTTACATACGCTGTGGGATTATTTAACTGTATTTTACAATTATTATATATAATAACAGTAAGATACAGTAGCAATAGCAATGTTTAATTTTACCACTCTGGAAAAGACGACTCGTGGGCGCAACCATCTTAAACATTTAGGAGGGGAGAATTCCCTCAGATGCTAGAACTCACCTAATCTACTGTGATGTAGAGGCTGTGCAGTCAGTTGGATGGAGAATGAATGTAAAAAGAAGACAGGCCCAAACTTGAGATTAACACGAGCCAGCCAATCGGGAATCCTCCCGAATCACCCGGTTAGCCACTCCGGGCCTGTTAACAATTATTGGCTCAACAACACTAACACTGGAATACATACTTTGAACACTACCTTTAGATATTAGGTTTGTCATCTTAATCATATCCACCCTCTTCTTAAAGAATGTCCAGCATTTACTGTTACTGCCCAGTGGCTAGTTTAAATAATCATCCTGCACGTTACAACACTCATTTCTTAGTCAGACGTAGTGCAGATGCTAAACCGGCCTGCCTGCAATCCAGATCAGTCACGCATTAAAAACATGTGGCACATTATGAAGCGCAATCTACAACAACAGAGTCCTCGGGCTGTTGAGCAGCTGTGCTATATGAAGCAAAACTTAAGAAAATTACAAGAGTGGATGGCCTCAATTCCCAGACCATCCCTGAATGTTGGTAAAAGGAGAGGTGATGTGACACAGAAGTGATCACTCCTAACTTTTTTGGAAAGTGTTGCGGGCAAATATACAGAACATGCAGTACCGCTCAAAAGTTTGGGATCACAGTGAAATGTTCTTGTTTTAATGGAGTATCTTCTTCCTTAACACAACAATGGACTGACGGGTCTCTAAAAAAAGTTGTTTCTTTCTGGTCATTGTGAGTCGGTCAGCAAGTCATCAACTGCTGATGCTTCAGATACTAAACTAACCTAGAATGTTGTTCCCTTTTATACTCACTTATTAGTAGAATGTTTTTCAGCTGTGCATCACAATTGAGCAAGAGTGTCCTAACAACTAATTAGCCCAATAACATCCTTAACTTGGATTGGCGGCCGTACCAGGAGATTTAGACAGAGGACTGAGAATTACTGATAATAGGACTATATGCAAAATAAGCCTCTATACAAAAATAGGTTTTAATACAAACATTTTTTTTTCAAAAGCATCTGATACACTTACATTAATTGTGAAATGGACAATATTGTTTGTGAATTGCATGAAAAATGCATGAAAATTGCATGAAATAAAATTCTAAAGTGATCCTAAACTTTTGAGCGGTAGTGTAGATTTATGAAAAGCAAAAGTTAATTAGTGTTTGTGTACTTTTTCATATGAATAGATGTCAAGAAGGATCACTACCTTGTGTTTTTGCTTGCATTGTAACCATCGTCCCTCGGATATATTTATGGTAGAAATTCCAGCTCCAGCCACAAGGGGTAGTAGGGAGCTACTTTAGTTTGAGTGGGGGTACAAAAGAAGAAGAATTTCCTAGGTAGGCAGCATGCAAATAATCCTGATGGAGGTTTGGTGCCTTTGTTTGCCAAGTCCTATATTGAGAAAACCTGGTTTTCAAGCTCAATGTAAGTAAAGAAGTTTGTGTGTTGTACAATGCTTAGGTGGTAGTTGATTTGTACAAGGGTATGATATTTGTTGAATTTAGGTCTAGGGTTTGTATTCAGTGAATGGATGGAAGCTGAGATGATTTTTTTGTGTCCCTCTTATCTAGAAGGATTTTTATTATTCTCTTGTTGTTGTCACCTCACGTTATCACTTGGACTCACAGGAGAGGACGGTCTCTCTGAATTATGAAGTTATAAGGACTTTGAATTATCAACTGGTGAAGCTGCAGGAAACGGACATCATTTCACCTTCTTCATATAACAATCCAGAGTACCTCCAGCTATTTCCACACTTTCTAATTGGGATCTATGGACTGGTCAACCTCAGATGCTACAACACCGGTGAGGAGGATCCAATTACGTACAGCATAGACTCTTTATGAACTGAGAAAGTCCTTTATAATTTGTGTTGATTTGTATGTTGAGTCCGGTGGTGAGAGTGGGTTGGTTTTGAGGCACATACTGTGTGATACATGCTTTACTTATACTATCTGGTGGAAGAGTGAATAATTCAGCACAAGTAACACATGCTTTGTAACCCTGACTTTTTTTTTTATCAGTGTAAGGGTTTAGAGTCTAGACCGTTACAGCATATCATGTACTGTCCTAACATTTTTTCGGAATTAGGCGTGTGCATGTTAATGAACAGACAAACGGCGGCTTGCTATAAACATATAAGTCACAAACTTCTAATCCTAGCTGCCTTCTGTTTTGGACACGCCCACAGTTTGTTCCTGTCTTTTGTATTTTTGGTCTTAATTTAGCATTTTATTGAGTTCACTGTCCATTATATCCCAATTGGCTTTCCATACGATCACCAGCTAAAGTGATTCTCAGAAGATACTCAGACAAGAAAGCTGTTAATTGTATATCTCAACATTCCCCCACACGTCTTGTAGCACTAAGCACTAGTATACTGTATATGAGCACTAAAGAGGAGGAATGTGATCTGATATACGGCAAATGATCTCAAGGCAAATGAACACTCTGACCTCATTATTGTAAAAGCTTTCAGTAAAGATAGGTCACACAGGTTTCTGTATAAAGTTAGGGCGTGAAGTATTGAGTTAAAGGGAGAGTGTTTCATTTTGCACATGAAAGCAATCTTTTACATTGACGAAGGTCAGAACAGGATAAGTTAATAAGAATGTATGGAATTGCGTTGCCTCTTTAATAGTATGTGAGGTCAATGTTAAGGAGAACAGATTGAATGACCTGCGTATAGTCCAATTTCCTGTTTTCTGTGAAAAGCTCTGCTTTCCCTTCTTTCCTCCGAGAACTAATTTGTGTGGCACACCCACCCAGCAGAAGGCCACAGTGAGTGCAGGCAATGGGAGAAAAAAGCCCACCACACTCTAAATCTAGGAAATGCCTTTTTCTGATCCCCCAGGCTTTCTGCTCTCTGAACAGAATGGCTAAGTTAATACCCAATGACACAAAACAAGCTGTGTAAAAAGCACACACACACGCATACATATATAAACGACACACTCTAAAGCACTCCCTTATCCACATCTCATTCCCATTACCCTTGGTGTATGCCATCTTGAATTATAAGGTGAGGTTTGTTGAGATGTGAGGTTTCAGACAACCGGAGGATTCCTGCATGGATTAAAATGTTGATCACAGGATGCGTTACCATGGTACGTACGCATGAAGACACCAAACCAAATGAGAAATACACACAGAGGTTTTAAATAAGACATCCTTTCAAAAACGAGTCTGTTCGCAGGGTCTATGAGGAGACCCTTCTATTACTGACCTACCCTTTAAACTTGAAACCAAAATCTTGCACCAAGGAACCCATCAGCAAGCAAGGAAGACAGTTTGTTGTGGAAAGGACTGCTGATATCAGGAGAAGCATGAGTCTTTGAGAGGTAGACAAACATGGTTAGATACAGAGCACCTCATGGACCTTGTACCTGCACTGTAAAAACTTTCACTGTAAATAGCGTTCTGCTGCCAGTATTTTACTGTTATTTTACAGTGCATCTACTGTAATTTATTTTAATAGTATTTTTCTATAAATTTTCAATCACAGTATATGACAGTAAAATAACTGTGTATTTATGGTACTACCTTACTAGCTAACACCATTCAAGCTACAGTTTCTTTGCCAAATGTAGTCACTAAATGAACCAGACCTAACTAACAACATCTTAAATTTTAAAAGTTTCATAATTATACTGATCATATTGCTGCAAACATTAGGAGACGTTAACAGCCACCTTTTGCTTGAGTTTCTCGGGGACCACCGCAGCTGCAGTCCAAACGTGTCAGTAGTAAATGCACCAGCTCGCGTCTCCTCGTCTAAGAACTGATTTAGATTATCTTTCTTTATTTTACTAATGAACACAATACAAGCTGCCCAGCACTTCCTGCACTTACTTCCTGCACTTATGGGGCTGGCCCCGCCCACTGCATATATTTTATCACTTAAATGAGTAGAAGCAGTTTGGACAGTTTAATAAAAAAGAGTTATCATTAAAAAGAAACATTAGTCTGTAATCACCAGTATGATTTTGATGGATAGTGACTGGACTGTAAAGAGATGATGGTGCATATTTCATAGGGTTGACAGAAAATACTGTATTAGCTGATAAATTAGTTATTTGCTGTTCTTGGGCGACTGGTTGCATTACTGTTAATTTACATACACTGTGTGATTATTTAACTGTATTTTACAATTATATATAAAACAGTAAGATACTGTTGTATATGTACAGTAAATTTACAGCAATTCTTTACAGTGTGACTAACTAATTCACTCACTCAGGGTTAGTCGGCTAAAGATTCTCTACAAAGGAGCGCAATTAGCATTCTGGTGGCTTTTGGTGCAGTGTGTCCTTGATTTGTCTATGAAGACGGATCAGAAAATGTCATACACATAAATTATACAATGGACAAGCATATGGGAAGACAATGAAGAAAAACAAAAAGAGATAAAAACAAAACCAAAACAAAGCACTCTGATGCAACAAGGAAGCAAGACCGTCTGAGGATGAGGCTTTGTCTTAGTAAGTGTGCACTAATTAACACGTAATCTGAGAGAGGGGAAAGGAGAGTCTCGTCATCAGATTGACTCTAGGGTCGTCTGTTCCCCAGCTTAAGCCACACGTCTCTACCGAAGGCAGACCGACTTTGAGGGGATGTTTTACTAAATGACATTTGCAGGTGCCAGCCTCAGCCAAGAAACCGCTTCCTCTGCAAATACAGATGTCATCTGTCACACTTCAGCTGTTCTCTAAACACTCCAGATGTATTCAAGAGAGATAAGGAATAACAGAACAAATTAGTCACAGAGGAAATGGAGGCTAAAAGAGATTTAACACACACACACGGACGTACACCAAATGCATGTGCATATATATAATATATACACTACCACTCAAATTTAGGATTAGGAATTCTCATGCAATTCACAAACAATACTGTCCATTTCTCAATTAATGTAAGTGTATCAGATGATTTTTTAATAATAAATGTTTGTATTAAAGCCTACTTTTTGTATAGAGGCTTATTTTGCATATAGTCCTATTATCAGCAATTCTCAGTCTAAATCTCCTGGTACGGCCGCCAATCCAAGTTAAGGATGTTATTGGACTAACTGGTTGTTAGGACACTCTTGCTCAATTGTGATGCACAGCTGAAAAACATTCTACTAATAAGTGAGTATAAAAGGGAGAACAACATTCTAGGTTAGTTTAGTATCTGAAGCATCAGCAGTTGATGGCTTGCTGACTGACTCAAAATGACCAGAAAAAAAAACAACTTTCTTTAGAGACCCGTCAGTCCATTGTTGTGTTAAGGAAGGAAGATACTCCATTGGAAACAAGAAAATTTCACTGTGAGATATAGTGTGTATATGTGATTATATAGTGTGTGTGTGTGTGTGTGTGTGTATATATATATATATATATATATATATATATATATATATATGTGTCATCTATACACACACTTTTCTTTACTAAGTGTATACACCAGTTTTTTTGCTATGGAACCCTTGAAGAACCTTCTTTATCTACAACACATTTTCCATCAAGCTGAAAAATATGTTCCTGTTGGAAGTGTTCTTTGAGCACTCATGGATCCATTTACTTCAGTGAAGACCACTAGTAGAACCATCTTTATGTGTGTGTGTATGTGTAAACAAGCATACAAGAAGTGTTCACTTACATCTGAACAAGCACATACATTATTTTTTTTTATATGTAATAAAATATTCATTTTATTTGGAAGTTCATGCATTTATTCATTTCTACATCAGATGCAACACTCAACGAATGACTTGGAAGCTAAGAACTTTAAGTAGATAGAGATATATTCACATGCTTGGTTGAATGGTTATATTTTAACCCAGGGGCCTGTCTCATGAAGCATGTTCAACTTCATGTTCAGCAGAAGTCCTATCAAACACAACACAATAGTGGAAAATTGGGAGTTTTTTTTTTTTTTAAGAAGGAAAAAGAAATGCTAGAGTTAAAAGCAACACTGTCACTACCACTGTGTTAGTGTTTAAAATATGAATTTAATAATGATCCACATTTTTGATACCTATATAATATGATTCCTTCCTCTTTGCTGAGAAGATCACCAAGAGGCTGGACAAGAGCTATGTACAATTTGAACAAATCAAAACTCAACCTGCCTTACAAGCAAGTTCGGAATGCGGCATTAGTTGCCTTTGTGAAGTCGCCCTATAAAAAATGGATCCACCATCATTAAATCCAGGACTAGATCAAACTAAACTTGAAGTTAACTGGTTAAGTATTCATGCTTTGTGAGGCAAGCTCTTGGATCTACAAAGTTGTTTGCATTTGCTCAGTTTCTTCCTGACATCTGTAGATTTAAACATATGGATGTTGCAAGTGGATGCTGAGTTACCTGTCATTATCAACCAATCCCAATAGTTCATCAGAGAACGTTAATTGGCCTTGCACACCAGAACCACAGTGAAAGCTGTTTATTTCCAGATGTTTGTGTGCAGCTCTTATAATGTGCTCGAAGGGAGCGTTTCGTCTCTCAGGTAAGCCGTCAATGTCTTGTTTTATCTCCCTTTTCGCAACTTCGCACATCAATCACATTGAAGACCATATCCGGCCCCACCTCTCTGCAATTCTCACAGCCTGTGAATAATGTCCCCTTTTCTTTCTCTGGCAAAGCCAGCTAGGTTGGGACAGCTTGTGAGGTGAAGTGACTAATTGGTTGATGGAAGTGAAGGAATGGTTTAGAATAGTGAGATATGGGGAAGAGGTGCTCATAATCCACATCATGTATTTCTTATATACAAGCATCATAGACTCCATATAGCTACTCCACTGATTGGACAGGTCAATGACTTAGAATATGTTTTGCTACTTATCTAGAATTATGCATTCTAATAGTAGTAGCCACAGAACAATTGCGAATAAAACAGAAAGCACTTGTTTGTAAACCACCGTTCTGGGGAGTGGGATCCACTGTTATTCCAACATCCTTAACATGGACAGAATAGGAGAGCGAGCTGCTTGACTTTGTCTGCTGGAGGAAAATGGCAATAGTATATCATTTAATGTTTATGTAAGCAAACCTATTTTGTGTGTGAAACTCAACTGTTAGTCTGCTTTGTCAGTTGAGAATGCACACAGGCGGTTTATGACAGGTTGCCCAGCCTGACTGTTATTATGGAGGCCCTTGCTGCAGTGCTTAGAATGCAGCTTAAAGGTGTGTGGTGTTATAAATTGTGTCTTGCCATATTTTTTTAAGGCAACAACGTGCAAAACCATGTCTGGAGAGCTCAAAGTGTCTTTGTGTTCTTGTGTGAAGTTCTTTTTTTTCTGGTCTGAAGGTAGCCTACAAGCAGGGGTGGTTTTTGTGCATACTGTGAAATCTAATCTTAATGGCACCACTGCATCGTAGTATGGGGGGTGCATTACTGCCTATGGCATATATGGGCGGCACAGTGGTGTAGTGGTTAGTACGGTGGTGTAGTAGTTAGTATGGTGGTGTAGTGGTTAGTATGGTGGTGTAGTAGTTACTATGGTGGTGTAGTGGTTAGTACAGTGGTGTACTGGTCAGTACGGTGGTGTAGTGGTTAGTACGGTGGTGTAGTGGTTAGTACGGTGGTGTAGTGGTTAGTATGGTGGTGTAGTGGTTAGTACGGTGGTGTAGTGGTTAGTACAGTGGTGTACTGGTTAGCACTGTCGCCTCACAGTAAGATGATCTGGGTTGGATTCCCGGTCCGGGTGGTTCTGTGTGGAGTGTGTATGTTCTCTCCGTGCTTGAGTGAGTTTCCTCCGGGTACTCCGGTTTCCTCCTACAGTCCAAACACATGCATGTTGGGTTGATTGGTCACTCTAAATTGCCTGTAGGTGTGAGTGTGTGAGTGAGTGTTGGCCATGCGATGGACTGGCGAACTGTTCATGGTGTACTCTGCCTTCGCTCAATGGCGCTGGGATTGCCTCCAGCCCCGCCATGACCCCAACTAGAGGGATTTAGCGGCAGATAACCCCCCCACAACCACCATCTGAAAAAAAATACTGTCTCCTCTCCTAATAAACTGCAAGTGAAAAAACAAAAAATGAGATGGCAGAAATGCAACAAACAATAACATCTGTACAACATAGACAACTTCTTAAGCAAAATAAGGTTCCTCCTTATAAATAATCCAACATAAACACACTCAAACTGTCTTTTTACCTCATTTCATTAAGTTGATATTTTTCCTCACGGGTGAAGTACAGTACCGTCGGCTGCTCTCTGCGCACGAGAGAAATATTTGTGCTCGAGTTTTCAGAGGGGGTGGTTTTGACAGTTTGGGGGCGGGACATGAGCTTCAATCATGACTCAGTAAAGTAGCTAGCGTCGGTAGCCTAGCGCTAGCTAACTGTTTCGCCAGCTAGCGTCGCCCCAGCGGGTGGAAATTATCATACAGTTAATCCCGCCCAATTTTACTGTCCTTTGAAATTGGTATGGCGCTGAATTATAACTGCCTGGCCCCCTCTGTACATGAACAGCGGGACCACCAATCACCAACATTCTGCGGAGGCATCACAGTCCTTATAGGGGGAGACACAGACTCACAGGCTTTCACTTAACCCCTCGCGCTCCAACACAGATTGAATAGACACGTTTGAATCATTTATTTGTCTATATTTTTGTAATTGTTTAGATGTTGATTGTCAAACTGTAAGTAGATAAAATAAAATCATATATATGTGTGTATATTAGGCCCTCTGAGAGGGCGTAGAGGGCCATGAAGGTTCCCCACTGTTTTATATATATATATATATATATATATATATATATATATATATATATATATATATATATATTGCTGCATAATCAGAGTGTGCGGATGCTGGACTGACCTTCCTGTCTCTTATTGAAAATGTGTATGACATTATGAAGTGCAGTATATGACAACGAAGGCCCCTTTCCCTCACACAGCCGAGGAATGTATAACTGAGGAATGGAAGAAAGATTCCATTTTCAAAACTGATTTAACTGGGCTCTTCAATCTTCAGATGTTTATAAAAAGAATGTGGAATGTGTGTGTGATGCGGCACAGAGGTAAACATGCTCCTGTTCAACTTTTTTACGGAAACCATGTTTGGAATAAGAGTACATTTGCACCAGGTAAAAGTTCAATTACTATAGTTCTTTGGTGTCAATTTACTATACTATATATTTATTTGTGAAATAATCACCTCATCAAATTCTTTATAATTTTTAAAACTTAAACTTTCTGTTGGCTAGAGGCTTTTACATTGACTACTTGAACAACAGCTCAAACTGAATAAAAAATTGAATCAGTCAGTGTTTCAGTTGCACAAGGCTTTACTTGCTTTGCCTCATACACACAGTAAGCCTGCAGGCCTATGCATCACAGATTCACGTGTCGGCACATGGAGCCATTTCAAGTGAGCCAGACTATACATAGAAATCTCACACTTTTAAATTTTAAAATAGTCTTTCGAGGCACTTTTAAAACATGCATTTGAATGCCGCTGGAGTGCTTGTGAATGTCTAGCCTTTTCTAAGTGTTTTAGACATGCCAATATTCCCTGGGCATAGTCGAAAACCTGACGTGCCTGAAGCAGCCACAGATTGTCCAGGAACGTCTAATAGAAATCCGTAAGAAACACGAACCCTCTCACGGAAGTCATTTAGCCATTTTGCAAATTCTGCAACGCTCAGAGTAATCACTCAGCATTTGCTGAATAATGTGGCATGTCCATCATCCTTTTCTGCCTGTTTTCTACAGAGAGTACAGCATGAATTTCAGTGTCTGTTATCAAGCTGTTATCACTTCAAGAGCTTGCTGACATGTGTCAGGCGAACAGTGCCATTGAATTTGACAATGTTAAATGCTCGCATTCCAGAGCTGTCTGGGATTTTTATTTACAGCCTCCGCTTTTTTCCCTGTGTTTTGATTATCACAGGGTACTAATTAGAAGAGAAATCCCACGGCTGTGGTTTTGTAATCCCTTACAAAATGATGAATAATCTAGGTTCAATAGAAATGTTTAATTGCACACGTAGGCGTCTATATGAAAGAAAGAGTGTCAGCAGATTCATTTAGACGGGCAGTTCAATCAATGTTTCGTCCATGTAGTCTGATTACACTATATTTTGTGTGGAAATGGCAATGCATCACATGAATCCTGGGCCCACTTTCTCAAATGTATTGTTATGACAAGATAGACTATAAATTTCATACAGAAACAAGCAATTAAACTGGTTTCCTATTCAAATGAACGCTTTAAATGCAACAATGCAATGTAGGATGTAGATTCAATTAACAAAAGCAATTCTACACCAGTTGCAGAGGTGTCAAAAGTATTTACATTCATTACTCAGGTAGAAGTATAGATACTACTTCTGTAGAGGTTAAAGTATCAACACAAGCTGTGTAAAAGTGTAAAAGTAATTAAGTATAAAAGTAAAAGTAATGTAAGGGAAAAAACCAAGCCCACCACCCCACAAAAAAACAATTCTTATAAAATCCATAATGACTATAATGTTATATTAAAATGTTATATGTAAATGTTAATAATTTTGGCATGCGCTAGGCTTCCTGTTTCAGCCGCATATACACCCATTGAAAATGAATGTAGTTTAGTACAATGTAAATATATTAAAGAATCATATCTGTTACTACTGAGCATTAACATGTGTTTCATGGAGCAGAAGATATGATGACTAGTTGTCTATAAGTATAGTAATGGTGCACAAAGTCAAACTTCAAAGGCATGTTATCAATAATCTTTACTGGAATGTAAATGTACATGAATGAAAACAAGCTGTAATGAAATAGGAGTAACGAGGCTATGTTTAAAATGTAAGGGGTAGAAAGTACTGATAATGGAGTGTAAATGTAAGAAGTAGAAGTAAAAAGTCAGCTGAAAAATAATTACTCCAGTAGAGCATGAATAACCAAAATTTCTACTTAAGTAAGGTAACTAAGTATTTGTAATTTGTTACTTGACACCTGTGACCAGTTGAAATCTTGAATTTGCTTCAGAGGTAGCTCCACAAACCCAATTCCTAAAAAGAGTTGTGACAGTATGTAAAATACTGATAAAAACAGAAAATTAGTGATAAGTAATAAAGGTTTGACCTTTATTAAATTGAAAAATGTGCCACAAGCATGCAAGTACTTCATTTTATTACAAAACTTATGTACAAAATAACAAAAATTATGTTTATTAAGTTACATTCTTGAACCCCAGTACACTTTCAGAGAACAGGAGGGCAAGGGAAGCCAAGAAAGCATGCAATGAAGAGAAGAAAGCAAATATTTAAACAATATGTCAACCAGTCTATTTCAGATGAGCTTTAGAAGTCGGCAGCCATTCTGGGCATTGTTGACATATGGCCTCTACTGTGTGTAGTACTTTTTTACTTTTGAACAATGTTGATGTTAATTGACAGCAGTATTCCTGAGCCATGTGTGCATCTCCACCACAGAAACATCTGCCATCTCAGGGACACAGGCATTCAGCTGTGGTTTTCGACCTTGTGCAGAGATTTCTCTGAATTCACTAAATCTTTGGATGATAACATGCACTAGAGAACAAAACATTTCAAATCCTAGCTCGAACATGGCTGCATCACCTGATTTATGAACACTTCACTATGTTCCTGTCTTAAAATAATTCCTCCAACCCACCATCAATTTTAGAATTATTGTGTCCACAAAGGAAAACATTAAATGTCATGCATTTTTTTCTGTTGCTATTAAAATACAAGTCAAACTAGATTTTGTAAATCAAAAATTCCGAATTTTATTTTCATTTCACACTGTCCATTGGCCAAACCACCACCGCAAACAAATCTTATATATATACACACACACATGTATATAAACAATAAATATATGAATACATATATGCATAGAAGATACATGTGAAAAGGTGTATTAATACAGCTAACCCAGACATATAACAGTTAGTGGTGCACACAGACAAACACTGACATACCTACATACAAACAAACATAAGTGAGACACTAAATAAATATGGACAAACAATAACACATAACTAGACATAGAGAAACAATAACACATAACAAACCCACTATGATACATGGAGAAAGCTTACAACAGATTTCTCAGCTGCTGCCATGAGAACATGTTCATATGCTACCCAGTTATGTCAACACATGGTGATGACAATCTGATAACGCATCTAAATTTACTTCTCTATTTCAAGACAAGGAAAAGAGAACTGATTTAAGATTCTCGTCGTAATACATAAGCAAGTGAGAATCTGAAGAAGGAATGTATAAAGTGCTGTGCTGAAATTCGCCTTTCAGAAGTAAAATGAACTGTAACGGTGCTGCCAAATCTTAGCCACAAAGGGCCAGTGAGGCAGCAGATTCTCATTCCAACCAGGAGGAAGCACATCTATTATAGCTAATCAATCATTTGAAGGCTGAGCCCTACTGATTAAACAAGTGGAATCAGGTGGGCTTCTGCTTGAAACCCTGCAGCCACCCTAGCCCTTTAGCCAAAGGTTTCAAAAGTATTCACATTCATTACTCAGGTGGAAGTACAGATACTAGGGTTTAAAAATACTTCTGTAGAAGTTAAAGTATCAAAAATATCAAAAGTACTGCTTTTACAACTACTTAAAGTATAAAAGTAAAAGTAAAGTAAGAAAAAAAAAGATATTCAGGACAAAAGCTTAGGCCACACCACGGGGTCTATAGTGTACTAGCCCACCTCCCCAAAAACCCCATTTTTTTTAAAATCCATAATGACTATAATGTTATATTAAAATGTTAATGTTGATAAATTTGGGATGCGCTAGGCTTCCTGTTTCAGCCTCATATATGCCCATTGAACATGAATGTAGTTTAGTACAATGTAAATATATTAAAGAAGCATATCTGTGTACTACTGAGCATTAACATGTGTTTCATGGGGCAGAAGATATGATGACTAGTTGTCTATAAGTATTGTAATTCAAAGGCATGTTATCAATAATCTTTACTGGAATGTAAATGTACATGAATGAAAACAAACTGAAATGAAATAGGAGTAACGAGACTATGTTTAAAATGTAAGGAGTAGAAAGTACTGATAATGGAGTATAAATGTAAGTAGTAGAAAGTACTGATAATGGAGTGTAAATGTAAGGAGTAGAAAGTACAGATAATGGAGTGTAAATGTAAGGAGAAGAAGTAAAAAGTCATCTGAAAAACAATTACTTAAAATTACCAAAATTTCTACTTAAGTAAGATAACAAAGTATTTGTACTTTGTTACTCAACACCTCTTGCTATAGCTTTCCACACAATATACATGCTAAAAAAGAAATAACAAATAAATAAAAAGAGCAAAACAATGAAAAGAACACCAAAAGTTACTAATCTCTTTTAACAGAGAAAAATAAATTATCTCCAATCTACAGATAAATGTTTTTTCTCCGAAGCAGCACATCTGTTGTAGCTAATAAAACCTTAACCATGTCCAGGGGGTTAAATGTTAGTGGAATCAGTCTACAAGACAATAGAGCAAAGAAGAAGCCTTGGGCAAAGATGGAGAACACAGACAAAGGGAAGAAACATGGAACCCAAATCAGCAACTCCTGCACCAGAAGCAACACACTTTAAAGTGAAATGTGTGTGAGAGGAGGAGAGGTCTAAGAGATGAAATTGCAAGCCTTGATCCCCCTGTTCTCGAATCTCAAACTTTAATTGAATCTAATGTGAGGACCTGAACTTTACTAATGAAGGCTGAACTTTCTTTGTTATGTCTGCTCTACGCTGATGCTCATTTATCACCACTTCCAGTCTAGTCTACTGTGTAGATCTGCTCTGTTAGGCTGATGGGGTAACATTCTTCTCATACCTGAATAATAAAACAGATTTGAATTTGAGTTTTCAGTTTTCATGTTGCTCAATGTTGTGAATATTGTGAATATATAAAATGTCTAAATTAACTGTACCTGACTGAATAAAAGAAATTAATTAATGAATGAGAGAACAAATATAGGTGTTGTAGCAGTTCACACCAATGATCTACTACAACATCCCTCAACAAACTGATTCGTGATTTCGTTATGATTGAATCCAGCCACGAGAGCATTATTGAGGGTAGGTACTGGTGTTGGATGATGGGTTCTGGATCACTAAGACAACTTCAACGTAACTCCAACTCAATTGGTGTTCCCTTACTCCAGAGAATGCAGTTCCACTGATCCACAGCCCAGTGTTGGCAGTCTTTATGCCCACCTAATCGACACTTGGTGCAGCTGCTTCAGAGCTTCCCATTCTTTTGACATTAGCTGTGTCAGAAATCACCTACTAGGTCAGTAGGTACTAGATTGGATGCAGTACATGTTTCAGTACACAAGTGTTTAGTATCCACACATCCTTGGATGCACCACGTCCGTCATCTTACCAACGTCCTGTGATGCAAGACGTCTGTCTTTTTGTCTGAATCTGTACTCGGACAGTGTTGAGCTGTATCTTGGAGAAGGCAAACCCTAGAGGAACCTCCAGTGGAATCATGGGATAGTGCAGTGTCACATACTTGAAAATAGGCATGTTCGAGATCCAGCTGCGCCTGGCTTTGGTGGTCAGTGAAAGCAGTCGGACGCAGTTGGGGGACGAGGTTAGAAAAGAACCTCAAGTTGGACAGTCGCCATCTGCAGCCTACTTGAACAATGGCGGCTCTTTCAGTTTTTAGAACTAGCCACAGAATTAGCCACATATGTACACAGCGCAATTTGACCTCTGCATTTAACCCATCCGTGCAGTGAAACACCCACATATACACACACTAGTGAACATACACACTAGGGGGCAGTGAGCACACATGCCCGAAGCGGTGGGCAACCCTATCCACGGCCTGGGGACCAGTTGGGATTAGGTGCCTTGCTCAAGGGCACCTCAGTCGTGGCCTGCCAGTCACAGGGATTAAACCGGCGACCAACTGGCAACCTTGCGCTCTTTACAGCTGATGAAGTAAATGCAATAGAAAAATAGTAGAAAGAAAGAAAAGAAGTAGAAAGAATAGAAATAAATATAGATTCAAATGCAATTGTGATTTTAAAGACAGTTCAAAATCACAAGAGCAGTTTAAGAACGCTTTAGAAAAAAAGAGTATAAATCTACAGCACTTGAGTCTTTTCATGATACGAAATGCTAATTAAGAAAAAAGAAATATGTTGAATACTGTCATGCTACTAAGATAAGATAGTGTTAGTGTAAATGTAGGCTATATAAAGAGCTTTAGAGGCTGCGATCAGGCTGTGTGGTGCCACCTGAAGTCGAACACACCTAATGTCTCAGAGATGGGCACTCGAGTGTTATATTAAAAAAATGCTTTCGTTGTTTGTGTATGTTGCCATAGTTTTATTTCGGTGATTTGGGACGCAGCCCTCTTTCTTGTGAAGTATCACAACATCCTCTAATCGCAAGCGGGAAATCAGAGATACTCATCAGATGTAAACAAACGAGGGTTGCATAGCTTAGGCTGGAGTACCGTACGTGGTAGGCTTTGGCTACAGGGAGTTTAAAGTCCTTGTACATAATCGAAGGGTGGCAACATGTAAAGAATGTGGAAAATTAAAGAAACTGGAACCACATCACACTTCATAAGGCATCTGAAAACAAACCCGGATAGGGTTGTTTACTTTACACTAGCCACGTAACTGTCAATACAGCTAATATATAAAATATATTCAATATTTTCCATCTCCTCATTAGGCCAGACTCTCAAATTTGATTTTCTTAAAATGTAATAGCAGTGCTATGTAAACATTTAGGACACACCTACTGACACCCCTACTTAAGTCAAAGTTGTAAAGTGTCAGGAGTAGCAGAGGTAGATGACACACTCACAAGCTTACAACTGGAATGGTTTAATAAATAAAACAGACCGAAAATACACAGACGAGAACACCATAACACGTACCTATACATACTTAGTGAACGACAGAGGAGAGGGCAAGACAGGCAGACTAAATACACGGGATAACGAGAGGGAAACGGAAACAGCTGGTGAACATGATGGGACACAGGTGGAGGGCGGAGCCAAGAAACACATGACAAAAGGTAAACAAAGACCACGTGGACTTGACAGGACGTAAACAGGTGAGGGACGCGGGGAACATGGCAGAGTATGACATAAAGCAAGTTATATTATAATGTAACCAGCAGTTGTTCACTTTACAAAACAAAAATTAAATCACTTCTAGTTAGCTCTATAATCTAAAAATGTTTACAAGAGCTCAAGAACAAAGAAATTGTGTTTTTTTTAAAGTAAAAAAATGCATAGAATTCTAACAAAGAAAAGGAAGCACTGGAGTAAAAAAATTAAAGTTTGTATATATATATATATATATATATATATATATATATATATATATATATATATATATATATATATATATATACATCCAGGTAATGTTTGCCTACTGCTCTTTGGACATACTAGCCAGGCTCGCCTACTGATTTCACCTATGGAGTAGTAGGTTTTGGATGGTTTTGGGCGTGCCAATTGTAAGAGTTTTCTTTTGGAAATGTTTTTGGAGTTTGGTTGTCGTTTGGGTATCCTGGTAGTACAGTATACAGAACATTATGAGTCAGTATCACAATAAGGCCTGTTTTAATTAACTGGTGGAAAGTGGTCACAACAAATAAGCGAAATGATAAGTTCAGTTTGTTCTGGATTCTGTTTCTTTTTGATACTCTTCCATCAGAATCAGGAAATAGCTTTTCAGCTGGAGACTTCAGATGAATTGGAATCGTGCCTGAGCTCTGTGTTTGATCCACTACTTCATAAAACATTGATGTGTCATCCACCACTGAAGTGTTGTTATATGTGCAATATTGGTTCGATGCCTTGTTGCAATTTCGCCCCAATTAAAGGCATCCTCTGTAATTTATAAGGCTGTCAATATAACCTCAGGCCTTCTATCACTCGCAGTTCTGTTCAGCTAGCAGTGCTTCTGCTCTGTAATAACAAAGTTTGTACATGTGGAGGAACATATGAAGGGTTTTGTTCCACAAAATATCGACGTTACATAATGATTAATACCACCATTATTGGAAAAGTGATGCTGTCTATTATAAGTCAGCTGAAAATAAAAAAAAAATTCTAACCAAAATAAATGTACACCATTTTGTAATGGAACTCTTCATATACGTTTATGTTCTCCTTCCTGTGTATTTACAGCCTGAACCGTCATACAAATATGCAAACCTGCAATGCTGAAGAAGTTACAGGTCAATATAGACTTAAAGTAGACTCAAAGACTTTAGAATAAAAAAGATGTAGCACCTCCATTACCATTCTTTCAAAACAGGCACAGGGGAATTTTGAGACTAACAACATTGATTACCGATACTTTGAGGTTCAT
This sequence comes from Megaleporinus macrocephalus, assembly GCA_021613375.1. Taxonomy (NCBI): domain Eukaryota; kingdom Metazoa; phylum Chordata; class Actinopteri; order Characiformes; family Anostomidae; genus Megaleporinus; species Megaleporinus macrocephalus. The sequence continues at coordinate 6,860,493 of CM038715.1, read as the reverse complement.
AGTAGAATGAACAAGCAGCTAGGACAGATAACCAGCAGTTCTGTGCAGTGCATGTGGTTTTGTGTACCCTAGGAAGAGACTGTCTTTAATTTTTTTTTTTTTATTGAATATTTGTATTGCCAGCTCAGAAATCATTGTTAGCATGCTAGACGATTGCATGCACTGTGCAAAAAACCCTTTTCTAACCATTTATCTTGGCAATAAAACACCAAATCATTAATATTAATGCAAACACAGAAATAAAGATTTTCTTATTTTCAAAAACATTGCTGAGATGTTGTGAGATTAAACAAAGTTTGGTTCCAGATTTCTCCTGAACATCCTCAGCTATCACACCATCTTGGTAACTTGCACACTTCACTTAACATAAAGAAAAATAAATGTTTATTTCCAAAGATGGTCATCAATACAATAGAATTTATTCTTATCATAGATTAAGGCTAGGGTGTTTTATGCACTCTCCTCAACAATCTGATAAAAATCTCTCTCTACATGCACACCACACGTAATCAGATCCAAAAATTACGCTCATGGGTAGAGTACCACCAGAGTAGGCGTTACCATGACAACCAGCATCACCAGTCGGAGTGAGACAAGCAGCAGTATGAGTTTTCAGTTGGTAAGCTTATGTACTTAATTGCTTTAAAATTGTGGCAGACTTAGAAAAATGTATATATTTCTTTAATGCACTTAATTAAGAAGGGATGATGTGAGGACACCACGTCCTGCAACATTCTGAAACGTGTATCTAACTGGATGCCAGTTCCATCGCTTTTGTAACGTCAATTTTTTCAGCTTAATTTTTTTTGTTTAAATATACGATCATTCATTTCCACATTAACTTTTCTGAACAGCTTGATATTGTCAGATTTATGGTCATCCATACTGCTAACTTCATCCATCGCCTCTCTGCAGACCAGTTTCTGGCCTTCATCACGTTATACATCATAAACTTCCACCACGGCACAAATACACATGTTCATAATGTACTTCAGGTTTCCAAATAAGAACATAATCAGATACAGGCCTTTACATGGTTATTATTATTCTATCTACTAGTTAGTTAGTTACAGGTTAACCCACCTTAATCACCTTTTATCGGACAAAAACTGTATTCACATTGACCTGAATCAGACCAGACCTTCCACTAAGGTATATACCTAAATGTGTATTCTATTCTGATTCAGTTATTGGATGGATTATTAACAGATTATCGGGTTTGTGTTTTTCAACAAATCAAACTAGGCTTTCCATTAAAAAGTTGCATTAAACTAGGTTTTCAGCAAGGAGAGGTTAAACAAACATACTGATATACATAAAATCACTGCCTATTGTATTAGTGTCATTAGCATGTATTCTAAAAGTAGTTTTATTTACTGTCCTAATACATTTTAGTCTATGCACTTAGACTAACACTGGAGAGTTGGTAAAATATTTTAAGATTATTTAAGATATTTTTCAATATTTGAATGAAACAACCTTATTGACCTATGATTTGACTAGAGATGGACCGATCAGCGTTTTTGAGGCCGATTCTGATCACCGATTGAGGGCGGAGCTATATGCTACGGCAGGGCTACATGCAGCAAGTCATGATACGTAGTCTAAACGTATTTATTACCATTTTTAACAAGCTCATGTGAAACAGCATAATATTTTTGACAAAATGAACAGTAAATAAACAAAGTAAATCAAACAAATATCCCCAATACTGTAATAATTCAATTTAGACCCTTAATTTAAAATGAAAAAAGCTCATTACATAAATACATTACAAACTGCAGTCATTAAACACAGACTCTGTTATTTTAAACTACAATCTGTAATCATTAAAAGTAGATCTTGAATTATTATTGCTGTTCTGTTTGTACCAGTCAGATCTGGTCTGTATGGTGTTCTGGGTTGTTTGTTTTGTGCTAGCTGTGTGTGCTAGCTCTGCTGTTTGCTAAAACTCACTGTATTCAGCCGTGTGGTGTTCTCTTAAGCGCCGTATCAGATTAGTAGTGTTAAATGTCTTTGGATCCCTCGCGAGACACTCTGATTTTACTAATTTTACAAAACGCCCTGGATGAGTCTACGTCACATACGGCACCAAGCTCCCAGACGGACGACATGTTTTTGGTCAGCACATGCTGTGAATGCCATAAACTGTTCTTGTGAGGCCCCTGCTTTAGTCAATCTGTGGAAAATGAAAGGCTTTGTATTTCCACCTAGCGGTTCAGATAGGAATTGCAGGGACCTGGCCTGAGGCGGTTTCAGGGAGGGGGTTTCAAGTCATATTGTCCGGTCATGTTTTTTATGTTCTTACACATAGAAAAGGTGGAAATGTTCCTTTTTCAGTAGTCTATATGAATGATGTACTTAACCATCTGATCATCTGCTATGTCTCAAAACACCACTGGGTAATGTCTATCAAGTGTGTCGAGTCAAAGCAATATAGTTAATAACTTGTAATAATTCAGTGGCTGACCTCACTTTAGGAAGGATGGGGTGTAAACCTTAACCCACCTGAGCTGAAAATATATAGCTGAAAATATGAATATATATATATATATATATATATATATATATATATATATATATATATATATATATATATATATATATATATATATATATATATATTAATGAAACACATGTTATTCACGTACAACCAAACGACACATAAAGGAATTGTATAAATTCAAAGCACATTTGTGACCCTGGTACAGTTTTAGTTTGGCCAGATCATGCCTGCATTGCCTTTGGACCTTAGCATGTTGTCATTGTAACCCAGTCTAATCAAGCACATTCGGCGAGATTGATGCTTCCGCCACAACTATTCTGGATGTGGAGACATAATGATGATACGCTGTGCTGAGGGCTCGTTTTGCATAATGTGGCATATATATCATGGTACTTTTAAGGACTCATTACTTTAACAGTTCCATTGTCAATTGATGGTTTAACAAGGTAGTTAAGTGAACTGCTGTTCATTATTTTTAGCGTAGAGTTGCCATGCTTCCGTGACACAGCTAATTGGTTCCTGTAGAAAACAATTAACATTTTTCCCTCTGAGATTGATTGTTGCACTCTGCACTCTGCCTCTCTGCTCAGCAGTAAGAATTAGACACTTTCATTCTTTGTTATCTTCTTTCTGTAAGATTTTCTTTTTTTGGCATATCGAAAAATCTCAAATGAAGTGAAACTGAACAAAGAAATAGTTTACTGTGAAATACAGAGAGAGTTTCTAGAAAAGTAGAGAGATGTTGCAATAAACAGTGTATATGAAGAGAACCAGCTAAGAGACTATAACTCCATTTAAACAAAGCGCATATAATCAGGGTTTCTTAGTTACTGTCAATTTTAATTTTTTCATATTGTTTGAATGTAGCAGCTGTTCTGTACATTATGTAAACATTTCATTATAAACAAATCTTTAGAAATGGCCTGAAAACACTTGGAATGAAAGTAGAGCTATTGTATTAAAAATAACCTGCTTGTTATGCTTTTCCATTTTTTTTCTTTTCCTTTAGTGTGCTGTGTGGCGTATTGTGCATGTAAACAATTTGCATAGTTATAAAGCCTTGCACACACTCCAGAGTGAGAAACTCTCTCCCACATAAAATTACTGCATGAAATTACATTGTTACAAGGTGACATCATCTCATAACACTGTCCTCTATGCCTACCAGCAAGCTTCATACAACACACAGCAACTACTGAAGGCATGGTGTGAAGACACAGAAGCTCTAACAAAGCCTTTCAGACAGCACGTGAGTACAGATATGCAAAACATTGTGCTTTAGAAAACTTAAGCATGTAAGTTTTTTTCTAGTAGGCCAAAAAAAAAAATTATGATTACTGAAAATGATCAGTGATCAGATAGGTTCCTTTGCTGCCAAAGGTTTTGCTGAAGATTCAATATACAACAATTTACAGGACATTCACCATGAGATGGTTCTATATACAACTCATAGTTCTAAATAAAACTTTTGCTTTTATTAAAGAATCTTTGAAGACCAATAATTTTTAAGTGTCTAACGCTGCATTTACACTGTTCGGACGCGTCAGCGAACGTGAACGCACTCCCCCTCTTCAGCAGGCTGCATGTGGGCGTAACAAGGGTGTTCCCTGTGATGTCCAATGGAATTAGGTATGTGCGTTTCCAGGGGTGACGGGGCAGCGGTGAGTAATGCTCATGTTTAACATTGGCTTTTACATACCATATTCACATCATTTTATAGATTTGAATCAGATGTAAATATAAAAGAGGGTGTTTTAATTTAGTTCTGAATATGGAACAAATATTTCATACGTTGAGGACACTCCTCGCGAGACCACCGTCCTCTTCTCATTGGAGAGACGCATTGCATTAGCCGGATTCATTTGCATAAAGTTTGTCTCGGCTGAACTTTTCATCGCATCGCACCCCCTAAACTCGACGCGCTGGACCCATGATGCACCGCTTGGCCGCATCTGACGGAACCAACGCTTCCCATTGAAAATGAATGGGATACATGGGGGGCAGTGTAAATGCAGCGTTAGTGTTCAGAGAGAACACATTTTAGGAGATCGGAATGGTTTCTATAACTGTTCTTCCTTTAAATAATAATATATCATAACTCTGTGTAAAGTAATGGGGTGGGTTAAAAGACTGTAGAATTGATGGTTTGATGTAGTTGAGGGCAAAGTCCAAACCATTGCTCCCCAAGTACATTTACTCTGAAGAAATGCATCTCTTTGCATTCTTAGTGCAAGCTAATTAAAGAGTTGTAGCACACAGTGGCCTTCTGGTTTTGAATCAGCAAAATACAAGCATAACACATGCGACCACTATCCTCTTTTTTCAAGGGCAGAAATACAGCTTTCAGCTGGTCAGCTGATGGTACACGTTTCTCTGTGCTTTTAGGGTCGATTCCCATGTTTCATCACAACTTACCTTTCCCCTTTGATTCCTTTTTCTCTTTGGTCTCCCCATGTCTTTGAGGCGAGTCTTTCTTTCTTTGTGCTTGGCCTTTGCTGAGTGTATTTCCTCCCGACTTTGAAGCTTGGCTGAACATCCTCTCCTCCTCTCTCTTTATCCTTCAGCCCATCTTCCTTAATGTTTGTTTCTTTATAAAATTATCTGCCTGTCCTAGTTGGTTTCTCACCCTTGACCATGAGTTCCTTCTGGGTGCACCTCTTTCACAGCTGGACCGGTTATGGAGGTCTGAGCACTTTTCTAGGTCAGGAACGGCTTTGACTCTAACAGAAGGAACCCGAACTGATTCACCAACAGGATATTAAATTTACAGGGAAAGCATTGTCACCGGTTCAGTTGGAAATAGGGTTGAAGTCACAAAAGGGAGATTGTAGGCATCTTCAAATAAAACTCCATCTTAAATGAAATCAGCCTATGTAGCTTTAACAGCACTGCCGCATCAAGAGCCTGCTGTGTCACTCGCGAATATAAGCCTGTGATGTTCGCCAGCGTGTCAACATTTTGTGGACACTTGCGTTTTTATGTCTTTGATCACGGCTCTGTTTTGAGATACTCTTGTCAACCTACAGCCTTGATCACTGTCGCGTTTCTCGCTTTATTGCCTCTGTGTACATGCCAGCCTTTCAAACTTTAAACTGGCTTAAACTTTAGCCCTGGAGTAGATATATTGTCTTTGTGTTTTCTCTTAAACCTGTCAAACAGTTGTATGCATAAGAGGAAACAGATAAAGAGAGACCTTTACACTCTGTCAAAGCTAAATTTAGAACTTCCTCCGTCTCTGACTTGTAAAGTCACCTTCAAGAACCTCACCAAACTTGCATCTGAAACTGTCATTCATAAACTTTAAAGGCAAGCAGGCAAAGTCAAAAGGACAGAGATATGCCACACAAGAATAGCATCATGCCAGCCCAGGGAGTTAAGTGAGGATGAAATGGAAATGGGCTGTCTGAAACATCAGTAATCAATAATCCCATGTAGCACCACTCTATTTGGGTTGCCCACAATGGATCTGAAACATCGGTACCACCTGAAACATCAATGGTGCTATTTGTTTTCTTCTTATTTGATTGATCTACCTCTGGAAACAGCTGAGCCTGGTGAAAAACACAGGGTGTTCTAAGGCTAGTGGGGGGAGTGGTCCAGGGCTCCATATTTAACCTATTGGACTACCTACATGTCTTAAAATCTGAATTCTGGGCGGTCCCTGAAGACTTATTCAGACATTAGGCTGAAAATTAGTAAGTGAATACACTTACAGGGGAGGATCATTGTTAAGCCCACTTCAGCCACAACGAGCAAGCGTCTGTCTTTAGTATTCTTATCTAACTAGAGATGCAGCACTGGTCTTCTCAAGGTGGCGCTGTATCAAATTGGCTCACCCAGCTTGCCCTTCATAGCCTGTAACTATACCCAGGATAATACAGCTCCATCCATTCATTATCTTCCACTCTAGTCGGGGTCACGGGGGGCGGGAGTCAGTTCCAGCGTCATCAGGCGATGGCTGCGTTCACCATGGACAGTTCAACTGTCCATCACATGGCCAACACACACACATACCTACGGTCAATTTAGAGTGACCGATGAACCTATCATGCATGTGTTTGGGCTGTGGAAGGAAACCGGAGTACCCGGAGGAAACCCACTCAAGCACGGGGAGAACATACACACTCCACACAGAACGAGCCGGACTGGGAATCCAACCCAGATCATCTTACTGTGAGGCGACAGTGCTGACCTCTACAGTACACCACCATACTGCCTACAATACAGCTCAGCTCTGTTATACATTTATATCTTAATACAACAGGTAGTTCTGACCTTACAATCTGATTGGTTGAGAAGCGTTCTAACTGTGCAGCTATTTGTGCTAACAGCACAGCTTTTTCACACCACAACCGTATAACTCCGCTGATGCATTGCCAAGAACTGAGAGACATGTTGCCAGTAAACGGAAAGCTTTATGCATATAAGCCGCTAGTTGTTTTGTATTTGTGCTCACACAAAATAGGAAATTAATAATGTTTTTCAGATAACGTTTTACCTGCAGCCCATTTGGCCAGACTCTGAAGAAGAATGTGACTGCATACGCACATCAAATTCTGATTCTGACAACACTCTTAGGTCTGCCAGGTCTACCAGAATCACAGCTGAATACGATAGACTAGGGGATTTTTATCATTCTATAGCAACAACTCATGTGTTTATGGGAGTTTTTGACTTTTCTTTCAGAAACACATTTGTGAGGTCGAGAAGAGAAGGTCTGGCTCACAGTCTCTGCTCTAATTCATCCCAAAGGTGCTCTACAGGGTTGAGGTCAGGACTCTATGCAGGCTAGTCAGATTCTTCCACACCAAACTCGCTCATTCATGTCTTTTTGGAGCTTGCTTTGAGCACTGGTGGGCAGTCATGTTGGAATAGGAAGGGGTCGTCCTCAAACTGTTCCCATAAAGTTGGGAGCATGAAATTGTCCAGAATCTTTGGTCTGCTGGAGCATTAAGAGTTCCTTTCACTGGAATAAGAGGTTGAGCCCAACTCCTGAAAAACAACCCCACACCATAATCCCCCCTCCACCAAACTTTACACTCAGCACAATGAAGTTAGACAAGTACCGTTCTCCTGGCAACCGTCAAACCCACACTCATCCATCAGATTGCCAGACGGAGAAGCGTGATTCTTCACTGCTTAGCATTGAGCTTGGTGATGTAAGGCTTGGATGCAGATGCTCTTGCATAAAGACCCATTCCATGAAGCTCTCTACGCTCTGTTCTTGAACTAAGCTGAAGGCCACATGAAGTTTGGAGGTCTGTAGTGATTGACTCTGTAGAAAGTTGATGACCTCTAAGCACTTTGTGGTGACCACTTTGTGGCTGAGTTGCTGTCGTTCCCAATCACTTCCATTTTGTTATAACACCACTGTAGGTCGACTGGAATATTTAGTAGTGAGGAAACCTCACGACTGGAAGTGTTACACAGGTGGCGTCCTATCACGGTACCACGCTGGAGTTCACTGAGCTCCTGAGAGTGACTAGGTGCTTGGTTTTACACACCTGTGGCCATGGAAGTGATTGAATCACCTCAAATCAATGATTTGGATCAAAACTAGAAAAGAGTATTTCCAGAAACCCAAGCATTTTGTTTCTGTTGAAGTTAGCACCAGCGTTGCTATGGAAAGTGAGTTAGCAGCCAGTCAATGGTGACGTCAGCCCGAATACCCTGAAGGAGTATTTCACACATTTGAGATGAAAATTTTATCTATATTCATTCATTGCATACATGCTGTGCAGTCTACATGCTCGGTATCTACATATCAATGTAATACTTTGACTGTTACAAAAGGCTCACTTTTTTTAGATTCAGATTTCATGGGACTGCCAACGTTGAAGCCTTGAGTGAAAAATTAGACGAGGCATTCACTTATTACACGTTCCTGTCAAACGCGAACCTTCTCTCGATGCTTCATTAATGAAGTTGTCACACACATGAGAAGATTTGCATTATCTCTGTGTCAGTATCCTCTGGTGTACCTTAGTTCAGCAGAATTCTTTTGCAGTGAGAAAGAAGGATTTGTTGTAAGATGTCGAGAACAGGTGAAGCCTTAGGCAGATATAACTTGATGTTGCATTTTATTAAAATTAGCCTAGAGAGTACACAATCTTCTCTTTCCAAGAGTATTGAACTGCACAACCTGAGTCTCCCCTGAGTCCTTTGACTCCAAAACAGACACAATTAATTAAATCATTAAATGTAAAGCATTTCTTTTCGATGTATTTTAACAGCTTTTGGAATACCCTGGGTCACATCTTGTAATAAGTGACTGTATATGTTTATATATGTCTTGGCTGTCCAAAGACAAACAAGTATCTCAAAAATGGTAACTTTACTGGAGAAGCAAAAAAATTTCTTTAATTTCAGTCAATAAAACCAGAAAAATCGTTAATGTATTTTGAAGCATTTCTATTGGTCCGTTCACCATGAAATTTTCACACAATGTAATCAGCAGCTGCTGTGGTCAAAATGATGTAGAAAATAGAGATACAGATTTTTTGGACATCAACAATATAATTAAAGCTCACCTCAATCTAGATTTGAACTGCTTTATTTCAAATGGGCCCACAACAAAAATATAGATAATAAAAGAGTAGATGGTTTAGTCCACTGAGCTTCAGTGAAGTTTGCTTTACCAGGGTCACTGATTGAGACAATTAACCCCTCAAACTGCTGATTTATTATTCATCTAAGTAAGTTTTAGTAGCTACTTTTTGTCAGGCTGGGTTGAGCTGAGCAGTCGAGAGAGGAATGGCGGACACATGCGAACTTTTCTACGAAAAGTAGTTTTAATAAAGAACGAAAACGAAACAATACACGAATCACATAAACTCACTGCAAACTAAATGAAAGGCAAACAGATGCGGATACAAGCATACAGGAACACAATACAAAACACTACAGAAATGACCAACAACCAGGGATGAGAACAAAGGGACTATATACACAACTAACAAGGAAAACAGCTGACAGAACTAATGACAAATGAGACACAGAGCACATGACAACAAGCAGGAGTGTAAACAGAAGCACATGGAGAACGTAAGCAAACAGGCGAGGTCAAGGGAAACCGGACAGAGTGTGACATTTAAATATTCTGCATATGCTATGAAACCAATGTTAAAACTACATTTTAAAATTACAAAGTTACATGTTACAGTGACTGGGAATAAATAAAATATGGGCCCATCTTCTTTTCTTTTGGAATATGGAACAATATGTAAGATTCTGCAAGCTCTAAAATACATATTCCAACAAAGGGGACAACATATGCACAGAAAACTGTGACGTCCAATGTCCCCCATAAGAAACAAGGAAAAACACATGCCCTCCTCCTTGGTTAATTATCAGTCTGGAAGAAACATTGTAAATTCAGCCTTAAACTTCATCCTTTTTATTTGCCCAAAGAGATTCCACTACTGGAGAGACATTTATCTTTTGTTTGCTGCTTGCTATATGTTTTTTTGCAGGTGGTGACAAAAGTTATAATGATCGCTTCAGCTGTCAATGCATTTATGCTTTCTTTTATTGGCTGTCTGTCTTTAAACGATTTAACCAGAAGCAGGACATTTGTCTTTAAATGAATAAGCTGAGCTAGATGACATTGGATGTCATTGATAAGCATTGGTGGCTGACCGCCATACTTTTTAGCAGTGTGTCCTGCCTTGATGGCTGTGGTCGCTTCTTGTCAGATCTGTTTAGGTCAACTGAGTGTGTTGAAGTAGCAGAGTTCTGATTGGCCGTTCTGCCTAGTGAATTAGAAAACAAGAGAGTGGCCAGATATTTCCAGATGTTTGTCCAGATATTTAAACTATTATATTATATTATATTATATTATATTATATTATATTATATTATATTATATTATATTATATTATATTAGTGTTCCTAGCAAGAAAATTGTTCATACTGTTATGTATAATTACACAAGTTGATTAGACTACTCACAGAAGCCATGCATTTAATGGTCACAAGGCTTGTCACACACATGCTTATTTCTACTAGTGCCCTTATAAGATGCTCTGTTACTTTATCACCAAGCAGCAGAAAATATTTCAACATAAGTCTTTATTCTTCCAGTTTTCTTTCTTTCTTTCTTTCTTTCTTGCTTTCTTTCTTTCTTTCTTTCTTTCTTTCTTTCTTTCTTTTCTTTTCTTGACTAGGTAAGGCGCTCGATCACACTCCAGATCCAAATGCATGAACATTTGTTAGATTTCATTCATATTAAATAAGCAGTGTGTAACCTCCACCAGTGAGGCTGCATATTGCAGTCTACTCAAGCCCACCCATCAGCCCCATCGCTTCTTAATATTTTCACTTCTTTGACGGCAATGATTCACCATAAAATGATTCATAAAAATAAGCATGATCAATATTTGGGATCTCAAACTTCTTAATCACTAAACAGTTAGCCAGCATCAGTATTCTAACAATTAAATCTACCGATCAAGCTGTCCAAACTAGCGTAGTCATTTAATTAGTATAGTGTAGCAAACATTTTATTGTGCTTTTAATGTTAATTCATATTATTACTTCCCCTGATTAGTTCATTTAGATTATCAAAACATTTTTATAATAATTTTATAATAACTAATGTATTCTAAAATTATACTTATAATAGTTATTAATACAAATAAAACAATAGGTTTCATTATAATAATTATTATTTTAATGCTCATAAAATTTTTCAAAAAGGACACTCACAAATTTCTTGTTTGAATGTTCCCTTTTCACCTTAAATGGTCCTACGGCTATAGTCTGGCTGAGACATGATAATAAATACTGCTACATTTAAGACATAAATAAATAAATAAATAAATAAATAAATAAATAAATAAAAAACCTAATTAAAAAAAATAATTATGCTGGCATATATATATATATATATATGGAAGGACATTTCAACCAGGATTCTACGTATTCTACAGCTACCAAATTAAAGCTGCTTGATGAAACTTGATGTTAAAAGGAATTTTATGTGGTTTATGTTCCTATGTAGGTATGTGGGGCTCATGGTAGGCTAACAAATGTGCAATTATTTATAAGAAATTAAATCAAAATATAGTTTTGCATGGTATTCTATTTTTGTCTAATACAGTGTCAATAGAGTGTCCCTAAATCTTAAACATTGCTCCTTTATTAATGCAACAACACACAGCTAATCAAGAAACAACTGAGCAGAAAAATAGTGTATGTGGCCTTAATGCCATTAAACTAAAGCTGCAATTAAATACTTTTAACCCATAGTGACTGTTTCATTTCAAAGCTAGCACGCTGGAGTAGGAAGCATTACACTCCACATAGTAGAAAATAGTGCTGCGGTGTGATTAATTATGAAGTTTTTATGAGAATATAAATTGCCTATGCCATTTCTTTAGAACTCTGTAATGATAATCCAACACTATGCATCTGATGCCCTTCTGTTCAAGGTCATGATGCTTGTGGGACCACATCAGTAACCACATCAATTAGGAGGCAGAGAAGATGCAGCTGCCGATCCTCAAGGTTTTGCGAGATACATATTCATCTGCAGAGTTTACATAACACGGCAAATTTTGTGCTCAGTCAAGAACTTCGGAAAATGGATCAGATCACGCATTAACATAAATTTGAGAGCAGTGGAGAGGCTTTAGGTTTCCTCCTTAATGCACTTGTGTAACTTGAGCAAAAGAAATCTAATGCCTAGATTAAACCTTTCAAACATGCCAAGGGTTATTCAGTCACTGAAGCACCCACAATATGTGAAATGTAAACAAGAGGATCAAGTAAACGAATTATATGACCTTCCTCAAAGCATTATATAGTATGTAGTCTGTAAATCCAGCTGTAGTAGAATATTAATTTAGAAATCCAGTGGAACAGATGGCTGATGTTTTTGCGCGCCTTTAAACTCGGGTGTTATAATTGGATACCGTGTGAGTAACTCTAACAGTACTTAAATACTTCATATAATTTGAAAACCTTCATTTATAATAGCATCTGTCTTTGTTACACTGTTTTGATGTTCTAGAATGAACTTGTTCATATGAAACTGTCAGAGACAATTTATGATCCACACTTTCGGTGCCAGTGAACATTCCAGCAGCTTGTTGAAAGCTACCAATCAAGCGCTCCCGAGTGATGCAACTGGCTAAGAATATTGCATCCTATCGCCAGGACCTGAGATTGAGTCCCCGCACTGCCATAGCCGCCCATGCCCTAGATAACAGGTGTAAACTGGCAGTAACTAACACTGGGGAGAAGACTGGCTAGAAGAAAATGAAAAAGCTGCTAATCAATTGATCTCTTATCGTAGAATCACTGTAGCAATTAAAACATGCTATACAGATGGTTAGATGAGGGTGAAAGAACATGAAGAAAAATTAGATGCCCTGGACTTCAAAGAACGTGTGAAGAGTTCCCAAAAGGCCTGCACTACAAAAGCATATCAGAAAACAAGCTGGTGCAGAGCACAATAGAGCCAGCTTTCTGTGGAACAGCATGTAACAAATTGGCCAAGGTCTTGCTATTGCGAGAGCAGGTGTCTGTTCTCTGAAATCAGCAACACAGAGAGGAACTGTACCGCACCGCACCCTCCAGCTCACACACACATGATCAGCAAAGGAGATGTTCATAATGTTGGATGAGTAAATGTGATGTTTTCAGAGATAGAAGACTCGACGGCAAGTGTGAGGAACTACATGTGATGTTGTATACCATAATATCAATCTTGTCCATCGCTTATCTAGAAATTGGTGATTTCACATTTTAAAAGATTTTTTTTTATCTAAACCAATCTCATGTTTTTTTCTCAAACCAAAATTTAACATTGAGGTTAGTCCATCTAAATCTACATAAGTTCTTCTTGAGAAACTTTAGTTTTTAGTGGCATATCCTAAATGAAATACAAGATTAATTCATTTCTATGTTTACATTAATTAAGTTGTATGTCATTTATTTTACTTACAATTCAATTAGATTAGTTAGATTAACTAACAAAGTTATTTGTAATGTATTTGAATAATAATAATATATAAGACCAATTAATTAAGTTCTGTGAATTATGTTTTAATAACAATGAAATTAAGTATGTTGCTACTAAACATCTATAGTTCAGTTCATAGTCAGCTGTTATTCTTAAAAATAAAAAAGCTGAATGTATAAGACTTTTTTATTAATAAAGCAGATTTTATAATTTTATACAACCCAAAAGCAGATTATGTTAATGTCAATTTATTTATAGAGCACATTTATAACAACTTTGGCTGACCAAAGTGCTGCACAAATGAAGAAAACTTTAAAATTCACAATACTAAAGCTAAAAAACAGCAACCAAATAAACTATTAATTACATAAAGGCCATAGAATAATAATGAGCTTTAAACTTTTCAGCCTTGATTTGGGGACAACCAACTGAAGCTGGTCTGCAGATCTTAGGGACCATGCTGGAACACAGGGCATGAGCAGTTCAGTTAGATAACTGGGAGCTAACCCGTTAAGAGATGTGTACACTAAAAGCAGGATTTTAAACTGTATTCTAAAAGCCACTGGGAGCCAGTGAAGTGAAGCCAGTACGGGAGTGATATATTTCTTCTTGGACGTACTTATTAATAACCTCGCTTCAGATTAACTGAAATTCTTTTTCATGCTGTGGTTCTTTTAAACATCAGGCTTACACAGTGGGTTTACTGTGCCCCCAGGTTGGAAAATGTATACCCAACTAATTAATACCTCACTATCTAGGATAAATAGTAATATTTTAAAAGGGGCAAAGAAAGAATGAAATAAATATTGTGCTGTAAAACAGTTTTTAAACCAGTATGATATGGAATATTTCATTTTATGTACTAGCCCAAAACAAAGACAAGTCTTTTAAAGTGGGAGGCAACATATCTATCTGTCAAATACCAGCCTTTTATTTAAATGCCAGTCGAAATAGCAAGTTATTCATTTTTCAATATCAGGAACAAATAAAGAAAATATCAACTCAATAAATATTTAATATTTTGTCAGTCTTAAGAGTCCCCATGCTTTATCTTAATTATAGCTTGCATTCTTTTTTTTGTTCCATTTTCTGTTTCTCACGAGCTGAGAAATACCAAACACATTCAGTGATGTTAAGGTCTGGAATGAAAGTGCAGCTTGATCTTCTCCTCTGTCTTGAAGATGAAAACTTTTTATCTTTTGTCTTGCTGAGTTGCTGAGAGTCTTATGTTTGAACTTTTAAATGTTACCTTTTTCTTTCTTTTCTTCTCAAAGTAGATTACTGTACATCTAATTTCCTCAGAAATATTAAAGAAAATTAATAATGTTTTGATTAAAAAGTAAGTAAGAGGGGCTGATCTCTGGCTGCACAGTACTGTAGATAATTGTAATGATACTAATACTTGTTATATCAGCATTACCATTTATAACAGACAGCCCCTCCACATGGGTGCAATTATCTCAAATAACTCAAACAATAATATTGGCCCAACATTAGCTTCAGAAAAGAAACTATTATTTTATATTTCACAAAAAAGTGCCAGAGCTTTTAAAATATGGGGGTTTATTACAACTTATTGTTGAATGTAACAATAATGTAGATACTCTACATGCAGTACTGTTACAGGTTTATTATCGCAGTAAAACTTCTGTAAGTACACATGTGTAACAAATTTGGTACACAAATACATCTTGACAGCTGTATCTTAATGAGCTCACATAATTAAAATAGTGTAGCATTGTTATTTGCTGGCTTACCATAATAATAATTCTGTGTACACACCAACAGCAAGCACATGAACTGCCCACTTCTTTTAAAGAATTTCACAAATATCAGTCCTAAATTCCCAAAAGAGCCATAAATATTGGGTGTGTCTCAAAACCTAGTGAGTGTGTAAGTATGCTGTCTAGGTAGCAGCTGTGTAAGTATCAGCGTTCTCTCATCATCTCTCCTCATAAAACAGATTACTGAGATGCTCTAGTTAGAGAGAGACTGCATCACTGCTTGTTCCCGCCCCCTGCAGCACACGACTGGTGGTTTAGCTGGTTGCTGGTTGCTAGGCTTAAAAATCCGCTAGCATAAATGCTAATGGCTCGAGTATAAAAGTGTAAATGGTGAACGACTCGTTACAGAGTTGATAATAAAATACTGTTTTGTGTGATTATATGACCAGAAACACATTAAAACTCCAGATAGAATCAAAATAACTCACATTTTAAAACCACTTCACTGCTCGTAGATTTGCCAGCGTTGCATCATGGGATTGTCTTAGCGGCTTAGATGCTTCCTTAAAATCTGGTCTAAATAAGGTTCCTCAGTAGACAGCATGTTTAAGGTATGTAAGTATTGGGACAGTCTACATGTCGGGAGCGCATACTATGATGTAATATGCTGCCTATGTAGGTTTTGAGACACACCCATTGCCTTGTAAAGCAGTGACAGGAATAAAGAGGTGTGGTATCAGATTTATAATGTAGATAAATCTAGTGAAGTGAATATAATGAAACTCAAATATTCCCTAATAATTCCATAAATGTAAAATCTATAATCAATGAACAGTTTCTGTGTTGTTGCAATATATGTAACTGTTACAGCTGACCACACTGTTCGAGAAGTGTTTTACCTAGGCTGTTATTTTAGAGTGTGTTTAATTAATAATTACTATATTGTTCTGCTGTAACGACACTATGCAGCTATGTAATGCAGCTATGTTACTAAGTTACTGAGTTTCTATTTTGCAGATACAAAAACAGAAAATGGAAACTTATATAAAAATTTTATATAAAATCCTTTAGTCTGTATAGTCAGATTGTGTAGTAGAGTGTGACAACAGGACAACATCAGATTCCAAACATGTCCCTTACCCCTAAGCGAGCTTTCTGGCCACCAGCTGTGGCAGCAAAACACTAAACAGTTAAAACAGAATGCAATTTAGAAAACAAGAAAAGATTTACAGGCTGGGAAAAAAACTACAATCAGGTTAATCTAATATATATAAAAAACGTTTATCTTAACCTGAAATTGAGATCGGGGACAACCAACTGAAGCTGGTCTGCAGATCTTAGGGACCGTGCTGGAACACAAGACATGAGCAGTTCAGTTAGATAACTGGGAGCTAACCCATTAAGAGACACTAAAAGCAGGATTTTAAACTGTATTCTAAAAGCCACTGGGAGCCAATGAAGTGAAGCCAGTACGGGAGTAATATATTTCTTCTTGGACGTACTTGTTAATAACCTCGCTTCAGATTAACTGAAATTCTTTTTCATGCGGAAGTTCTGATAAACATCAGGCTTAAACAGTGGGTTTATTGTGCCCCCAGGTTGGAAAATGTATACCCAACTAATTAATACCTCACTATCTAAGATAAATAGTAATATTTTAAAAGGGGCAAAGAAAGAATGAAATAAATATTGTGCTGTAAAACTGTTTTAAAAAACAGAATGCAATTTAGAAAACAAGAAAAGATTTACAGGCTGGAAAAAAAACTACAATCAGGTTAATCTAATATACATTAAAAAAAAAAACGTTTATCTTAACCTGAAATTGAGATCGAGTTTTTTTTGCCACTATACATAATTCAAAGATAACATTAGTCCATTGTTGGCAGAAGAAATTGATGATATTAAAGCTACAATGTTTACATCTACAATTGATTAACTTATTTTATTTTTTATTTTTTCCAAAAATTTTGTTTAAGAAAATGTAGCAATCAACTTCATGTGTTATTAAAAATAACATAACGGTTGTGATGACTGAAATCTGTATTTAACTTATGTGTGAGATGAAATCACAGCCATGATATTATTTGTGATGCCACCTGAACTGGATTGTTCTATTGCTCAGACAAGTACTATTGAATTACAGCTTTAAAGACTGAACTAAGGCCTATGATGTCACAGCCTAAGCATAGTACTACTACTACTAGTAGTACTACTAAGTATCAAAATCAATGTTATATTACTTTAAAAAGATGTAAGAACAGATGTTTTCAATATAATTAAACTATTTTTGTATTGTTGATGATGGATTGTCATGAGTGGTCCCTTGTGGTATCCCCCACTAAATGACTGCGCAACTGGCATTGACCTCTGGACCCTCAATCAATTATGTCTCATTCATATTATAACTTCATGTTATTTAAAATTGGTAAGGAGCTCACAATCTGGTGATGAGATAAGTAAGGAAATATGCTTCAGCCTGATAACCATTTGGGGCTACAATCTACACACAGGTGACGGGGAGGCAGGGCAGGGGAGGACACGCTGACCAAAACAACAACAAAAGCAAATGGCAGGTAAAACAAAGACACACGGCCGAGACACGAGGGACAACAAAGACAGAAACAGACAAAGACAAGGGCAGAGCAAGATGACAGATGCCCTTAAATCACTCCATGAGAACTGTGGAGTTGATTAAAGACAGTAGCTGCAGGCAGAATGTACAGGAATGGTTAATGAAAGTCTAGCACATTTGAACTTGCAGAGAGTCAGCTGTATTTAACGCTCAGCGGCAGCTCTCTGGCTCGTCTGTTCAGAGTTCCGATTACACTATGAGTAATTGGAGAATGTGATAGTGTATCTGTCCTTAGAATCTACAGTTTAATTCGAATAAGGATATCACACTGAAGAGACACCGCTAGAAGTCATTCACATATATATGGAGGAGCTTTATCAAAAAGTATGTGTTTTTATTCATATCCTCTTACACCACAGATAAATGTTTTATTTCTGATAACAGGACTTGCATTGGCATATGTATCATTTCTGTATTTGCTTACTAAAACGATGATCTTATAATTCTTAAAGATAATATAAATATTGGCCATTTCTAAATCTCGTAAACAGCAGCCATCGTCAAACACTATCACAGCACCTAACCTATATTTTCACCTTTGTGTAGAACATAAAATGTATTGCTGAGTCCATTAGTCAGCAGCTGTCCAGGCCCATTGTGTGAGTGTGTCAGGATGGTGGATGTGTGAGTGTGCATACACAGATATGATTAATGAGAACCAGACCAGGACAGTCACAAATGGAAGATATACACCTGTACATTGTTTCAAAGATAACAGTAGATTTTGTGGTATATATATATATATATATATATATATATATATATATATATATATATATATGGTATAAAGTCTCATATAGAGTATCTGCACACACACACACACACACACACACACACACACACACACACACACACACACATATATATATATATATATATATATATATATATATATATATATATATATATATATATATACACATTATACAATATTTAAGTGTAATGTATATAAATATAGTATAATGTCTAACAGTATATAGAGTGTCTGCACATTGCTTTAGTGATATTTCCCACACCTCTTCATTTTCTGCTTCTGCAGAGATCTGGACTCTGGCGTGGTCAGTCAATACTTTGTTTGATTAGCAAATATTGTTCTTTTTCACCTGTTTTTCTTTTTTCATCGCTTTATTGCATGTAATTTATTTTACAAGCTTTCACCTTATCTTCATGAGATTGCTATTTCATGCCCAATCCCTAGCCATCTCTGGGTGTCTAATAGAGCATAACTGACCCCACTCTCTCTCTTCATCAGAGTGCTTCCTCATTCAGTGTGCTGCTTTATGGGTAGAAAAAAAGGCATAGTTCCATTTGTTTCTGTTGTCCTGTGTGAAGCCAGACAATCACATGCATCTATCAGTTTGTGTATTCAGTTAGAGTATAAAGAGTATGCAGAGTTAGCTGTTAGGGTTCTCGTCCAAGCACCCTCAGCCGTCCTGTGAAGTTGTGTGAGTGGTTGTTGGAAAAGATGCAGTGGTAGGTTTTGAGTTAGAGGACACACATTAGCGCTCACTATCTCATTCAGATAATGAGAGGCCTGAATAGTAGTTGGCATACATCAATGACAAAAGAGAGAGAAAACTGGATAGCAGAACTTGATAATGCTTTATAGAAGCTAAGTGTAAGTAACCATTTTAAAAACACATTTAAAACACATTCATTATTGAGTAATGTATAATAACTTATATAAGGAACAACATATACAATGCATATAATGTAATTAATTGAGAAAAGATGTAGTGATGCTTCACAATATGTTCATGAATAAATTGCAATCCTTTTCATACTACAATACTAAGTAAATATCAAATGCTAAATATTTAAATTATTTATGTTTATTACTATAATGTATTTATTATTTGATTCCTAAATCCATAAAGTATTCATAGTAGACACATAATATAATCTGTGCAAATGACAATGCCTACTCGTACTGAGCGTTGAATCTAGAACATCTCACAGCTACGGAACTCGCCACTCCCTCCTCACAATAATGGGGGTGGTGGCAATAACGGCAAGGGTCCCTTGGCCGCTGTCTGCTTTCTCTGCCACCCACCCCAATGGCAGTAAGAGCGCTGCATGTGTCCGCTGGACTCTGACTCTCAGCCAATCACTTTGCCCAAGCTTGCTCAAGGCATCGCTGGAAGGAAGTAGTCCATGCTGCCAGGCCGCTATGCTGCTCCACCGGCAGGTCCCCACGGTTGTCCGTCATCCAGGCGTCCTCGATGCTGCTTATATCGCCATTCCCTAGCCGGGCTCGGCTGCTGAGCTTCACCACCGTGCATTTGACAGGGCTATTTCTTCTCTGCTGTTCATGGGCTAGCATATTTTCCCTCCAATCTGTTAGCGGGCGATCCCACGTCTGACACCAAATGTGTTGTTGCCGTAGAAAATGACACCAGAAACTTAGAGCTTTTTTATTGAACATGGCAGCCGCAGAGAGAACTGCTGCTTAGCGCTCCATGTTTCCTGCTCATGTGTTAGATCCACAGACTCGCTAACTATCCTCACAGCCCGCAATAACACATCTTTAAGCTAACTACAACATTGTAGTGTTCCTCTTATTGTGAATCTGGTGCTCTCCCAGGGGTCTCCGTGAGTGGCCACTCTCTGTGACATGCTTCCCACGCTTCAATAGCCAAACAAGCCAGTAGCAGGATGCTACAGTATTCGTGAAACATCACTGAATGTGTTATTCCATCATGTTTGTTACTCTTTAACAAATATATTTAATGAATGTTGCAAAGTGATATGTATGAGGAGTGTTAGAGTTCTGGTGATGAATATGAATATGCTATGTTTCTTGTACTTGCACTTCATTTAAAGAATTACCAAATACTCAAATAGTACGTAATTGATGGGAATGGACTAGTTACAGATATCTACTATTTATTAATTACAGCATTTTAGCTAGAAACTCAGTACATGTTGGAAACGTGTAGAGAGAAAACCCCATGATGTTGTACATTGTTCTCCTCCTAATAGGACACTGGGGGTGAAGGGATGTTGCTTTCGCAAGCTTTCTGACGGATGGTCTTGGATAGACAGTTGAGGCTTTGTGCTAGGATGAATGAGCATTGAGTGGGATTTGGGAAGAATCAGGTGGTAATGGGTGGCAAGAGTTGGGAAGCGTTCAGTGATCCCACAGGATTGCACTGATGAGCAGGGATTTGATTTATCTGCCCAAGGTATCGATTTGTTTTGCTGTACATATCTATGGCTCTCATCCACACAATCTGATTCTTTCTATCCTTCATTGTAACTGATTCCGGGAGACAAAAAAATATCTCTACTCAACACAATTTCATCTGCCCCCTCGTGACATCTAAAACTTGTTCTTCTTTTGATCATTTCAGTACTGTGGGAATATATTCTCTTGCCCCAGGAATGACAGAAATGAGAACAGTAAAATAGCCAAGGGAGGAATTATCTGCCAAGTCTTATTTGCCTTTCTTGTTACTTCAACACCACTGCCTTAGGAGAGATGAATTTATCAATAATATGCTTCTCAACAAGGTAGTTTTGTCTGAATTTTAAAAGACAGAAATGCTGAAATATTCCCGATAAAAGCACAAAGCACAAAGCAAATAATTCAAAGCCATACTTGTAGCTTTTCTTTTTTAGATAACTGTGGAGAACACCAGTTCATTTGGGATTTAGAAGGTGGGGAGCCTGATTTCTTTCATAGGTGCAAACAATGTGTGAACAATATTATTCAACCTCGCAGATCTTATACGGAGCTCTCAGCATGGCTTTCGATATAACCACATCTACTATCAAAAGTATGTCTGGGTGACTAGAGTGTTTGAAAGCATTTAGCAATAGCCAGTTGGCATGCAAATGAGTGAACATCACTCACTGGCAAAAACTCTATTCACATAAAAATGGCCTATTGTATCAAGACTTGGTTGAATTAGTTACCTCAGTGGTGAGAATGTTATCATGCTATGCAAACTAGTCCTCTGTGATCCTTTATCAATGTGAGAAAATACTTTGGATTTCGTTTAGATGTAGAAAAATAGATCGTGAAAAAATCAGTGTGGTAATCAAGGCCCTTTGAAATTACCTGGTTTTCCGCATTAATTGGTCGTGATCTGATCTACATCTAAGTCCCACGTATAGACAAACACAATGTGCTTAACCTAATGCCTCGCAAATGATTTTAATGTTTCATGTATTAATTGGACACATCCATTAAACATTGACAGTGCTGCTGATCAGACCTGCACAACGTTCGGGAGGAATTTTGGACCATTCTTCCTTACAGAACTGAGCTGAGCCATATTCTTAGGATGTCTGGTGCTCTCTTGAGGTCATTCCACAGCAGCTTTATTGGATTTAGGTCTGAACTCTGACTTGGCCACTCCAACAGTAAGCCATTCTGTAGTAGATTTACTTCAATGTTTAGGGTCATTATCCCTTGATAATGACAAGCGGTCCAGCCCCAAAGCAGCATAGCAGCCCCAAATCATGATGCCCAAATCATGTTCTTCACCGTTGGGATGATGTTTTCATGTTGGTATGCAGTGCCCTTTTTACACCATACGTAGTGCTGCATGCTCTTTTCGAACAATTCAACCTTGGTTTCATCAGTCCACCAAACATCTGATGTTTCTTTTGGAAAGCAGCAGCCTGCCATGGACACCATGCCTGTTCAATGATTTGCGTATGGTAGACTCACAAACAGCGATGTTAACCAGTTCCAATGATTCCCTCAAGCCTTTAGCTCTTACTCTAGGGTTCTTTTTTATCTATCTGAGCATTATGCGTTGTGCCTTTGGATTCACTTCTAGGGAGAGTAGCCACAGTACTAAATCATCCCCATTGGTAGACATTTTGTCAAACTGTGGATGGGTTAATACCTAACGTCTTGAAGATTACTCTGTAACCTTTTCTAGTTTTATGCAAATTAACAATTCTTGATCTCTTCAGAGATCTTGTTTTTGCGAGGCATGGTCCACATGAGCAGATGCTTCTTGTGAATAGCAAGCTTTAATCTCATTTCATTGGATGTGTCCAATTCAGGCATGAAATATTATAATTGTTTGTGTGGTATTAGGTTAAGCATATTGAGTTTGTCTATAACTGGGATGTAGATCAGATCAGGTTTTACAACCAATTAATGCAGAAACCATACTTTTTCTTGCCACTGTATAAGACAAGTTAAATACCAAAATATAGCTGCAGGAGCATCACAGGATGTTTACTTGTACTGCGAGGTTCAGGGCATATGATCCCAGGGAAAACATTTTAATGATCCCAAAATGTCTGTTCATCATAAAATTTAAGTGAGGCAACAGAAAATGTAACAAAAAGGCCACAAAATATGGTCAAATGTGTATTCAGTTCAGAGCTAGAATGAATTACACACTATATCCATAATTAGCCACAAATGGTGGGTGGTCACTTACTGTTCACTGTTTTGTATATTATAGATAGAGCAAGGTCTAAAACCAGAGAAACTCCCCCAGGTCTGCTATGACTTGCTTACAATTTACAAGGTCAGATATAATATGTTAGTAAAAATCTGGTAGCACAGCAAAGGCAGTACTGCATTAGAGCACCAGCAACACCTCCACAGGGTGCAATCATAGTATATTCAGAAGACACGATGGCATGGTGATATAATGAAGAATGAATATGAATAAACTATGACTACAGTTACTTGAACTAGTAATGTTTTTCTGTTTTTTTTGGGTGGGGGGCTGAATTCCCACAGAATAGGCTGAGCAATGCCCATGTGTAGCTGCATAGATGTGACTAACTGGCAAAAACTTTACAAATTATGCTAAAAAGAGGGAGAATGTGTGTTGTGTGTTGTATCTGACTTCTAAAATTAAGTGTGATATCGAGGTATCACTAAAGTAACAGCCAAGGTTTCACATGTGCTTGTATGTGTAACTGTAAGTGTGGGCTCCAGAGAATGCAGTTAATTGGAAGCAGAATTTAATGTGGAACAGTGATGAATTCAAACAAGTACAACATCAGACATGCAGAGTAATCTAAAAACAACAGAGACATAAAGAACTAGGACAGAAAAACACGACATCATAATACACAGAAAACTTGGAATAGACTTGAAATGCTTAGTAATGCAAATGCGAGACCTCCGCGAAGGCCTTGTGGAAAGTTCTAAACTATTTATAGCAGCTTTTGGCAGGACTGGTGATGAAGACTAGGTGTTGAGTATTCCAGAGATTCAGAGCGAGGTGGAGCTGATGCAGGTACAGCAGCGGGGGTGTGGTATTGGCTTTTTGATTTTAACATTGTAACTGAAAGTGTAAATGAAATGCTTTTGTGCGAGTCTCCTAATTGTTGCTAGAAACAACAGGAAGACTTCGTAGTGTTAGATTCATAAAGCATTCCCAAATGGTATTACAGACACAATACACTTGTTATGTTATGAAGAATTAAAAAACATATACACCTTTCACTGTTACAGCAAAATCCAGGGCTGGACTGGCAATCTGGTGTACCAGGCATTTGCCTGGTGGGCTGACAGTCCTCAGGACTGATGCTGTTGGATTTTTTTTTTATTCCTTTTTTTTTTCTTTTCTAAAAGACCGGCCCACAATTTAGAGGGGGCAGCCTGTTGGTTCATTTTCAATACAGACAATGGACTGAACCAATTAGGTTATGGGACGAAAGCAGCCCCACAATCTGCGTGGTCTCCTGTAACTCCCTCATGTTTCAGTGTTGAGCTTGCATGTTAAAGGAAAATAATTAAGAAATATACAAATGTTTAAAAGAAAGAGAATTAAACATAAAAGTGAAGAGTGAGCCAGGTCCGTATATACTGCTAGGCTCGTCGGCCCTAGAGGCACAGTTTTATTCCAGAAATTGCACTAAAGATTTCTCCTATATAGTCATATAAGTCGGCGATTCATATCACCTTTCTCTTTGTACTAAAGATTTCCCTTATATCATCTCAAAATGGGATTGCCAGGGTCCAGCCCACAGTATTGACTCCCCCTATGGAAAGCATTTGTCTTAGTTAAAAAGAAAAATATTTAAAAGAATGAAAATGAAACATAAAAATGAAGAAGGAGGTTTAAAATTAACGTTGGACTGTGTGCTGAGGTCTATTCTTCTGGCTTACGTTTTCTTTACTGCTTCCTTTTCCCATTTTCTATCATTACTCTCATTTACTCGTTGTTATTATTATTAGTAGTAGTAGTAGTAGTAGTAAATAACAAAAAAAGCAATATAGTTAATCATAAAAATAATCATATTAATCTCATAACACACAAACAGTTGTACTTTCCCTGTCTTAACATTAATAGTGCAGGCTAGTAGTATCTAAACCCTCGTAATTAAGACCCTGTATACGCCCCATTAGCAGCAATAGCCTCCACATTTCATTAAAATCAACACAGAAATCACAACACTGGCAAAGGGTTACCTTTTCTTGCAACTGCATTTCATGTTTACAGTTTTCCTTTTTCCTTTAGTGTGTTATGTAGCTTTTGGTGCTTGTAAACAGTCTGTAGAAGTTCCAAAGCATGTGCCAGAAGAAGAAACTCTCTCTCTCTGCTGAAACACCTCTTTGGAATTCTAGCCTTTTCTCTGTTAAAAGCCGCCATCATCTTGTAACACAATCCTTCTTGCCTCCCTATCAGCGGCTTCAGCATGTCCTCCCACAAGACACAGGGAGCTAAATAAGTAAAAACTTATTTTTCATTCTTTCCATTTTCACCACTAACACAACATGGTGCTTTCCACTCTGGAGCTGATTTTCAGGATCGGGTTTTGGCTCAAACTGATGTGGCAGTACCGACGCTATTGAAAGAACAGCCACAGCAGTGTGGGGGCAGAACGTGTAGCAGAATGAAACTGCTTGGCCAATCAGAACAGAGTGGGCGATCTGACCAGTCAGAGTTCACTTGGGGGCCTGGCTTACAGACACAAAAGCTTTAGTAGTAGGTGTTTCATACAGAGGGTGAATGCAGATGTACAAGAGGAGAAAAATACTGTGTTTGAAAATTGAAATGTGCATTTACTTTAGCAGACCCCCAAAACACCCCCAAAATAATTCTGAATATACAAACGAGCATAATAGGTCCCTCTTCAGCTAATTTATCATTTCTATCAAAATAACCTGCACATGCATGACTTTGTTCTGACTAATGTCTAATATTTACTAATATTGTAATCTCCGCGACTGAATTGTAAGGTCGCAGTCACCCGTTTACTAGGTAGCCTAGGACACACTCCACGCACACACCTACGTCTCCGTGACTACCTATCACTTACACCTGTATCCCGTTAGTGCTAGCGGCAGCTCTCATTAGCACACTCATTTAAGCCAGCCACACGCTAGTCTCAGCGTGCGGCGTTGTTCTCAGTATCACTGGTTTCAGTAACACTGTCTTCAGCTATCTGAGACTGTGAGAATCAGATCCTACCTGTCCGTGGTCTTCAGGCTTGTGTGCTCTCAAGGTCTTTCCCCAGGTTCTTCAAGTATTGGCATTTCCACAGCGGGGTCTCGTCTACCTCCCTGGAACCCAAGAGAACCCGCAGACTTCAGCACCAGCCACATCACCCACCTCCGAGCGGCAGAGCCCCATTACGGCGGAGCCCAAAGCGTGAGGTCGGTGCCACCACGAACTCAAAGCTCAGTATGGGTTTGTCTCCCCGGCTCCAGCCGGTCCTCCTTAAGACTATTTTATGTTGAGTGACTAAGCAGCGTTTTCCCTGGCCCCGCCGGTCTTCTCTGAGACTCTTTAAGTTACCGCTGCGTAGTCCATTGAAAGTCGCCATACGGCGCGCTGCTCTAACCTGTCGAATCTGGGCTGTCCCTCACCGAGGAACACGAGTGCTGCTCTGGTTCCCCAGGACCATCGGACCCAAGCAGGAGAAGCAAGTAGACATCTCCAGCTACACCGGCAATCCAGTATCTCCATCCAGCCTGCCTCCTGGGTTAGCCGGTGGCTACTGCTAGCTCTCCTGCTACCAGCCCTTGGACTCTCTCGCTTCCGTGAGTCATTTGAACGGTTTTCGTTGACTTTTTCACTACTAACCCAAACCAGAACTAACTCTGTCTCTGTACTAACCCAAACCACAACTAACTCTGTCTCTGTACTAACCCAAACCACAACTAACTCTGTCTCTTTTCTCTTTCTGAGATAATAACTACATTTGCTACATCCTTGACTGCATCGCTGTATCATCCAGATTTGCCACCTGTGCAGCTTCTATCTTCAGACTCAGCTTGAGTTTAATAAACTGTAAATACTGTTTGAGGATGGGTCTCTGCTTGTGAGTCTGGTTCCTCCCAAGGTTTCTTCCTCCAGTTGAGGGAGTTGTTCTTGCCACCGTTGCCTCTGGCTTGCTCACAGTAGATAAAGTGTTGTGATTTCATGTTTTTCATGCTTTTAAACTCCTGTAAAGCTGCTTTGTGACAACATTGTTGTAAAAGGCACTGTACAAATAAACTTGACTAATGTAAGATATTGTTGTGAGGTTTTTTTTTTTACAGAGAAACTTTAAACTACTGGTATTAGTCAGTTTGTCATAAGAGTATTAGTGCAGTGTAAAGGGCGGCTGGCATTTTCTAATGGTGAAAAAAAAAATATAGAGAAATGAAAAAAACATAGCTAAGAGGTTTTGCCATGCCATGACAGTGATGGAATGTTATTACATTATAATATACTGTCATAAATTGTTGCCTGGAAGCAGTAGGTACACGAGCAGCTAATGCATTACTAGGGTGACCACCTGTCCCGCTTTAGGTTGTACTGTACAGCAATTTTACACTTTGTCCCGCATCATGCAAATTAAGCATTCTGTCCTGCTTTTTCATTTGCCCCTCCCTAATTGAAAAAAAACACAGACACATCCATGGATAGGCTTACTCTTGACTTTTGTCCAATAGCTCAGAGGAAAGCAACGAAAGCAGCCGTTGACAGGCTGAGTCGTATACCAATCTAGCTCTACCGACTGCAATAACAAATTACCATTAGTCTGAGATAGCAAAGAATTATTTTGGTTTACATTGCAATTAACTAGTTCACCTTAGTATAGGCTAGGCCTAATATTTTGTTGAACTTAAATAGGCTGGGCCTGATATTTTTGTGCGCCTTGTATTTTAAGTTTAATTTGATCACGACTGAGAGCATACTTTTAGTTGGATAATACCTGGTCCTTTGGACAGTTGGCTAGTTTGATAGTCCCAATAAGGACAAGATGTTGCAAAATGAGTTTTTTGTCTTGTATAGGCCTATGCCATACAACTTTGGGCTATCTTTTGAGTCAAGTAGTGTTTAAATCTTTTGGGCGGTTGGGTTGAAAGGCAAGAAATATATGTATAATAAATATTTCTTGGTAAATTAGATAGACATTACATCTTAAGCTTAAAGTTTTTATGTCTGTCCCACATTGTCCCGCTTAAACTGCTACTTGTCCCACATTCTGTCTGTCTGGAGATGGTCACCCTATGCATTACTAGCTAACACAGCTGAAATATACATATGACCAGGTTAAGATCAACAAGATTAATACCTGTATTTAAAACCAATAACAGCATTATTTATAGCACAAACTGTGCTTGTGAAAAGCTAACCATGGTAACTAAGAAAAGGACACCCAGGGCTAAATAAACATGATGTGATGAAAGCAGCAGATTTTTTATTTACACTGTGCTTCACTTTCACATGAGGACAACAGAAAGGGCAGGGATGCTGACCTGCAGACTAATGCGAATTGGTGTAGTTCAAAGAGGTAGTTAACTGAGGTCAAACAGAGGGCGGACACACAGAGAAAACATACCGTGTAGAAGTTTCTGTCTTTTGATGACAGTGTAGTTGAAAAAAACAGTGGTCTAGACAGAGGGTTTAGACAATAATGCTTGGCCAGTCAATTGTGGTCAGTCAGTCAACTTACTCATAAGGGAAGCCAAAGCCAATAAGTTAGAGAAGAAGAAAGTGCTTTATATAGAATGAAATAAGGACAAGACTCATGTATCTACCAATGGGGATAGAAAACTGTGTCCTTGAAGTGAAGACCACTCAAGCAAGGGGTTAAAACATATCCAAACAGAATAGGAATTCATGTTTCAGCTATGTGTTAGGCTTAGCGTCAGATCTTAGTGAAGGCTGCCTGCTCTAAAACCTCTGTTTTGATGTGTTCATGACTT
The DNA here is from genome assembly GCA_021613375.1 of Megaleporinus macrocephalus. NCBI lineage: Eukaryota > Metazoa > Chordata > Actinopteri > Characiformes > Anostomidae > Megaleporinus > Megaleporinus macrocephalus. The sequence goes on along the minus strand of CM038715.1, from coordinate 6,831,534 downwards.
GCTAAATGGATTTGGATTTAAGCATCAATGAATACATGCAAGATAAGAACAACAAAGTTAGCAAAGTTACACTTTCAGGCTTGCACAACACAATTACACCGTTCTTGTAATCCAATGACATTGGCAAGCATCTTCTTTTGTTATGTGTCAACATGCATAAAGCCCAGCAGGAAAAATCTGAAAGCTGGCTGTGAAAGAAAAAGCAAGTCATTTGGATTATACAAGAAAATAATTTGAAACAACCATAGATTATTATTTTAGACATGGCACAGTTTCTCATAAATTGACAATTTCTGTATCTTGAAAATAGAAAAAAAGACTCTTATGTACATAATAATTGCCAATTGTCTGTTTGCCTGAGGATACCAGTCAAATTGGATAAAAAACACCAAAGCCTTGCTTTTTAAAAAGTGAACAAATACACAAACAAAACAAGCAACTGTAAAACATTCTTTCAATACTGGACTTTGAATGGATTATGTTTACATTTTTAATGTGTTATATTGTATATATTAAACGTATATTGTGGTAATATTAGGGACTGGTTTTCAGTGCGGGTTGGACTCTGTCAGGGCTGCCCACTATCACCGGTCCTGTTCATAACTTTTATAGACAGGATTTCTCAGTGCAGCCAGGGGACGGTGGGTGTCCGGTTTGGTCACCTCCGGATTCCGTCTCTGCTTTTTGCAGATGATGTGGTCCTGCTGGCATCATCAAAGCGTGACCGCAGAGTGTGAAGCGGCTGGGTTGAGAATTAGCACCTCCAAATCTGTTACTATGGTCCTCAGTCAGAAAAGGGTGGAGTGCTCTCTCCAGGTTGGCAATGACCTCCTGCCTAAAGTGGAGGAGGTTAAGTGTCTCTGGGTCTTGTTCACGAGTGAGGGAAGGATAGAGCAGGAGGTTGACAGACGGGTCGGTGCAGCGTCTGCAGTAATGCAGGTTCTGTACCAGTCTGAGCCAAAAGGCAAAGCTTTCGATTTACTGGTCAATCTACCTTCCTACTCTCACCTGTGGTCACGAGCTCTGGGTAGTGGCCGAAAGAACCAGATTGCGAATACAAGCTGCCGAAATTAGTTTTCTCCATGGGTTGCCGGGTCTCACCCTTAGAGATGGGGGAGGCTCAGTGTCGAGCCGCTACTTCTCCATGTCGAGAAGAACCAGTTGAGGTGGTTCATGCCTCCTGGATGCCTCCCTGTGGAGGTGTTCCGGACATGAGACCTAGGACACGCTGGAGATATTATATCTCTCAGCTCGCCTGGGATCGCCTCGATATCCCCCCGGAGGAGCTAGAGGAGGTGGCTGGGGAGAGGGAAGTCTGGGCTTCTCTGCTTAGACTGCTACCCCCGCGACCCGGATCCCCAGAAAAGCGGTAGATAATGGATGGATGGATGTATTGCATATATATTCTTTATAGAGCTTGCTGAACAAGGGTACTGTCATGCTGGACCCTGAAAAGAGCCTTTCTTAAACTGTTGCCGCAAAGTTAGATTCATATAATTGTCTTTGTATGTCATAGCATTAGCATTACTTTTCACTGCAACTAAGGGTCTGAGCCCAAACCCTGAAAAAACAAGCCAAGACCATTATCCCTCTTCCAATCTTACTGTTGGTGCTATGCATTCCAGTTGATAGCGTTCTCTTGGCATCCACCAAACCTAGACTTGTCCGACTGACTGAGTTCAAAGGTTGCTTTTGGAGCAGGTTAAACCTTTAAAATAAGTAATGCAATAGAGGATAGAGAATTTTTATGTGCTATGCTTCAGCACCCAGAAGTCCAACGTGGAGTTTCACGTCATAGTATATGAATAATTGTTTTTATCTCACAATAATAGCTGACATTTCATGAACTGATTTAGCAGATATAGTAAAGTTGGAATCATATGACTGTGTTGCCTTTAAATGTTACTAATGTCTATGAACATTGCATTACTATATTGTTTAGCAATTTCTTATTAGACTTTAGACACTGTTTATTTATTAGTTGAATAGTTTAGATTACTTTGGATTTACAACAGTGTTCTAAACAGCCCGTTGGTTCCACCCACGTTCGCCACATGAAACCTGCAACCAGCAACTGAAAGAAGTCCAACATTTGCATTTGGACATAAGGTGTCTACCAATAATGTGACATCAGATACTCAGAATTCAAAATTAGCCTTACTGTCATACACACACACACATTATATATATATATATATATATATATATATATATATATATATATATATATATATATATATATATATATATATATATATATATATATATATATATATATAATACTAAAATCTTGCTCTCTCCCATCTCTCAATGTAAACCACTCTGTGCCCAAAACACAAAAAAATGCCTAGGACAAAAAGAGGCCTAGGATGTAATATAAAAACTGTCTATTGTGATACACAAATAGCTGTACGAAGTCATATCATCTTGCATTATAAAATTTAATGCATGTAACTAAAAAACTTTCTAAACTGCAGGGGAATTTACATCCTGCCTGTTTATTCCCTAAGTGGTTCTCTCTATGCAAGAGATAATAGCCCTGCCACACAAATAAAAGAGTTCATAAAAGAAAATAGTGGTATGCATATACCCAGCAAAGCTTTCATTGCATCTGACAAAAACTGAAGTTAGAAACCCATCAAGGCAAACGAGAACAAGCACTGGTCACTTGAATGACAAACTGATGAATCACAGTGATTTACAGTCCAAATTTGCAATCTACAGATCAGGAAAGGAGGAGAGGAAAGGACAGTTAAACCCCTTTTAACCAAACTAAATCTCCATGAAGGCTGAAATAAGCAGCTACCAAATGGCCAGAAGTTTATTCTTGAATTACATAAGAAATCACTTGTGTACCCTTCAATCACATGAAATCTGATCTGCGTATTGGTATAGCTGCTATTTGTCTTTCTCTCCTCCACAGAATTACAATAAACATGTGCAGAGTTTATAGAAGTGCAGTCCTAATTTGTAGTCCAGTATATGTGGAGATAGTTGTTATAAAAGAAATGCAGCAAACATTGCCAGGTGGAGCCGCATAGATCAATACAGAAAGAAACCAGCTGGCAATTGAGGCCTTTGTCACTTTGAGGATTAGACTTGTTGCAGGAATTGTTTTATGGGCACAAAGATGAGAAAATAATGCTCACAAGATCATTTTTTCTCATACTCACGGATGGATGAAGAGTTCAAAACTTTAGGTTTGTCTCCCTCAGTAATGACAGAACGGGTCTTTAGCATACAGGCCAGTGGCAGCAGTATTGATCAGTTAATGAACTTGCTGCTTCAGCGGTCATTGAAGCAGTGGGTGAGGATAAGTGGAGGTATTGACAAGAGGTGGTCCAGTGGGGCTCTTTGAGTGATTACTGTCGGAATGTTGTTAGTGCTGCTCTTTATCTCAGAATGAAGAAGGGCCTCGGTTGGGAGAGTCAGGGTTAAACGCAATGACAGCAAGGCCTAAAACTAAAGCACTGTTCTGACAGGCCTGGTCGTAGATATAATGCCCTGACGAGGGGAGTGGGGAGAAATCCAGGGAAGATAATGTTATATTCATCAGTTGTTACTTTTCTTGGAAGTTGGTGTTCGAATGCATTATTTACTTTAAGGTCAAGGCATTTACTGCCCAACTCCCTCAGTGCTTTTCTACGCTTGAAGGCTAAATACCAAATGTCTCCATTCAGCAACCTCTTCTTGAGCACAGAATGTAAGTACATAGGTCACTGACATAGACTGATGGTTTGAATGACCAGTGGTTGCACTTGCTACTTTCCTGCCAGACAGCTTTGTCTTTCCTTATTTTAGAAATATGATTTGTTCATTTTAAAGTTAGATAAGGCACTCTCAGAATGATACTTTCCAAGCAGATGGATGAAATGGCACAAGAAGGTGCATCTGTTTGTTATATATCTATTTGTATGCTGGGATTCACCAAAAGAGAAAGGTAGATTTATATAATAAATTCAAAGACCTTCAGTTCGAGCCATTAATGTTAAAACTAGGTCAAAAAACAATTGAATTGTATGTTCATATCTAACAGTATTTCACATCTTAAAGCTATGCTAGATTAAGCATCTGAAGCATGTAAAACATCTTTCATATTTTACTTCCAACAGACATAATAGCATATATTTTACTTTGTATGCAGACAAAATTACAGTTATTACAACACTAGGCATTAAATTATTAAGCAATCTATACAATATTTTATTAATAGAATATTGTGAGTTAGACGTGCCAGTGCAGCATCATGTCTCACCTTGTTAAATAAATATCAGGCTTCCCAGAAACAAAACATTTTCAACAAAGAAAAGGTTGCTGTACTACGAGTGGTGAAAATGTACCTTCACAAATAGCAAAAATATGATACCTTTGCTCTTCTTAGTTAACATACTTAGTTTTCTGTATTTAATATTTTCACAGAAGATTCTGAATGTTTACTTGTTTACATTACAAGCCCCTTCCCAAGCACAACTATTTATATTAAGGCTCCGTGCCTGGCGCCAGGACTGGCATATGTAGTTTATGTATCAATAAACCAGCCCTGTCTCCCAATACCACTACCAATGAACCAGCTCTGCCTCGCCATATCACTACCAATGAACCAGCCCTGCCTCGCCATACCACTACCAATGAACCAGCCCTGCCTCGCCATATCACTACCAATGAACCAGCCCTGTCTCCCAATACCACTACCAATGAACCAGCCCTGCCTCCCCATACCACTATCAATGAACCAGCCCTGTCTCCCCATACCACTACTAATAAACCAGCCCTGCCTCACCATACCACTACCAATGAACCAGCCCTGTATCCTTCACGTATACCACTACTAATATACCAGCCCTGTATCCCTTCCTCACACCACTACCAATGAACCAGCCCTGTATCCTTCACGTATACCACTACTAATATACCAGCCCTGTATCCCTTCCTCACACCACTACCAATGAACCAGCCCTGTATCCTTCACGTATACCACTACTAATTTACCAGCCCTGTATCCCTTCCTCACACCACTACCAATGAACCAGCCCTGTCTCCCCATACCACTACCAATAAACCAGCCCTGTCTCCCCATACCACTACTAATGAACCAGCCCTGTTTCTTCATACCACTACTATTAAACCAGCCCTGTCTCCCCATACCACTACCAATAAACCAGCCCTGTATCCCCATACCACTACCAATGAACCAGCCCTGTCTCCCCATACCACTACTAATATACCAGCCCTGTATCCCTTCCTTATACCACTATTAATAAACCAGCCCTGTCTCCCCTCCCTATACCACTACCAATAAACCAGCCCTGTCTCCCCATACCTCTAGCAATGAACCAGCCCTGTTTCTTCATACCACTACTATTAAACCAGCCCTGTATCCCTTCCTTATACCACTACCAATAAACCAGCCCTGTATCCCTTCCTTATACCACTACTAATAAACCAGCCCTGTGTCCCTTCCTTATACCACTACCAATAAACCAGCCCTGTCTCCCCATACCACTACCAATGAACCAGCCCTGTCTCCCCATACCACTATCAATGAACCAGCCCTGTCTCCCCATACCACTACCAATAAACCAGCCCTGTCTCCCCATACCTCTAGCAATGAACCAGCCCTGTTTCTTCATACCACTACTATTAAACCAGCCCTGTATCCCTTCCTTATACCACTACCAATAAACCAGCCCTGTATCCCTTCCTTATACCACTACTAATAAACCAGCCCTGTGTCCCTTCCTTATACCACTACCAATAAACCAGCCCTGTCTCCCCATACCACTACCAATGAACCAGCCCTGTCTCCCCATACCACTATCAATGAACCAGCCCTGTCTCCCCATACCACTACCAATAAACCAGCCCTGTCTCCCCATACCTCTACCAATGAACCAGCCCTGTTTCTTCATACCACTAATATTAAACCAGTCCTGTATCCCTTCCTTATACCACTATTAATGGACCAGCCCATTATCCCTTCCTTATACCACTATTAATGAACCAGCCCTGTCTCCCTTCCTTATACTACTACTAATAAACCAGCCCTGTCTCCCTTCCTTATAGCACTACCAATAAACCAGCCCTGTCTCCCCATACCTCTACTAATTAACCAGCCCTGTTTCTTCATACCACTACTATTAAACCAGCCCTGTCTACCCATACCACTACCAATGAACCAGCCCTGTCTCCCCATACCACTACCAATGAACCAGCCCTGTCTCCCCATACCACTACCACTAAACCAGCCCTGTCTCCCCATACCTCTACCAATAAACCAGCCCTGTTTCTTCATACCACTAATATTAAACCAGCCCTGTATCTCTTCCTTATACCACTATTAATGAACCAGCCCTGTATCCCTTTCTTATACCACTACTAATAAACCAGCCCTGTCTCCCTTCCTTATACCACTACCAATAAACCAGCCCTGTATACCTTCCTTATACCACTATTAATGAACCAGCCCTGTATCCCTACCTTATACCACTATTAATGAACCAGCCCTGTCTCCCTTCCTTATACCACTATTAATGAACCAGCCCTGTATCCCTTCCTTATACCACTATTAATGAACCAGCCCTGTATCCCTTCCTCATACCACTACCAATAGAACCAGCCCTGTCTCCCCCTTTTCATACCACTACCAATGACCCAGCCCTATCCCCCCTTCTCATACCGCTACCAATGACCCAGCCCTATCCCCCCTTCTCATACCGCTACCAATGACCCAGCCCTATCTCCCCCTTCTCATACCACTACCAATGACCCAGCCCTATCTCCCTATACCACTACTAATAAACCAGCCCAGTCTCCCTTCCTTATACCACTACCAATGACCCAGCCCTATCTCCCCATACCACTACTAATAAAACAGCCCTATCTCCCTTCCTTATACCACTACCAGTGAACCAGCCCTGTCTCGCCTTCCTCATACTGCTTCCAATGAACCAGCCCTGTTTCCCAATACCCCAATGTACCAGCTGTGTCTCCTTACACCCATATCCCTACTAATGAAGAGCTTGCTTGGCTGTATCTATTAAGAAAACATTGCAAAAAAAATCCTGATTGAAAAATTTAATTTAAGCTTTAATGAGTATACGACAATTCTATATGCGTAAAGTATAATATTTGCAGTGTTTAAATATAATGAGCACAAGGATTATATTAAATTAAATTGAACAAAATTTACAGTCATAGTACTCATTAGACCTTAAAATTCCTACAAAGTCCTCAGAGGCCCTTAGTGGCAATTGTTAGTGGCATTAGACAGATAAAATGAGGTAAGAATTATCTATATGTAACTGTATATGTAAGATATCTATGTCTTCATGGCCTTCATTGATTTACATTTGGTAAACTGTAGGTCACTGCAGCTGGTAGCCTCCATGAACAGAGATGAAACTGGTAACGTTCTAAGCCAAAAATCTTTATAATTCTTTTTAACAGAATACTCAGGCCAGCATGTGATGACTCTCCTCAAGCCGCACCGTCTTGAATTTAGAGTGGGAAAAAAATCTGACCTTCAGGATGCAGGTTTATGTAACCCCCCAGTAAAGGGTTTGGAGAATCTGTCCCAAAGGGCTCAGAGGTCAATAGCTTCGATTTCCAGTTGATCCTATCACTTAGACAGAGAACGACAGTGCAGTGGAATTTGCAGCCGGGAGAACATATTTCAAAGGCAGTAATATATTTCAAAGGCCAGGGAACAGTTTTAGAACTGTGACAAGGTGAAATTTGTTGCCTTATTTCTTTGTCTATGATATTTTCTATAAATCAGAGTCATTTCATTCAACTCCACGGTAAAAGTGCCCTGATTTCCGATGTCATTGTGAAGCTAATAATAATTGGTTCTATTGAGGCTCTGAGATCAAAGCTGTACATATATTTTTAAAATTATAATAGTCTTTAATCAACAGTCCACACACAGTATGTGGGCAGCACACATGAAAGGGTTCATTCATTCTCATTCTCTTTTAAAAGTTCCTCTTAATACTTTTAATTTTGACTGAAGAGATTTTTGCTATTCACCAGATGTATGTAATTACAATAAAGTAAATAATAAGATTTTAATGGGTCCTTATGGCATTCAGAGCAACATGCAAATGGACCCTTTGGTCTCCCCTGAGAGAAGAACAGCTAAAGTCGGATATAAATTGACTAATAGTTTTTGAAAAGCACTCGTGGCTCAACATGTGTGGTTATGGAAGCTGAGGAATGTATTGTTTCTCTGGGATTTGAAAGCTTTTGTATTCCATCTGCTCGAAAAGTACAATGATTTTCCTGCAGTATAGATCAGGAATGTTTAATGTAGGCTACGGATGTACAAGGAAAGGATGAAAAATAATGATAATAAAGAGAGTCTAGACTGTGTACATTGATTTATTTGAGTCATTTCAAATATGCCTACAGAAACATTTTTACAGTGGTTCTCTGTCGTGTCCCAGCCTGTGGCATGCTAGGCATCCCTTACTATGATGATCTATGATTCAGACTTTAATTCTTTTTGAAAGATTAAAATAGTAGACACAAAACCAAGGGCCTCTTGTCTAGGGCTGAGTGTTTGTTGTCCATATTTATTTTGTCTGGATGCTCCCTTAGCAACCAACACAACCACTATTAGAACTAAAAGGTTGAATGTAGTTGGACAAACTATCATACTTATAAGTATAAACAGGGCTGGACTGGTAATCTGGCGTACCGGGAATTTGCCCAGTGGGCCAATAGTCCTCAGAGTCTGATGCTGTTGGATTTTTTTTCCTTCCTTTTATTTTTTTTAAAGAGACCGGAACACAATTTACAGGGGACGGCCCCATTGGCCCATCTTCAATATAGACAGTGGACTAAACCAATCAGGATATAGGATGAAAGCAGGCCCACTCTTTTCCTGCGTGGTCCACTGTAACTCCAGCTAGTTTCAGTGTTGAGCGTGTGTGTTAAAGGAGTGGCAACATGGAGAAACCGAAGCGACAGAAAGGGGGTGCAGAGAAGTTACGTGAGAACAGATTGAAGAGTGTCACTGTAGATGAAGAGTGTCACTGTAGATGAAGAGTGTCGCTGTAGATGAAGAGTGTCGCTGTAGATGAAGAGTGTCACTGTAGATGAAGAGTGTCACTGTAGATGCTGCAAAATGTGCTAAGATCACAGACATGTTCGCTGCTGTAGCCTCCACGTCCTCTGTGACAACAGAGCTCCAGCAACAGCAGGTTGTAGGTGAAGGCAGCAGCAGCGGGCAGAGGAGGAGCAGCCAGAGACGCAGGCTGTGGACAGAGAAGCCGAGGAACAGAGTGAGCGGGAGAGTGTAGTACGTAAGCAGGTAGTAATGTTAGGATAACACAGGGACTTTGAGGTGATGGAGGTAATGTTAGCTCTATTACATGAGAATAATGAGTTACGGTGATTGATTAGTATCAGTATTTAGTGATATTTGCATATTTCCCAAAATCTGGCAGCCACGTACGACACCTTCTTCTGATAAAATAGTGAAGAGTCAAGGCTGAGAAGTGTTTGAATGTTTGAAGTGTTCCCTTTTAGAACACATACATAAGTTACTGGTCGGCTGTGCTCTGCTAATTATGACGGGCTGGTCTAAGCCAAAAATGCCAGGGTCAATTTTTTGTCCCAGTCCAGCCCTGAGTATAAGGTTTATCTTTTACTAACTTCACTACCTCCTTTGCAGTCAATGACTGTCTGAGAACCCATGGACATCACCAAATGCTGAATTTCCTGTCTTGGGATGCTTTGCCAGGCCTTTACTTGAGCTGTCTTCAGTTGCTGCTTGTTTTTTGTCAGTTTTGTGTTCAGTGGGTGAAAAAAAGCATGCTTGGTTCAGGTCAGGTGACTGACATGGCCACTTGAGAACATGTCTTTGCGCTAAAAAGCTCTTGGGTTGCTTTCAAGGAATGTGTAAGGTCATTATTCAACTGTACTGTGAAGAGCAGCCCTATCAGTTGTGCGACATTTGACTGAATCTGAATAGTAAGCACTTTAGTACTCATCTTACAGCAGTAACATCAATAAACACCAGTGACCTCCTAACACTGGCAGCCATCCATGCCTATGCTACATCACAGCCTCCACCATGTTTGTGGTATGCGTGTTTACATTCATAAAGGCTTCTCTTGATTGTAGACTTTGACAGTGATATGATAACCTTTTCTAGAATGTCCTTGACTTGACGTGTGAGAGATGTTGAGAGATGTTGTGTTTTTTTCACCACTGAAATAATTCTACAATCTTTCAGGCCGTTTGGTATTGCTGAGCTCACTAGTGCGTTCCTTTATTTTAAGATTGTTTCAAATTGTTTACTTGGCCACTCCTAACGTTTCTGCTATCTCTCCAGTTTTGTTGGTTTTATTTCCAATAAGTCCAAACCTTTTATCTCCTTAATTTGTCATGAAATAATGAGGGAACAGGCTGCAGTCCATCAATAAACCGCTTATCAGTCAACTGTCCAATTATGTTTGTGTCTGTGAAAATGGAGGGATTATGTAAATATGTCTGAAATTCCAAAACGGTTTATATATATGGTGGTGTAGTGGTTAGTATGGTGGTGTAGTGGTTAGTACGGTGGTGTAGTGGTTAGTACGGTGGTGTAGTGGTTAGTATGGTGGTGTAGAGGTTAGTACGGTGGTGTAGTGGTTAGTACGGTGGTGTAGTGGTTAGTACGGTGGTGTAGTGGTTAGTACAGTGGTCTAGTGTTTAGTACGGTGGTCTAGTGTTTAGTACGGTGGTGTAGTGGTTAGTACGGTGGTGTAGTGGTTAGTACGGTGGTGTAGTGGTTCGTAAGGTGGTGTAGTGGTTAGTATGGTGGTGTAGTTAGTAAAGTGGTGTAGAGGTTAGTATGGTGGTGTAGTGGTCAGTATGGTGGTGTAGTGGTCAGTACGGTGGTGTAGTGGTTAGTACGGTGGTGTAGTGGTTAGTATGGTGGTGTAGTGGTTAGTACGGTGGTCTAGTGGTTAGTACGGTGGTCTAGTGGTTAGTACGGTGGTGTAGTGGTTAGTAAGGTGGTGTAGTGGTTAGTATGGTGGTGTAGTGGTTAGTATGGTGGTGTAGTGGTTAGTATGGTGGTGTAGTGGTCAGTACGGTGGTGTAGTGGTTAGTGCGGTGGTGTAGTGGTCAGCACTGTCTCCTCACAGTAAGATGATCTGGGTTGGATTCCTGGTCCGGGTGGTTCTGTGTGGAGTGTGTATGTTCTCTCCATGCTTGAGTGGGTTTCCTCCGGGTACTCCGGTTTCCTCCCACAGTCCAAACGCATGCATGTTGGCCATGTGATGGACTGGCGAACTGTCCATGGTGTACCCCACCTTCGCCTGATAATGCTGACATTGGCTCCAGCGCCCCGTGACCCTGGCTGGCGGGAACAAGCGGCAGATAATGGATGGATGGATATATATATATATATATATATATATATATATATATATATATATATATATATATATATATATATATATATATAAAACCCTGTTTTGCTTTCTGCTATACAGGTTTGACCAATTAACTGTACTGCAGATTTTTATTGGGGAATAAACAACATTACAACATTACACTCAGAATAAACAACATTACAACATTACACTCAGAATTTTAAAACTTAACTCTATGTACTGTATATTTTCAGCACATGTGAAAAAAAGAACTGACAATTATACAAGAGCCTCACCATCCCAATGATCCCAAACATACTTTATGATGTTTAGATCTGGACTGGACTGGTGTGGTCAGTTTGTTGTTCTGAAAACTCCAGCAGCTGATTTTTTGTATATTTCTTTCTTCTTATTTACTTTTTCCCAACAGTTATATATCCTTTGGGACACATAGTGCTGAGTTGTCTTCCTACAGAGGCAGGACATAAAGAAACGCCGAAATTTTTCAGATGTGAAGGAAGAACGAGAACAGCCATTTTGGTGGACCAGGTTTTTTCCAGCTTTCCATTTTCTCTGCATCTTTTAATCACTTATTGGACTTATTTTCCGGCCGCACGGTGGTGTAGTGGTTAGCACTCTTGCTTCACAGCAAGATGATCCGGGTTTGATCCCCAATCTGGGCCGTTGTGTGTGGGTCCCTGGGTACTCTGGGTTTCCTCCCACAGTCCAAACACATGCAGTCAGGTTGATCGATCACTCCAAATTGTCTGTAGGTGTGAGTGCGTGAGTGAATGTTGGCCATGTGATGGACTGGTGAACTGTCCATGGTGTACCCCACCTTTGCCCAATGACTCTGGGATTGGTTCCAGGCCCCCAATGACCCCGACTAGCGGGATAAAGCAGCAGATGATGGACGAAAAGACTTATTTTCCTCCTCCTTGCAATGAATGAATAACTTCCATTTAATTCCATGTTTGCTTTATTTGTAAATCAAATAAATGAAGGATGATCTCAGATCTGTGTCCTGTATCATCTTTGTGAATGAATGCAGACTGATCTTTAGCCTATCGATTATTGTTTTTTTTTCTTCTTTTTGTTTTCTTTTGCTTTATTGTTTTTTCTTGTAAAAGTTATTCTAACAAACTTCACAGGACGGACAAGCAATTTTTCATTTAGCAGACATTCAAAAACCAGTAGCCAGTAGTGATCTTCTGTCCTTTTCTGATTTTCGAATGTCAGCCAAAGCATACATACAGACCCATGGATCATAAGAGGAAGCCAAGCCCAGCATCAGTTTGTTCAGCCTTGCATTTACTCTTCCTTCCATCACATGAAATCCTGAAGCTGAACCTACAACTTGATGAATGAGCCTGAAGCAAGTAAATTCATCTTCAGCCTTCAATCTGCAGGATGGCTGAAAGAGCAAATGTCAACTTTTCCACCACAGTGAGCAGTTCAAGCTGTCTTGGCCAAAAGCTGATGAGTGCCTTTTAGAGAGTTATGACTCACATTAAATATAGACCACACAAGGCACAGAAAGCTTCTATGAAAATCTAATCTTGCCGAAGACTGGCAAATGAATGGTTATGGAGAAACTGACAGGTGAAGTGGTGCTGTTTAGATGGAGAGAGCAGGCACAGAGGACTTTCCTTTCGGTGACATGATGATGTATCCACTCTAAAATCAACCATGTGCTTTCAGACACATTCACACAGAGTACAAGTTCAGTTTTACTGAAAGTGTTTAGAATTATTATTAAAATATATGAAAACTTTTTTTGCACAGATGCTAACCCACCTGGAGTGTTCTCCGGTATACAGTAGCCATGTGTCGAGTCATCAAGATAAAGCAATTAAAACAGTTATGGCAACATTACGTGTATTTTTGTGTAAAAATCCATATAATATTAGAATAAATGCAAAACAATATAAATACAGTTTATTGTAATGAGATATTTTTAATGATGATGATTTGGCTCCAGAAGAAAATGGCCTTTATAAACAATTCCATTTTAAACGTACCACCTATTCAAAGGTGTCAAAAGTATTCACATTCATTACTCAGGTAGAAGTATAGATACTAGGGTTTAAAAAATACTTCTGTAGAAGTTGGAGTATCAACTCAAGCTTTTTACTCCAGTGTAAAAAAAAAGTGCAAAAGTACTGCTTTCAGAACTACTTAAAGTATAAAAGTAAAAGCAATGTAGGGGGAAAAATGCTATTAAGGACAAAAGCTTAGGCCGCACCACAGGGGTCTATAGTGCACTAGCCCACCTCCCCAAAAACCCATTATTCTAAAAGCCATAATGACTATAATGTTATATTAAAATGTTAATGTTGATAAATTTGGGATGCGCTAGGCTTCCTGTTTCAGCCGCATATACGCCCATAGAACATGAATGTAGTTTAGTACAATGTAAATATATTAAAGAAGCATATCTGTTACTACTGAACATTAACATGTGTTTCATGGAGCAGAAGATATGATGACTAGTTGTCTATAAGTATTGTAATGGTGCAAAAAGTAAAACTTCAAAGACATGTTATCAATAATCTTTACTGGAATGTAAATGTACATGAATGAAAACAAACTGAAATTAAATAGGAGTAACGAGACTATGTTTAAAATGTAAGGAGTAGAAAGTACTGATAATGGAGTGTAAAAGTAAGGAGTAGAAAGTACTGATAATGGAGTGTAAATGTAAGGAGTAGAAAGTACTGATAATGGAGTGTAAATGTAAGGAGTAGAAAGTACTGATAATGGAGTGTAAATATAAGGAGTAGAAAGTACAGATAATGGAGTGTAAATGTAAGGAGTAGAAAGTACTGATAATGGAGTGTAAATGTAAGGAGTAGAAAGTACTGATAATGGAGTGTAAATGTAAGGAGTAGAAAGTACAGATAATGGAGTGTAAATGTAAGGAGTAGAAAGTACAGATAATGGAGTGTAAATGTAAGGAGTAGAAAGTACAGATAATGGAGTGTAAATGTAAGGAGTAGAAAGTACTGATAATGGAGTGTAAATGTAAGGAGTAGAAAGTACTGATAATGGAGTGTAAATGTAAGGAGTAGGAAGTACAGATAATGGAGTGTAAATGTAAGGAGTAGAAAGTACTGATAATGGAGTGTAAATGTAAGGAGTAGAAAGTATTGATAATGGAGTGTAAATGTAAGGAGTAGAAAGTACTGATAATGGAGTGTAAATGTAAGGAGTAAAAAGTACTGATAATGGAGTGTAAAAGTAAGGAGTAGAAAGTACTGATAATGGAGTGTAAATGTAAGGAGTAGAAAGTACTGATAATGGAGTGTAAAAGTAAGGAGTAGAAAGTACTGATAATGGAGTGTAAATGTAAGGAGTAGAAAAGTAAAAAAAGTAAAAAGTCAGCTTAAAAATAATTAAAGTAAGGAAGTATTTGTACTTTGTTACTTGACACCTCTGCACCTTTTTAATATAAACACAGAACTGTCTTGAGAGACTGACCTATCATAATGCAGGCTAGACTTAAAACGATGCATGCTGGTTAGAATGTCACCATCTCACAGCAGGAAGGCAGCTGCAGTTCTTCAAGTCTGGTGATGCAGTTACTTTCCATCTGCTGGTACAACACGCCTTTGTGACAACAGGACGTCACCTTCATTGGCTAGAATAGAAACGTGATGTGCCACGTTACATTTTCCATCTTTAGATCCATTATATGCTGGTTATTGCTCCCAAAGAGGATGCCATTTATTTAATTTTTACTCTTCTGGTAGCCAATCTTTTACATTTGTCCAACATATAGTTTTTTTTCCAGCAATAAATAAGCTGTAAAACAGTTTAGTTTGGGAGTTTGCTACTTTACAGGGAATAAAACCTTTGAAGGACATAATTTTTCTGTCAATTTCTTATCACCTTCCTGCCAATATGGTTACCATAACTGTAATTTTTTTGTATAAGATTCTTAATACAATAGAAATTCTTTTTTTTTTAAATTGTGTCTCTAGCAGATATTTCTTGTTACCTCCGATATACATTCCTAGATGTTTCCATAGTACAAGATTTTATTACTATATAAATATTATTTAAAAGACAAACATTATGAAAGTTTTCATTGTTTACAGTAATTTTGCCAAATTTCGAGCACATCAATGTTTTTTGCATCAAAAAAGGTAAATGCTGAGAGATCGACCATTGTTGTGAGCTCACTACAAGTGAAGTAGATTGTATCCAACTTGACGGAAGTGTTTTTTGTATACTCCACCCCTGCATTCATCAGTAATTTATGTTTAACATCAAGTCAGCCCTTTGGATAGACTGTATTAATACCTGCCCCATTCTCCATTAGTTCACTCCACCTCTACGTCCACCCTGTTTCGAAATTCTGAAGAGTCGGCACATGGACTGTCTCATTTGTATTGGTCTGCTCCAGATCAAGCCCCAATCACTATTAACCATGCTGACCTGCTGCTCATTCCATTGATATTAGCTGGCATATATTTACCCCTTTGTTAGGGTTTGTGCCTTACAAACTGTTGTTTAGAGTTCTAAGCTGTGATTTCTGTTTTCTTGTTCTTTGACCATTGCTTAGTGCCCTTTGTCAAATGGATTTGTTTTATTGATATTGCTCGCCTGACCCCTGACCGTGATCACTATGAGTTTTAGATTGCCCCTTATAAAGCTTTCCTGCACATGCAGTCTGCCTATGACCCCCATTCATTACAGATATCAAGTGACAGAGGTTCAGGACTGAGGGAGAAAATTTCTCCAACCAATGCAGCTGTAATTCTGACATATCAACTAAAATAACAGAGCCATAATGGAAATAAGTAGATTATAATTTAAATTTTGTAATGTCTAATGTTTGTCTGAATATTTGGTAGGACTGACTGTAGCTTACTTAGTAATGTTAACTGTTAAGTTTAATTTTGCTTAATTAGGCTAGTTCATGTGACATCACTCTGCTGATGCGGTAAGCTGTGTGAGTAATGTAACGGGACAGAGTGCAACAGTCAGTCACCTATATATTTTATATTTTATATGATATTTTTTCCAATTTTATTCTTGTGCTCTTAAGATTTTGGTTTAGTAAACAGTGAAATGACTCGGGTTATTGACTCAAGACACTGGTCTTAAAACGGAACTGGAAGAAATTGCGTCTACTATAACTGTTCATAGTACTCAGGAACTATTTGGTAGGGTAATAAAATAATAGTGGTCAAGTATTATTTAATAGGGTAATAAGGTAATAAAATGAAAGGAATAGGAATCTAGAATGAACAGGCAACAAACAATACTTCAAGATCATTACATAACATGATATTAGGCTATATAAAATCATACCATAAGATAAGATAAGATGTGGGAAAAATCACTGTATTACAGCAGCAAAGGAGTAGCAAGGCACTCAGTACAAAAAACAGATAAATAAACAGTACAGTATATACAATATAAATGATAAAAAGTCTCAAGAACTCTTGAGATTGTATTTACAAATAATTGCACATACTAAAAAATCCATAATTTCCTTTAATAGACTAGTGCAAGATAAATTAGTGAAATGTATTTAAGTGGTCAACATTGTTTAAACAAAAAGAAATAATCCCTATTTAAGATGGATTGGTTTTACCAGAGGAGGTCTCATTATATCATTAACAAAGTGATGCCTATTAACATATTATATGTAACATTACTGTAGTGTTTATTTAAATTACGTATCTTTTTTAATTACGTATCTACTTCTCACAATACAGCATCTCATCAAGTAAAACTAGTCCAGCTTAAGTCAGGCTGTAACCAAATACAGATGTTCTGGTTTGACATTTTGGTGTTCAGGTGAAGAAGTTGAGCAAATCCTCACTCTTATTTAGCCCCACAAAGCATTTACTGTACATTTAGTGTATAGTATTTTAAACATGCTGCATGTCCCCCATTTCAACACATCATAATATTTGGGACATAGGGCTTCACAGGTGGTTGTGAATGCTACTTCAGCATCCAGCATCTAGTCTTGATTCTAAGCTTCTGTTCACCTTTGGAGTCTGCTTTTGCTGTTTGTTGACATGAGGACCAGAGTTGCACTAAGGAAAGGCACAAGAGACAAAAATAAAAATAGCGAGAGAGAGTGGCCAAACCTCAGACTCACAGAAATTCACTGAACATTGTTAGAAAGAAAGAGAGAATTGGTGAGCTTAGTGACTGTAAAGGGACCAGCAGGCAAAGAAAGATGAATTCTCACCATAATGAAGAAAATCCCAGTACAAACCTGTCCAACAGATCAGAAACACTCTTTCTGGTGTGGATTTGTCAGTGACTACTACAGTGACTACAGTAAACTTCATAAATATAAATACAGAGGCCGTTCTGCAAGATTAACATCAAAAACATGATGGTCAGGTGTTACAACTCTTGGTCGTAATAGCTTTTTTTATGTGTATTGGCGGCCATGTTGTTGTGTGTCTCTGACATTGTGTGCAGGTCCTCTACTGACCATTAGGGGGAGTCTGTCTATCTATCTATCTATCTATCTATCTATCTATCTATCTATAGCTTTGTTAGATTCTGTAAAATCTCTGTGGGACGTAGGGCACGGGTTCCTTTTTTTATCTACCCTTTTCTCCTGTTTTGTGGTAGGGAGTTGGGGTAGTTAGGGGAGTAAGAGGTAGTTTTGTGTATTGTTGTTTGCTTTGTTTTTAGGTTTAGTTTGTTTTCTTTCTTCAGTTGTTTTTTATTTGTTAATTTGGCGTTTGCCCATCCCTGAAGCCAGTGTCCCATCTATTACTCACTTGTTGATGATAAACTAGCAGTTTTCTGGTTTTGAACAGTGTCTGGTTTGGTTTTACAGTTTGACAGTCTGTTAAACTGTCTGTTGACAGATGTTATCATTTCTACAGGGTAAAACTAAAATCTATAAAAATACCACTTATTAAAATCTGAGAATTTATCTGAAGGACTTTAACCACATGTGAATTGTTTAAATACAAATTTTTTTATCACCTCTGTCCATCGACTGTCTAACGATTTCATCATTTGAACACAACAGCTGCTCTTCATATGTTGTGATATCCAGTTTCATGATGAATGGACCAACAGAAATGCTTCAAAATTACTTCAAATAAAACCTCAATATATTAACTTACATTAAAAGTAAGAGTTACATTAAGAGTTTTCACTCTTCTTCTTTGGAGAGCGATGATACACATATGCCTTTGTCTCAAATATTATGAAGGGAACTACAAGTTATGAGCTTTGATGAATTTATCCAAATGTAGTATTAAAATATTGAAATAACTCACAGCTTTGTCATCCTGAACAAGTTTTATATTCACCTACTAAAGAACCTGTAATGGAACTTGAACTGGACCACAACACGTTAAGTTCTGGGGAGTCTGTGATGCCTTAATTAACCTCTTGGACCCCCCTCCCCCACCCCTCAAAAGTTTTAAAATGAAAATTAACTTGTGTTTTTATGCTGTCCTTCAGAGGATAATGGACACTCAAATACAAATTCAGTCAAAGGTCTTGGTTTAGCCTGCTTGACCCACTAAATGGTGGGCTTCTGTCTTTTGTATTCTTAACTGTCTAAAGATGTAGCACTGATTTGCCTTAGGGTAGCTGTGTAGAAAATCGCTTAGCCAACCATCATGGGACCCCCTGAATCCCAGGGGATATTATATACACTGGATTTATGTCTTGAACTTACTTCTGTACCATCGCTGATCTCCAAGTAAGCAAAAAAAAAAAAAAAAAAAAAAAAAAAAAATATACATATATATATATATATATATATATATATATATATATATATATATATATATGTGTGGCACTGCATATTTGATAACTGTAAATACTGGACTTTATAGATCATTTTCAGAGATGGTCCAAGATTTTTCCACTGTACTGTATATTGTACTGTACTCCATGTAAAATCCAGTCATGCCCTGCTTTGATTATGGCACTAGAAGCTTCACTCATCACTTTCAAAGCTTCTGTCAAGAACCTTATTCACTGCTAGTTTCCAAAGTCACAGAAGCAGCATGACTTTCACCTTCTAGCAAAAGGACATTGAATTCCCAAGCCTGTGCTTTCCTGGGAATAGAAAGGAATCCATTCAGTACGCTCAGGGTGAGGTGATTGGATCTCACAAAAGCTATTTGCCCTTATATTTCCTATCAGTCATAACTCAGATATAGGCTTCGCTGTCAATCAGAGAGCATTATCATTCAAATCTATCAAGCTCATGAAAGACCTTAGAACTTCTAAGGGGATCAAGAGACAATGATCACATTTTAGCTGATATGTAAATGCCTTATAAACATTTGTACATACACAGAAATGTCCAGAAAATCATTTGCGCTGGTATTTATCACGAGTATCGTAAATCTAACAGTCTAGCACAGGAAATCATTTCGTGGTACATTGTTTTAAATCTCTATTCACTCCTGTCTCCTTCACTGAGTTCTCCTGCCAGAAGTAATACTTAAACCTTCACAGTTCAGAAACAGTGTTCTAAACTTTACAGCTCCTTTATGCTTTATATACTTTATGTGTCTGTCTGAATTATAGAGAGCTAGAGAAAGAGGCAGAGAGCAGGAGAAACACCAGCGATACCACTCTGAGTTACTTCAAGATGAATCACATGTCAACAAATGGTGGTTAAGAATGTACTGACATTCAGGCCAAGTTCCTCTGCAAGAAAAAGAAAAAAAAAAAAAAAAAAAAAAAAAAAAAATATATATATATATATATATATATATATATATATATATATATATATATATATATATATATATATATATATATATATATAATATCATACTAAGGTCTTAGGCACCTAAGCCCATTGTTTAAAACCCTTTATCTTACAAACAAAAAGTGTATATTCACCAGTCAGAACACCAGATATCATTAGAACTGATGTACATAAGTATAAATACAAGTAGACAATATCATGAATATCATTTGAAGAACAACGTTTAGTTTCTGATTACTTCTGGACATCACAGACATTGCATGAATTTATTAAAATCCTTTGCCAGCAATCTTGATTTAGCATAATTAAGTACTGAGTAGTCAAAGCAGGTATTAGAAAATAACTACAAATAATACTGGGTTACCATAGAGAAAAGCTTGGAAAGGGTTAAATAAACACACTACTTACTGCATTAATAGTAATTAATTAATAATAATATTAATATTTAAAAAATAAAAAGTATTGCTGAGCAAATAAAAGCTTCCTGTCTGGACTACTAGCTTTTTAAATATAACATCCCCATAATGTGCCTTAAACATTTGCACAATACTGTATGAATATATATATATATATTAAATTATTAAATAATTAAAAAAATAACAAGTTAATCACACATTTTGCTGTGTAAAATCGATAAGATCAACACAGTGGAATTAGATTTTATTCAAATGTTTAAATGTATCTTGAAGTTTAAACACATTGTCTTTTGTAAATTATTTTCATGTGTCAGTTACATTTCGGAAAAGTAAAAAAATTTATTGTTCTTAGATTTTTTTTACTGCACAGTAACAGTTTAGCTTAGTCCTTTATATTCAGCCAGTTACTGAAACATACCTGAACGTTCTGAACGACTGGTGTCTTAAATTCGTGTGCATTTGCTGGGCTGGGCTTAAAGTGCCGGCAATCTTGCAACATTTAGCCAGAACATCTTCAAACCCACTGTCGTGAAGTGAAGCTGTGACCGTTCTTTGCAGACTGTGAGCCGCGCAGGGCAAATGTTCAAATGGAAGTAGCCTGGCGGCTGTAACCGTGTTAGGAGCAGTGTCAGTGCCAAGCCTAGTTAACTCTCCAGTGATAGTTCCCTCCTTAGCAACATCTAGAAAATGATCAGCACAACCCTCTGAGTAGTTTTGTGTTTCTGATACAGCAGGCAACTTTTTAAAGAGAATCTCTTCACCTAACACTCCATCCATCTCCTATCCACCTTTAGCAACAATGCTTCACAGGAAGTAAACACTGAGCTGAATTAATTGTGTTTTTTAAAGTGTTAATTAAATAAAAACAAAAGAATTACAAATATTAACACATTAATTATGACAGCACTATACACACACACACACACACACTCACACACACACACATAAGTGGCCAGGGACATATTTTTAGCATATACATTACCAGTGTTTGAAAGTGATTTCCAGGTGAGTATACTTACGGTGACAACATAAAGGAGATCAATTAGAGTAAAATAAAACTAGTGTTTGCCTTGCATGCAATAACAGCAACCAACTGACATCACCTTTGCATCATCATCTTTCCTCAAACTTTTTTTGTTGTAGCCTTTTGGCACTCGTTTGCTTGATCTGTGGGTGGATCTGGATCTGTGGGTTTGCGTGACATGAAGGTTTTCTTGAGATGAAGGTTGCTGTGAATAGAATGGATGAGTGACTGACTGAGTGTTTAAGTAAATTAGAAAACAGACGGGGGAAAGTTTCTAAACTATGATATTTTGAAGGCTGCAGTGAAGCATTCTGACTCTAAATATTATACATCAAATCACTCTTCCCATTCAAAAAAGCAAAAACACCCCGTTAGATGTTTTTAGAATATTGACAACTGGAGCAATTACCAAACTCTTGGAACTCTCTGTACAGGACAGCACGCCAGTTCTTCAGGAGTTTGGTCAAATTTGGTATTAGCACCCTTAGTTGGAATATTTCTGATGCCCAGTCTGTGTACTGGCTTGCTCTTGTTCTTTGTATTTCCAGTTGCTTTGAAGCCAAAGTATTTTCACAAAGGACTCCTGCTGTTTTTAAAAAACTAAAACTAACTAAAAGCCACCACCCACTGCAAAACCTGTGGCATGTCTCATGGTAGAATGTTGCTATTGAGAGAGAACTGATAAAAAGCTTATTTTTTTATAGTTATTTATAGGATTTTCACATTACATGTTTCCATAATAATAACAATGATTCTGCATTTTCAGAGAAAAAGCAAAAAAATAAACATAAAATGAAATAAAATAAATTAAAATAAAATAAAAAAGATACAGTGAAGTAAAGGGGCACACTACAGTACGCTCACAAACATCCATAGAATCTACTGAGCAATAAAATTAAATAGACTTAATACTAAATAAAGCAGCTACAGTGAAACATCTAATGATTATGAACACTGATTAGGTACTCTAAAAAACGGTTCCATATTAAAAAAAATTAATTCCAGACTACTGGACAACACATATCTGAGCCTCTTAACATGCAACATATTTGCTACTTCTTTCAGCCACATTTTAAACGTAGGTGGAATGTTCAACTTCCACAACCTTAAAATGATCTTCTTAGCAACTATCATACCATATGTTATGGCAGATTGTATACAATTATCAAAATATTAAAATGCCTTAAAAACTAAACAAAGCTATTTTAAGCTCAGGAGACAACCTTAGATTGTATACTTGCGTACAGAATCTGAATATATCACCCCAATAGGTATCAAGTTTCAAGCTATTTTTTACACTTTACTCACATAAATTACATGAAATAAAGCTTTCTACCCCACTTATCACACTTGTTATCAGTTTATTACCTCCTCACAAACTGCCTGTCTTTAAACTGGAAGATTAGAGTTACAACAGGCTATGGTAGGTCTGTTTATCTAAAAGTCAGGCTGCCTTTCTCGGTGTAAACTTTGAGCCGCATGTGATCTACTGTGGCTTGCTGTGGGTTTAATTTAATCTAGTTATGGTAAAACTCAGAGTAGCCTGCTGTGATGCTCAGCATGCGCTCAGAATCATAGAGCAAGGTTTGCGTATCCTTAATAAGAACAATGGTTTCAAATTTTAGTGTGGCCTTAGTGAACTTGGCAAAGCTGCCAGCATAAGAAACCACATTGTAAGGAAGCCTGTTTGGGTCAAGCAGGAATGGACATAAATATGGACTGTATAAACACTAATAGACTTGTTAAATACAACTGTGTGTAATATTTAGGGAGTGCAGAATAAGAGTGACAGGTACAGTGACCCAGTGGGGAACCGTCATGGCCCTCTACGCACTCTCAAAGGGCCTAAAATGCACACACACACACACACACACACACACATATATATCATATTTTATTTTATCTACTTACAGTTTGACAATCAACATTTAAACAATTACAAAAATATAGACAAATTATTCAAACGTGTCTATTCAATCTGTGTTGGAACGTGAGGGGTTAAGTGGAAGCCTGTGAGTCTGTGTCTCCCCCTATAAGGACTGTGATGCCTCCGCAGAATGTTGGTGATTGGTGGTCCCGCTGTTCATATACAGAGGGGGCCAGGCAGTTATAATTCAGCAATACCAATTTCAAATGACAGTAAAACTAAAACTCGAGCCCAAACCGGGGAGAGGGCCGAGGCTTAAGGGTCACGATTCGCTACTGCAGTGACCAATGCTATATATGGGTTTCTATAGGGTTGCACTTGCATGGTTGCTTTAGGAGAAGGGTTTGTGGGTTATGTGTGTGTGCTGGAGGGATTTTAGTGTAAAAACGAGTGTAAATGTCATTACTTTATTGATAATAAATCTTAAAAGCTTATTTATTCACCTCTGATGAAACTGTACTGCATGCTTTGTGTCATTAGAGTTTGTTCATTATTATTTAGCATTATTCAGACATGGTTCTTCACCTTATTCTCAAGATGATGAAAAGAAGAAGAATTACATGCTGGTCCAAATGCTCATTTAGAAGTACATTTAGCACCTACCCCCTCAGACTCACTCGGGGGGTGTTGTAACCTCCTCCTACAAGCCAATATGACACCCCTTTAATAATCTCAGAACAAGATCTCAGTGTCTCTGATAATGATGCTAATAATAATGCTTATTTATCTGAAAGCGTTTTCAGGGGTGTAATTTTGGCTTGTATAAGGAGGTTACAACACCCGCCGAGTAAGTTAGAGGGGGTAGGTGCTAAATGTACTCTAGGAAGGGCTTTCAGACCAGCATCCAGTTTTAGAACATCATTTTGAGATTAAGGTGAAAAACCACATCTGAATAAGCTAACTGAATAAAATTGAGGTCTAGACCCAAAAGTATTGCAATTCCTCAACAGGAAACCACAATTGTCCACAAAGTTCTCACAGATGAAGACAGTGTGTATTAACAAGGGACAACAGCATTAACCACACAGCCTGACTGTTTGCTTTGCCTGGTAAAAAAAAAGATGTGTTGTTTTTGATACAATTTTAATAAACGAGGCAGCGTTGGCAGAATGCTGTGTTTAATGGACTACTGCAGAGTTGGAGAGTAAGGTGAGTATTAAATAAAGAAACATTTAAAATATCAAAACAATAACAAAGCAAAAAAATGACAATGAATTTAGTATATTTTAATATTAAGTTCATTTAAGTTGTTATTACAATTTGCCTTTTAATTTTTTAATTTAAGACAGTTTAAGTTCAGTACTTAGTATGTTTCTAATTTCTGATAATGTGCTGTCCATTACTACTGTCTATACATTTTACAAATGTAAATACTTTTTCATATCTGAAAAAATTAAGGAGATTCTAAATAATTGCCTGTAAGCATATACATGTATGTTTGTGAATCCGCCTTGCGACAAACCGGAGACCTGTCCGAGGTGCCAAGGTGTTTCCTGCCTTCCTTCCAGTGAGTGCTGGGATATGCACCAACACCCCCGACCCCTCTGTTTCTAACTCTGGTGAATCATCTTTGTTTCACTGACTTATTTCATTACAAGATAAGCCTGTTCTCCCTCTCCAGTAATTCTATTAATTCACAAGAAGTCAAACCATTTCCTGCGACTCCCGTTTGCTTAAATTAACACCAGGTAGCTTCCATAGTTAAAGGTGCTCTCTGGCAGAAATTAATTTAGCAATGAATCTCCCAATCCACCATTGAACTGAAACACAGAAGCTAAAATGAATTTACAGTTCAATAGTTTGAATGTAATGTCTCATGTGAATGAGAATTTGTGATACGTTTACTGACCTGCTTCCCTCTATACAAAACAGGCAATGTACTATTCCAGCCAAAATAGCCTCAGATTCAAACCAATTTCATTGAAACTTGTTCAAATGTTCGCTCCAGTGTGCTCTGATTGTGCTGAAATAAATCATTGAGAGATCTGACATTAAATATAGGAGATATTTTCTTTCCCCCCCTATACTGCATTCCAAGTGCTTCAATCAGACATTATTTTGTACTTCTTTAAGGGTCTCAGAGCTTGATTTTGTACTCTTGAATAGTGGAACACAGATTGATTGGGCTGACTGAAAGAAAGGTTTTCAAAATCTCAGCATTTATCAGCAAGAAAACTACATAACCTAGTTGTAGTTTGGAGGAACGCAGACGTTTGTATGTATCCCAATGAATTCATTCTGAAGGAGCATGTTCTGTTTTCTATATAGGCTGAAGCTGCATAAGCCTTAAGAACATTTTTTCTAGTTACCTTTAGGTCACTCCATAGAATCACCAAAGGTTCTTGATTGTAGTGCAGTAGGACTTTGAAAAATTCAATTCTACAGTATGGTCTTGAGTTGAGCTGAAAACAGAGGAGGCAGAGATAAAAGAGCAAATCAAGTCAAAGGAGGAATAGTGTGGATGAACAGACCAAACATGCTATGGGCAAACACATTACGCAGAGGAATTGCCTTTACTGGCCCAGAATAATATTTACTATTTAATGCTGCAAGACTTACATGTGCCTATTGGGTGGTGATAGAAAGGGAAAGAGACAGAAAGAGACAGAGAGAGAGAAAGAGAGAGTGGTGGTAATTCTTAAAGCTTCTCTGTCATGCCCTCTTTGAAAAATCCTATGCAGGTATAAGAGCATTGTGTTGAAGTGTTATGGACAAAACAAGATATAAATTATTATGAATGAAATATAATAAAACACGGGAAAAGAGAATGCTCTGCAACAAGCTACTTTTAAAAATCCATGAGGAAGCCAAACAAGCCCTGGGTTGCATAGCTAGCCCTCAGGGGCCTGGAGATACGGAGCCTGGAGTCTTGCAAATGTGCATCCTACTTTGGCACACCCTATGTGGTGACAGATGCCCGAACAGCCAGAGGAATTTAGCGAGCCTCAGCAAGAATTAGAGTAACCAATATGAAACAGGGCATCATGCCCCCTCACACATTACTTTTTTATCAGTCTTCAGGAAACTGGCAGTCTTTGAAGCACTGTAGATCGGTGGAGATATGTTAGAACAAAGGCAAACTACACATGTCAGAGGTGCACAACATGCCCTTTCCAACAAGCCGTGGTTTGGATTACTAACCAGAGATATGGCCCCCAAAATGATCCCCATGCATCTATATCAGGGGTATTTAATTAGAGTTCAGTATGCTCCAGTTAGAGGAGATTTCCTCAGGCCAAGGTCTGGACCATCATCATTTCTAACTTGTGTTATGATTCAGTACCATATCTTGTTTACTGAAGTATCCTAGTATCAGCATTTTATATCATCAGCAACTAAAAGACAAAAAAAATTACAAATACCGTTCAGTATATTTCAACAATATTTATTGTTTTAAATGCTGAACTGAATGAATTATTTATAAACTTCTAAAGAATGTTTTTTTTTCATCACTTTTAGTAAAAACAAGGACTACATAAAAAAAAACAACAAAATGCTTTTGAAAAAAGTGCATCATAAAGTGCTTATTAATAAAAAAATGGAAATAAAATGTGCACATCTTTTACATATTAACAGATTATTTACATCCTGTATTCCTCTCTTACACTTTCTCTTGTTTAGTGAGAGAAATGAGCTTTTGGTGAGCCCTGTCTCCTGTCGCTCTGGTAGATATTTGTTCTTAATAATGTTCATTGTGGAATGAACTAGTGTGAATTAGCCTTTCTCCGACTCACTTTGTACTCCGACTCGCTTTATTCTCCCACTGCTGCTTCTCACGTCCTACCTCACACTCCCGAGTCTACACAAATCTGATTGGCTGAGAAGCGCTTTTGGTTAAACCACACACGTGATTGGTCTGTGAGTTTCCTGCGCCACAGAGCCCGTATACCAGTGTTCCCCAATACCTTTCACGGAAGACAAAGCCGTGTTGATAAAGACGTGTGCGGTTGATATGGCGGAAGAAGTTTCGAGCCACGACAAAAAACAAAGAAAACTATCGTAGACTTGTTCAATCGAGTACCGTTATCTGATAACACTGCAGTGAAAAGAGTGGAGGTTCTAGAGGAGGACTGCTCGTGTGTCCTGCTCTCTCTCTCGTCTGAAGAAAACAGACTTCATGTCACTCACCATTGACACAACTCCCGATAGGACGGACATTGAGCAGGTGTCAGTGTTCGTGCAATTTTTCGATGAGAAAGTTTTTCGAAAGGAGCTGCTTTGTTTGCTGTCCCTACTGCTACTCACAGTATTTCCCTCCACCTACAGTATATCTGTGAGACCTTTTCATTTTCTTCAATGAACATTATCAACAGCCTGGAGAACAGACTCTCCAGTGCACACCTAGATCAGTGTCTTCTTATCGCCACTATAGAGCACCGCCCCAACTTTAACTGCACAATCTGTCTTATAAAATATTATACGACTAATGGGCTGGCCCTTGCTTTTGTGGTGTTGGTTAATTGTGGCCCTTAAAAAAATTTAATTGGGGACCCCTACCGTATACCGTAAAGACAGAAAAAGTTGTGCTGCTTAAACACAGTCAAAATTATATCACTCTCAGTAGTTTATCGATTTGGGTCAGCATTGGACCATATCTGGGTTCGAATCCAGACCACGGTCCACATATTAGTGACCTCTGATCTATATTATTAGTGTCAATCATGTGATTAGCAACTAGCGGACTATCAAGCAAGCATCATCACTGACGACTACTCTGTGCAACTCTAGCGTGGGCCAACAGAATGTGTGATATACAGAAGCAGGGAATATATAGTTTGGACTAAACATTTGGCTGCTATGGATTTTCGCAATAGAATGAATTAAAATATTAAATTCTTTTGGGTATTTGATTGGCCTTTAAATATTTTCTCTTTACCTCTACGTAAAGCAGTGCGAATCTCTTTTACCGGTTACCCCCACTGTGCTAAGCATGAGAAAGTAAGCTTTAATTGGTCAGCAGGCATTTTAGCTTGGGAAACAGCTCACACATTAAGATGATGTGGCCAGACTGAAACTGGTGCTGCTCTTTGATTAGACTGAGATCTGAACAGAGACCAGATATCCATATTATAAAACTGGCCTTCAATTCTACCAAGGTTTTGCAAGAAGTTGTGGGTTGTAATGCAGGTCAAACACTGCTGAGCTGAGGCCTTTTGAAGGTTACAAAACTAAAGGTGACTTTTTAGACATCATGTTTTTTGTGGTTGGATGCGTTTCTTAACCAGCTACTGGGCTTTGATCTTCAAACCTGACCTCCCACGCCGTTGATTGATGATGGAAGTCCAGCAATGCCAGCTGAATATCCATCATGCAAAGCCACCCATAATGAATGAATATGCCCTCTATCAAGCGTGCATCACCTGAAGAGCTATCATTCGCAATGAGACATATCCATGCTTCAAAATGAGATAGATTAACTGCGGGAGTGATTTAGCCTGCATGCAAAGGGAGGTCAAAGGGAAAGGGAGTGCAGGTGTGTTTCTCACCAGCTTAAAAATAGCAGTTAAAGACTCAGTCCTTGAGATTTCGTATGAGCGCCACTAAACTCCACTTTAGGAGTATCACTGCTAATAGAACGTGCATTACAGCGTTCAGCTGCCACTCAGGAAGTCCGGGTGGACTCCATAATACATCACTTTACTGCAAATAGAACAAAGTGTTACGGGTAAAGTGAAGAGCAAATTGCTTTGTTTGTCAGGTGAAGTGATGTATTGTGCAGTATTGAAAATGACAAGAGCTGTTGCTTCATTTGCTCTGTTCAAGTCAGAGCAATATGAGCTATTAGCATATGGAAATATCCAGCCAGTATAGGCACCATGCTAAAGATCTACAGCAGCTAGACCATCCAGCCCGAAGCACAGTCAAGCAAAGATGTGCATTTCAATTTAGCTTCAAATAGGAATCAATAGGTGAGCGATCTCCGTGTATAAAGTAGTTGACAGAAATCAATGTATTTTTTCGGTGCCCTGTGTGTTATATTAAATCTCTCCTCTCTTTGTGCGAAGAAGATGAAAGATAAATCTCAGGCATTTGGTTAATTTTCAAGAGCACTGCAGTGCATTCCCCAAGAAAAATCTATTAAAGATCAACATTTATTTGAGCCGATCATCTGAAAGCATGAAAGTGTTCAGCCTATGTGTTTGTGTGTAGCTAGAAATAGTATTGAACTTCAATCATAGGATGTACTCTATAGAGAAATAAGTGTCTGGATTTTAGCCAGTCAGTGCTTTACACAGAAAAAATGTGTATATACTGTGTTTGTACAGCATTGCATCAGAGACCGCCCTTGATTTTATTTCATTTCCAGTCAAAACAGTCTTTTATTTTTTTAATATAAAGAAAAAAGCAGAATTTATTTATTTAATATTTATTTAATGTGTTTAATATATATTACAAAATTTGTTCTTTCTTGTGTGTGTTTTCCTGGTACGAGTGAGTCAGACAGAGCGAGCAGTGTTGCTGGAGTTTTTAAACACTGTGTCCACTCACTCTCCATAAAACATCACCTTGTAGATGTAAAGTCAGAGACCATAGCTTTTTTGTGTTGTAGTTTGTGTTGGTCATCCTCTAGTTCTTCATCAGTAATCACAGGATACTGCCCACAGGACACTATTGGAGTCCAGCAGCACTGCTGTGTCTGATCCACTCATACTAGCGCAACACACCACCATCATGTCTGTGTCACTAATAGTAACTGCTCTGTGGTGGTCCTGTGGGGAGTCCTGACCATTAAAGAACAGGGTGAAAGGAGACAAACAATGTCTGTAACTACAGTCTGTATTTGTTGAACTACAACAAAGTGCTCGACAAAGTGTGTAGATGTGATGGGGCTATTTGAATGTTATGACTGATCAGTGTATATATATATACCATATATACATTTCCATATCTGAAGCGAGAGCTTGATTTTCTCCTTTCTCTTAAAGATGAAAGCTTTAAGTGCTGTTTATCTGATGGCAATTGTTATCGATCAGTTGGTGGCCAGGTTTGTTAGAAATCCCATTTTCTCTGTATGTTTTACAATGTTCTTCCTCATGCAAGTGGCTTTTCTTACATCTAAAAAATGTCTGTTGAAAAAGGAATAACTTGTACATCCATATGTGTGTGCGTCTGTGTCTGTGTTTGCACCATTCCAAGAGAAAGACAGTTGACGAGTCCTGTTGTGTTTCAGACTTACACCGTCTAAGTCAGACTACCTGGGGCTCAACAGTTCCTCTCCAGCAGAGCCTGTCAGCAGCAATACACACACCTTTCTGTCCATTAAAATACAATACAAAGACTATGCAAAAACAGACTCATCCTTTAGAGGCAAAGTAGGTAGAGCTGTTAATGTACAACTATTAAAATTTTAAAATAAAATCAATTAACTTTCAGTATTTTAAAAAGTATTTTAAAACTGTGAGGGACAACTGGTACCTAACATAGTTAAGATCACTGCATAATGTTAGGAAATGAACATATGAATAAATTCACTAGAGGTTCAGCTATCACAGATGTTTTAAGGGCTTCCAGTACAGCCGTGGGCGGTACAGCAGCAGAGGATTGTCTTATATGCAACTTATAAGGACAGATTAAAAAAATGATTGCCATCAAAACAAAAATGATGGGAAAAATACGTTACGTCATACTCGACTGAGATGTGGTAAAGACCTCAAAGACTGATAATCGCACCAGACTTCAAGACAGGGTCAAGTGGTATTTGGTTTAATGCACTTAAAAAAAAAAAGTACTGCCAAAAACATGACCTCATGGTTTCTGCTTTGTTCACTGAACCAGCAAAACCATTTTCATGGCCAGCCAAAACGGGCTAAAAGATTCAAGTGTTATAGACAAATGCTGAGATCCTGCCCACATGAAGTAGATGTGGGAAGTACACAATAAGCTGTAGGTTGATTGATTTTAAAAACCTACTTTGACATTTTATTATTACATTTATTTAATATTTATTTATTTTTTAAAGTAAACATCCATGTAATTATTTTGCTCAGATAATCACTGATAAAAATAAAGACAAATAATATTTATACAAAACTGAAGGTTTCATTCTTGTGACTGTGTTCATTTATCCATTAACACCTTTTTACAAAGTCGCTCACAAGATATCAAGTACTGAAACATTTTTAAACTGTATTTACTCTGTTTATATTTATTTACATTCACATTTACATTCCAGTATTCATCAGTGTCATCCAATGAGAGAAACAGTGATGGTAAAGTTCCAAGTATATATAATTTATATACATCATATACATATATATTTATATACACCGATCAGCCATAACATTAAAACCACCACCTAGTGCTCCTAGTGTTCTACATTTACAGACTGTAGTCCATCTGTTTCTCTGAATACTTTGTTATTCCCCTTTCACCCTGTTCTTTAAGGATCAGGACCCCTAAAGGACCCCCATGGAGCAGATATTATTTGGGTGGTGGGTCATTCTCAGCACTGCAGTGACACTGACATGGTGTGTTAGTGTGTGTGTTTACTGGTACGAGTGAGTCAGACAGACCGAGCAGTGTTGCTGGAGTTTTTAAACACTGTGTCCACTCACTGTCCACTCCATAAAACATCACCTTGTAGATGTAAAGTCAGAGACCATAGCTGTTTTGTGTTGCAGTTTGTGTTGGTCATCCTCTAGTTCTTCATCAGTAATCACAGGATGCTGCCCACAGGACACTATTGGAGTCCAGCAGCACTGCTGTGTCTGATCCACTCATACCAGCTCAACACACCATCATCATGTCAGTGTCAATGCAGTGCATATATATACAGGGGTTGGACATTGAAACTGAAACACCTGGTTTCAGACCACAATAATTTATTAGTATGGTGTAGAGCCTCCTTTTGCGGCCAATACAGCATCAGTTTGTCTTGGGAATGACATATACAAGTCCTGCACAGTGGTCAGAGGGATTTAAAGCCATTCTTCTTGCAGGACAGTGGACAGGTCACTATGTGATGCTGGTGGAGGAAAACATTTCCTGACTCACTCCTCCAAAACACCCCAAAGTGGCTCAATAATATTTAGATCTGGTGACTGTGCAGGCCATGGGAGATGTTCAACTTCACTTTCATGTTCATCAAACCATCTTTCTCCAGTCCTGCTGTGTGTATTGGTACATTGTCATCCTGATACACGGCACCGCCTTCAGGATACAATGTTGGAACCACTGGATGCACATGGTCCTCCAGAATGGTTTGGTAGTTCTTGGCAGTGATGCGCCCATCTAGCACAAGTATTGGGCCAAGGGAATGACATGATATGGCAGCCCAAACCATCACTGATCCACCCCCTTACTTAACTCTGGGCATGCAACAGTCTGGGTGGTACGCTTCTTTGGGGCTTCTCCACACCGTAACTCTCCCGGATGTGGGGAAAACAGTAAAGGTGGACTCATCAGAGAACAATACATGTTTCACATTGTCCACAGCCCAAGATTTGCGCTCCTTGCACCTTTGAAACCAACGTTTGGCATTGACGTTACCATTTGCACTAATTTTTTAACAGTCCAGTTTAAATCTTTATTCGTGGAATGCCGTCTAATGTGTAGTCCACATTGTGCATTGGATTGGCTTTGGTTATTGAGTCACAGCCAATCCGATTACGTGATTTGGAGGTTTGAAAGTAAAGGTGGACATGTCCCTTCTCAGTGCCAGAAAACGGCTGTGCAGATTGGCTTCGGTTAAGTTGCCGAAGGCAAGTAGAGTTCCTGATTCAAAAAAAAAAAAAAAATCACAGTGGGAGTGTTTTTGGGCA
This sequence comes from Megaleporinus macrocephalus, assembly GCA_021613375.1. NCBI lineage: Eukaryota > Metazoa > Chordata > Actinopteri > Characiformes > Anostomidae > Megaleporinus > Megaleporinus macrocephalus. The sequence continues at coordinate 6,798,312 of CM038715.1, read as the reverse complement.
ACTTTGAGAGAGAGTGAGAAGCCAAAAAAAAAAACATGCCACCTAAAAACTAAGGAAGAAAGACAGCTTTAGAATTTAGAACAGCCAGTGTGACAACTTTACAGATCCTAAATCTATGGAATCAAAATAGGATCATAAAGATTTTGAGTTTGTAAAACAATAGTCACAAATGTGCTGAAATTTGAAGCTGCGTTTAAACAACTACATGCTCGTAAAATCCAAATCCACAAATGAACTGGAACGTGCAAAGTTAATAACAAAAAGTAATATTAATAATAAGTCAAATGTACAAATGTGGAAAAATATTTTTAATATATAAAAATATGTATTTTTTAATTTGTAGAAAAGATTTGCATTTGTAATTCCAATGTTGTGAATGTGTGAATCAGTACTGCTCAATGTGTGGAGGTAAAAATCCTCACATTCACCCTGTTTTAATGGCTAATTGATGGACCAATAGAAAAGCTTAAGCTGGACCGATCAGATTGCGAAGTTTGTTTAACCAACCAGAACACTGATTTGGTGCTGTCACTCAACTTCAGTGTGCTGTTGGAACACGCCTCCCAATCTCCGTCATAGCGCTTCCAGGCCTGGAAGGCCATGACTGAGAGTGTAGTTGTTTAAATGTAGCTACAAGTTTCAGTACCTTTGTGACTATTGTTTTACAAACTCAAAATCTTTATGACCCTTTTTTAACTCCATATAAATCATGTTATTTAGAAAGCATGAGTGATTGTGGATGATACATATTAGGTACAAAATGTAAAAACAAAGCGTCCCTTTACTTGTTTGGGCGTTTGTAAAGTGCTTTTTTTGTAACTGTGGAATCAAGAAATCAAGAAATCAAAGAAATCAAAGAAATCAAGCAGAACTCTATACAACTGCAGAGAGACACTGCCCAGAAAAATAGGCTTAACTTTAAAACAAGTTCAACATCAAATTACTTATTTTAGCTCGAGCAGGTTTGTGCAGGTTTGTGTGTGTGTGTGTGTGTGTGTGTGTGTATAAACATTTTCTTTTGATATTGTGTTTCTTCAATAAAACTATAAAAAGTTTGCTTTTATGCTTCTGTCATTGCGTGGACTAATTAAATTTTTAATTGTATGTCCTGTTTATTTGGCTGATGTTGTGCTGAATCTGGGGTTATACACCACTTTATAAAGGTGGACGTGTGTCAATACACTTCTTTAACAGTTAGTGTGATACCGTACCGCAACCCAAGAAGTTGTGTAAGATGCTGTAAGAGAGCTGGCTGAACTGGGTGCAACCTACATGCACAGCTGAATAAATACATTTAATTAATAAGGGACTCCAGGCTATCACTCACTGGCATTTACAGGCTAAAAAAATCTTCATACATATTAATATTAAACAAAACAAATTATGCAAGAAATGACCTCTAGCATTCAGCTTAGTGTCATCATCAGTATTTTCACAAACACTTGTGTGTTATATTCAGACTCAAAGAGCTCACTTCCTATTGCAAAGTACTCCTGAGCTCTGGAGGACTCAGAGTTTGAAGTGGTGCATTAATATAGTGTCACTTTAAAAAAAATCCCCAACTTCAAAAGTTTTTACCACATTTCAAAATATTTAAACGCTGGACTGTCACTCATACTGTCAGTCTCTCCATGCCCACATTTGCTTATGCCAAAGGTATTAAGCTGACAAGGAAAACTAGTGCAGTACATTTTAATTCATGTGTTCATTTAACATATACTATATAAATTGTAGTTTATGACTGAGTGGTTCAGTGTTTGTTGTTATTACTGCTCTATAGTCCTCTATAAAAAATGAAATAAGTAACTGATGATGAGGTTAAAAGTGTAGAATTCTAGCTTTAATTTGGTGGTTTTTATATTGGCTCATTCATATCGCAATCACTTGCTTTTGGTTGCCAAGTCTTCAACATAGCTCCTCTCTTTTAATAATTTTTGTCTGGTTCTTATTAGTAACTTCCTTTTTACTGGATAGTTTCTGAAATGTTTCTGTATTTATGTCTGTTTTGAAAGCTTAAAGTAAATAGCAGATATTCTAGTAGAAGTCTACATGAGTTTAAGATAAAGTTCACTGTTCATTAATCAGGGTGTCTGAATGTTTGTAAATGATGCTTTAATTAGTATAATAGACTTGTGTTACAAAACAGCTATTTCATTTTTTTTGTGTTCACATTGTTAAAAAATAGTCTATAAAAATAGTCTAGATGATGTGCTATTAATGTGTAGATGATAATAGATTTCACTGCCCAGTATACTGAAACCTTGAAAAATAAATAGATATATACATATATATGGTATTACAAATAAATCTATATATTATGTAATATAGCTTCTTTAATGATTTTTGACTTTTTGTCTTCTGACCTCAGTTGTTTTAATCTTTTGTTTATTTTTCATATGTATGAGAGAGTGTATATGATTTGTGTTAAAAGTTCTTTGCTTTTTTTATTTAATAAAAAAGATGATGAAAGTTATTTTAGGAGCAGTTAATGCAGAGTCTTGTATTGTTAGTGATAAGAAATATCATATGTTGCTGCACACTTACTATAATAATAATAATAATAATAATAATAATGAGTTTATTAAGACTGTGGAGGTTACGTTTGTATAAATAGCTTCATTATTTTTTTGTTTTTTTTTTCGCCTTAGTAGACTCTTCTAATAGATTAGTTCTTATATTGATGTTCATTGTTAACATTTCTTTTTTGTTTCGTAGTGTGCTGGTATTTTTCTATGACAGCCCTATCTACTTCCTTATTGCCTACCTGCTGTTTTTCTTATGATTTGTACATTTGTAATCGTGGTAATCGTCAAAATAAAATGATTCTCTGCATGAATCCTCCTCCTTTCTACAGAGGCTATAATGTACAAGAGCTATCAAAAAGTCTAGAGTCGATTCATTGTTCCATTTTCTCTAATACAGAGCCAGAAGAACTGAAAACTGTTTCTCTGTCCAGTTACGGACTGATTGTACACACCGTAGCGTGTACTCTATGTGAGGATGTTGAGGGGGATAGTGAGAGGTGATAAACTTGATATATTCTGTCTCTTCTTAAGGGTTTTTTTTGGTTGGCAATGATCTAATTACAGACTTTTGATGCTGTGTTTACTTGACACTTGACATGATGTTATTTTTAAATGCATCTTCAGAGTCAAGAGAACTGAACAGCTGAAACTACTAAATAGCTGAATCTCAACATGCAAAGTCTCGAAAGCTTCTTGGCCGGTATCATTAAAAGCTCATTTTAAGGAAAAACACATAAATATTCCTGAAAGTCTCCTCGTTTAGCTGCTCTGAGTAAATCTGTCACTCAAAGTAATGGGGATTATTCATTCTTGGTGCTTTTTATGCGCAATGTTATTCAAATATTGAGAAAAATCAATGAATAAACAAGAGAAATTATAAAAGCTGACTAATTAACCCTGCCACCACCCTGCTCTTGGAAAACATCACTGTTTTTTTTTTAAGGGGCATCAATGAGTTTGTTCACCAATGAGTTCATTTACAGCAAATGTGTTTTCTCTAACACTCTAATGAAACGTTGTGATATTCTGATATTTAATTTTGTGTCCTTTGTGTATTACTGTGCTGTAAGATTTTAGAGGAAATCTTTCAAAGAACACACATCATGTCAGCACGCCAGTCAGTGTGCACTGGGATCTGATGTCAGGTTGTTTTACAAACCCAAAAACAACCCCCAACAAACCCCGAAAACTGCTGGTCATTAGATAAAACGCAAATAAAAATGTGATGAATGGTAAATCCACTATGAAACCAGTACAAAGATCACTATGTTACTTAAGCAGCTGATTAAGAAGTTGTATTTAATGGACACTTGATGGTGTGACATGTTGCGAGGCACACTGTGAAATGTAAACAAACCTTAAACTGGTGATGCGGTCCTGACTGCGACTATCTTGCAAAAAAAGATGGTGTTTGAAGCTGCTAGACACATACACACACACACACACACACACATCGGGCACATGCTCTCACTCGCACCAGTCTTCCCTCAGGATACGTCCTCTTCCCCAGAAGCGCTGGAACAGACAGACTGAGCACTGTGTCCACCTCCCCAGTGCTATGTGACAGCCATAGCAGCAGCAGCACTGCCTCCACTTTCCCTCTGCTTTCTCCGCTGCGCCACAGTCCCCAGCAAAACAGCTGCTTGCACCGAGCGTCCTCACGCTGGCCCCGCCACCATATTTGCCATCATTTTCCAGCCAGGCTTTACTGAGAAGCCTCAGTACTGAGCCTCAGTACCTCAGTACTAAGAAGCCTCAGTACGCCTCTTCTCAGCTGCTACCCTTACTACTAGAGATGGAAGGATCGATCGCCTATGTATCGGTATTGGCCGATTTTTAATCAAAATATGTGATCGGCCAACATTTCTCCAATTTAGCCGATGCCTAGAGCTGATCGATGCCGTTAAACAAATGAGCCTAATTTCTGTATTTCCAGCTAGCATTTCATCCAGGAAGAGGGGAACCCCCTCCAGCCAGCTTCCTGCAATTCCTATCTGAAATCCCGGTCTGGCAATGTTTTGTCGTATGTAACTCGGACTCATCCAGGGCATTTTTAAAATTTGTAAAATCAGCGTGTCTGGTGGGCGAACCAAAGACATTTAACATTACTAATCTGATACGACACTGCACGCGTATGAATACAGTGAGTACCAGCAAACAGCAGAGCTAGCACGCATAGCTAGCACAAAACAAATAACCCAGAACACCATACAGTCCAGATCTGACCGGTACGAACAGAACAGCAGCAACAATTCAAGATCTACATTTAATGATTACAGATTGTCTTTTAAAATAACCAGAGTCTGAGTTTAATGACTGCAGTTTTGACTGCATTTATTTAATTAACTTTTTTTGTTTTAAATTAAGGGTCTAAATGTAATGATTACAGTATTGGGGATATTAGTTTGATTTACTTTGTTTATTTACTGTTAATTTTGTTTAAAATATTATGCTGTTTTATATGAGCTTGTTAAAAATGGTAATAAACCAGTTTAGACCATGTTTCATGACGTGCTTGCACTAATAACTACATGTAGCCCTGCCGTGGCATATAGCCCCGCCCTCGATCGATATCGGATATCGGCGGATCGCACTGAAAGGTTATCGGCGATCGGATTCGGCCTCAAAAACGCTGATCGGTCCATCTCTACTTACTACATGTCTTCGCTGCGCTGCTCTTCTCTTTGCAGTTCCCATGAACCTGCTAAAGTAGAGACCACTGTGGCATTGGTGTAGAATAGGAAGATATGGTAATCATAGTGCTTTAGTTGAAAGCTTTTTACTGAGCATGAAATCAGGGCCGGTTGCTGCCCAGCTCTACTGAACAGCTGGGGCAGCAGGCAGGTCAAAATTAGTTATACCACTCTCCCTGATGGTGAACACCAACACTTCACTACTACTCCACTAAACAGACCCACAGACCAGTACAGAACAGTGCTCACAACACCTGTACACACCTTAAAGCTATCAGTACCAACATGTCTCTTGTACTGCTGCCAAAGTTTCCAAAGTCTGGTTGAAATTACGCAGATTATTGATACTGATGTTGATGTCACAGCTTGATGACATAATGTTGGTTACTGAGAGCAGAGTCTGTTGAATGTTCTGATATGTTTGTAGCTAAAATCACTCTGAAGTTATAAATGCAGCTATGCACTTTCCTACAAAGCCTCAGGTACAAGGACCAGTTTAAAAACCTGCATGCTTCTGTGAAGGACATCGTCACATGGTCTCAGAAATACTTTGCCAACTGTTACTGAATAAGCACAGTGCTTCTGTAAAAGCAAAGAAAAGACTGTACTGTGCACAGTGTTAGTTATGTGTTAAAAATTCCCAGAAATGCCACCAGCTTCTCTGGAATGGAATGGATTCATCTGAAACGGACTGATGCACAGTAGTGTTCTCAAGGCCAAAGAAGAAAAGAACCATCCAGCTGGTTACCAGTATAAAGTTTGAAAGTCCGTGTCTGTGACAGTAGCAGGGGTGTAATAGTTACTGGTAACTTGCACATCTGTGACAAGTGTGAAAGCCCCTATGGTGGCCTAGAAGACTCAACATGCTGCAAATTCACAAACAGAAAACACTTTCAGCAAAACGAAAACATGGGCACTACATTTAACACATGCGCTGCAAAAACACAACAAAACGGAAGTGTTTCTGGAGGACACTTAAAGGACGTGGGACCACATACGGCGATGCAATGTAAACAGAACCACGCGGAGCCACGGTAGCGTCTAATAGTGATGAGCAAATGATACCGATGCTTCAGAGCTTGTGTCAAGAAATACAGAAAGTCGTTTATGAAGCGTGTATGGAGGCTTGCTTCGTTAAGGGCGAGTGACGTCACTGATGACATCTGAAGTCTCGCTGGTTCAGGACGTGGTTCGAGTATTGGAGTGATTTATTGTTTCTTAATAAAAATTAAAGTCATCATCAAACCACAATCACTGTCCCATCTCTTAAAACCACTGCAACAGTTTTAACATCAATATCTCACATACTATTGGATTTATTTACTGACTGAAATCATACTGGCAGTTTTTTTATTAAGACCCACACAATCAAACACAGATCAGATAAACACATGAATTAACCACAGAAAATGAAATTAAGGTGTTTTATGTATATACTTGTTTCCATGCTGACAACGTTGCAAGAGGACATCGCAAATAGTTGAAATGACAATAAAAGTTTTGGCCAGCAGGGGGGTTCGTGTGCACATGAAGCTTCGAGTAATGAATCTTTTTTTTAATCATCTGGAGGGAAAGCTTCAAAGCTTCAAGAGGCTTGATCTGGCCATCACTAGCGTCTAATGAGAAGTAAGTCTGGATAGTTAGCAAATATAGCGTCCTTTAAGTGTCCTCCGGAAACACTTCTGTTGTGTTGTGGATGGTTTTGCAGTGCATTTGTTAAATGTAGTGCTCGTGTTGCCATTTTGATGAAAGTGGTTTCTGTTTGCAGCGCGTTTGTGAATTTGCAGCACGTTGGGTGTTCTCGGCCACCGTAGGGAAAGCTCTTTTACTTAGTGATGTCCAGATGAAGCCTCTTGAAGTGTTGAAGCTTTCCCTCCAGATGGTTCAAAAAAAGGTTCATTACTTGAAGCTTCATGTGCACACGAACCCCCCTGCTGGCCAAAACCTTTATTGTCATGTTAACTATTTGTGATGGCCTCTTGCAAAGTTGTCAGCATGAAAACAAGTATATACATAAAAACACATTAATTTCATTTTCTGTGGTTTATTTATGTGTTTATCTGATCTGTGTTTGATTGTGTGGGTCTGTTAATTAAAAAAACTGCCAGTATGATATCAGTCAGTAAATAAATCTGATAGTACATGAGATATTGATGTTAAAACTGTTGCAGTGGTTTTAAGAGATGGGACAGTGATTGTGGTTTGATGGTGACTTTAATTTTTATAAGAAACAATAAACCACGTCAATACTCGAACCACGTCCTGAACCAGCGAGACTTCAGACATCATCAGTGACGTCACTCGCCCTTAACAAAGCAAGCCTCCATACACGCTTGATAAAGTACTTTCTGGATTTGTCTACACAAGCTCCGAAGCATCTGTATCATTTGCCCATCACTACTATTAATATTAAAAATTTGGAGCAAGAGAATTTTTTCAGACACGTCCAAGCTTATCGCAAAATGACAAAGCAAAGACATTCCACATGTGTTACAACTGCATGGCTGCTGTCTTTCTTTTGGAGAGGGAACACACCAGCACTTTATAATGCAGCAGGTGAGCTGTATTATATTAGTGTGTGTGACTGGCTTGTCTGCTGTATTATAAAGTGCTGGTGTGTTCCCTCTCCAAACAGTTTTCAAGTGCTGTTAAAAAAAAAGATTATGTAACATAGTGGTAAACATGCTCCTGTGCCAACGTTTTTGAAACATGTGGCAGGCTTTGCATTTATCATGGGCATATATTTACTCAATCAATTTTAACTTACAGGCCACATAGAATGTACCAACCACCACTGCTTTCTGTTTTTATCAGCATTTCACATTTGGTCCCAAGATTCACCGAGTGAGCACCAAATCACAGATTTGTGGATGCCTGAGTTAAAGGTGTAGACAAGAAACTGTGAGGCTGTAACAGAAGGAAGATTTTGGGATGGGGAAAGATGATGCCACAATCTTTAAATTGGCAGCAGCAGAACTGCATCCAAGATTAAAATAGAAAACATGAGTGCTAATGAAATATTCAGTGAAGGCACCTAACCTTCCCTACAGCAAAGATCATGACCTTCTGACCACATCGTTGGGTCCACAGAACTGTTAGGATGATCAGGGCATATTTTGCTCAGCAGTGTTTCTCACTAAGCTGGATATACTTGCCAAAAGTGATGACTGTCCAATAGGAACATCACCCAGCTCTACTCCTATTGACTAATGGTTTCAGCTATCTGGCTAACTTGTGTTCCAAAATACACTGAACTGTTCACTCTCGCCTTAACAAGCTGGAGAAGTTACCAGAGTCATAGCAGAGACTTCGTAGAGGTGAGATGAGACCAAGAACAAATTAGACTTTTTCCAAAAATGAATTCATTAGGTGTTTCATTGTAAATTAATTTATTATACCGGATAGACAGACACACAGACATAGAACACTCAGAACACTCTATTACCATTTCAACCAGTGACTCTTCTGTTCTCCATATTTATATCTATTTAATTCAGTCTGCACTGTCCTTTACTGCTCTCAGCACTTTACTCTAAATATACAACTCTGCACATGTTAAGTTTACAGGTGTGTATGTGCCTGTATGTCACTCTGTGTGTGTGTGTGTGTGTGTGTGTGTGTGTGTGTGTAGGTTGGGTGTGTTTGTGCACTGTGAGCTACTGTAACCAAACACAAATGCCTTGTATGTGTGAGCCTGATTTTGAGCCTGAAAGTCTGATTCTGATTCTGATATTGTTGGGATGGTGCCTTGAAAAAGTATTTGCTGTGTTTTTCAGTGTTGTACTTAAACAACTCAAGACTGAGACTTGGACACCTTGTGTCTGAGTGATAACAAAGATTTTGCAGTAGGATGCCAAATGGCAGTGGTTAGACCTAAACCAGATTGTAATAAAAAAAAAAAGAATAAATAAAAATAATTTGTGTTTTATAGTAATTTATTTCATTATAGAGAGATAGACCAATAGATAGATCTGCGTTTTCTTTGGATTACATGTTTAATTCTGTTCATTTCTTAATTCTGCCATGCTGTATCTACTGCTGTGAGTTAAATGAAACAGGCACATGGCAATAAGACCCATTAGAGAAAGAACTGTTTAGTTCTGTTTAAAGATTTGACTGGTATTAAATAGTCAGACTAGATGCATCATTTTAGTGGAGCAGCAAATGATTTATAAAAACTTAGATGGAACATCATTTAATAACATTCTTCCATGCTTATATATGGCCTACATTACCTTTTTTAAGGAAATGGTTAACCACATACTTTAAAACTAATTTTAATGACTTTGTTATTTCTACTGAATACTCATTAGACACATTGATGTGATCAATAGCACAGCATGTAACTAAACCAAAACAGTCCACCATACTGATTCAGTAATGTAAAAATAAGTGCATTGAACTGTGATTGCCTGTAATGAAAGTCCAATGTTAGCTGCTTTGTGATCTGAGTAAGGCTAACAGAAGGCTATACTCCACTCGTCTATATTTAGGTGGTCAGAGCAATTAAGTGCAGAATCATGTGACTTTCATGACTTATCAGTAACCACCCTGATAGCACAGCAAAGCATAAGCATTCACACAGAATAGGTAGAAGAACATTTGTCTAGTAACTGCTTTATTGATAATGACTGACTGTCACAGTTTGCATTACTGAGGTGTGAATGGGCGTGGCTCTTGCCTATGCCCCTGATAGAAAGTACCTCAGAGAGAGTCACTGCACTTAGCTGGTCTCCAGAACAATTTCCAAGTCCACCCTACCCCAAGATTCAAGAGTTTTATTTTCAAATGTACAGCAGAACAGACAGTTACACTGTACAATGAAATTCTTACTTTGCTGCTCCTCCATTCACCAATAGATAAAGATAACAAATAAAGAAATAATAAAAAATATATACAAAATATACAAAGTAAAGTAAAAAAAAGTATTTTTATAGTTAAAGAATAAAAAATAAAAAAATAAAAGTAGTGTGCTTTTATGTCCACCGAGTTGAGTCAAATATATGACCAAATACATTACTTTATGATCTTGAGGCTTGAGTCCTACAGTGCTGGACACTAAATTCATCTCACAACTGCTTAACTACATGACATCTATCGCTTGCGACCTATTGCTTCACATTACACCAGCAAATACAGACAAAGCTCACGCTCTACACGGTCTTTCCCCTGGAAATCTGAGACAACACACACCACTGCCACCTCAGAAATAATTCCTAAGTGTCTAACGTGTAGACTAAAGCTTCAGAAATTAAGTAATTTATTATTAATAATTTTTGTTTTTAATTTGTGCAGAAAAAAAAATTTCTATTATTTTAAAATTCTTTCCATATCTCTGTTCATAGCCCCATTTCTAGCCCGTTTCCTGGGTCCATACAGAACACAATTGGTCAGCAGCAGTAGAAAATGCTGCTGTGAATATTCACTTGGCAGAGAGCCGCTGTCTCAGTCAATATTTGTGTATTTTTTTTCTCCAATAACCATTACATCATGCTTGTTGTTGTTTTTCTGGTTGCTCCCTCAGAGTTTTCTTGCACTGGCTACCGCTCATCACTGCTCCTACTACTTATCTTAGAGGTGCTCCCACTATAAGGTTCATAGCCAAAAATATCAGACATGCTTGGAAATAGCAGAGCAGCTGTGACAGCCCACAGGCCGGGAAAATTACAACAGTTCAGTTAGAGGACTGTTCACCAGACAAGCGGTAGTCATGGGTGTGCACAGCGATTTGTCACAGAGCTAGTTTGGTTTGTCCCCCGTCCTAAAATGTTTCTGTGTCTGTGCACTCCTCCCATTACACTTTCTGCTTGAAAAATCATCTCTGCTTGTGTTGTATCTCACTGTTTTTAAAGCAGAAAAAACTCAGGATTTATCTGGTGTATTATATGACATCATAATATTAAAACCAGTCAAATTACTGCTGAAAAGTTTATAATTTTTTTCTTTCTCCCTTTTTTTGTACCAACCATTTCTGTCATTTACAAAATAACAAAACACAAAAAAATAAAATAAAATCTAAAATAAAAAAATAAAATACAAAAATACTAATTCTGGATTTAATGAGAAAACGACTTTATGAAAATCGTAACATAGGTTAGTCTAGTAAAAGTTGTGTCTGATAAGTGTTAAAATAAGTATAAAATGGCCATTTTTAAAACAAACAGTACATCAAACTACTACATCACAATAATAAGTGAAATGCACTAAATATTAGCAAATCATTTTTTAAATCTCTTAAATAATTTTTAGCACACTGAAAATAAAGTCACAAACGTAATATTTATTCACTTATTTATTAATTATATTGTTACTAATCTTAAACAGGTAGAACTAAAACCCATATTTCATTTAAAAATAATCTTGAAACAGGAAACTGATTTAACTGAAATCACAACCAGGACTGCAGGTGAAATGACCGCAACATGTGTTAACAGCTAAACAGAGAGACAAAGAGGAGAGTGACCAAGAGAGAGAGATGACATTGGACCATTGCAGAACAAAGGTTATACATCTGAGCATGAACAAAAGAGAAAATACACAGGCGCACAACAATAAATGACGGAACACGACAATACATTTCTATGTAGATGGTTTCCTCTCATTTCCTGGTAGGTGAAGCATGTTAAGCTATTGTCACTGAATAAAAATGCAAAAACATATTATATTATATTATATTATATTATATTATATTATATTATATTATATTATATTATATTATATTATATTATATAAATGCCTTGTGCAATGTTGCTACATCACGCAAGTTTGCATCACAAAAGAAATGTTTCTTGCCCTATTAATGAACAAAAGTTATGATCAATTTCTGATAAAAAAATAACATGGATTCAAAGATTGAAACTTACGATTCCTCGTTTATGGAATGCTGTCCCTGATCATCTGAGGTCACCACAGTCGAGTGAGAGTTTCAAAAAAGGACTTAAAGCTTTTCTCTTTAGTAGAATGTACAACCCTTGATTTTCCCATGGATTGTAAATATGTTCTATATCTCTCTTTTTAGTAGTTTTAATTTTATAGAGATACTTCTACTGTGTAGCACTTTGAGATTTGCTTCAAATGTAAAGTGCGTTACAAATAAAAATTATTTTTATTATTATTATTATTATTATTATTATTATTATTATTTGTTGTTATTAACTTGGCCTGTTTTTCAGCTGTTTAAAGCCATCAGTGCAGAGTGGAACAGTATTGACATTGGCTGGTCTTTCTGTGAAAGATTGTCTGCACGTTTACCTATAAAACATTATAATTTAAATAAATTAAAGCAAAAAAACTCCAATATTATGTCGATGTATCTATTTGTTGGCTGATTTCTTGATGAGACCATTACATTATTTATTTTTTTTGGTTCAGCCCTTACCATACAACCCCAGTGGTAAAACCAAGAAAATAATTAAAAAAGAAAAAAAAAGCTGTAAATTTTAGCTAAGATTAATATATTAAGTACACTGGCTATCAAGATTATAAACCAATGACTGAGGGGTTTTTAGGCCAGATATTCTATCACTGTGTTGAAGTCCCAACCCCTTACAGAAATATCGTCACTGTCCAATGAAAAACGAGTATCTCCAAAATTGCCACTTTACAGGAGAGAACAAAAACATGCTTTACTTTTAATGTAAGTCAATGAAACCAGAATTGTTTCCAGTTCCAAGCTGTTTTGGAGCATTTCTATTGGTCCATTCATCATGAAATTTTCACACTATGTAAATTACCATTGACAGGTTCAAATGATGTAGAACACTCAAAATCGGACAGCGACGATATTCAACCTGCAGCAATTCTTCTGCCTTACTGGTGAACGTTTAAATACAACAAAAAAGTGAGGGAAAGAGAGCGAGAGAGAGTCAACTAAAGGGAAATTCATACTGTATATATTTTAACAGCCCCCTAATTTAAATGCAGCCATTTAACAGCTGGAGGTCTGCCAGGCACCGCTGTAAACTAGCAGCATGATAACGGCTATCACCATTGCTCTCTGACTTTGCAAGAGAGAGAGAGGCAGGGAGGGAGAGAGGGAGGGATAGTTTATTTATCTGTTTTATCATTTAAAAAAGTATATACCAGAAACGGTGTACATATATAGGGAGGCATGTGGTTTGCTGAGATACATAAGCTGCCTTTTGCATGTGTGGCACCAACACTGTCTGTGTTTCCTAAGCAAAGTCAGACAGCGCTCCAACACATTATACTCTAATAAATGTCTGCTGCTGCTGTTATGTTACAAGACAGTGTTAAATCAAAGCACCGATGCAATGCTTTGAACATCATCATGCTAATGTAATTTAGGATAATCACAATTATCCACTTGAAAATAAATCACTTCTTTCTGCTATTGCAATCTTGTTATTTTGGATACGTAATAAAAAGAGACAATGACATTAAGCGCATGTGAAAAAGCTCAGTTTAGAGTGTAATTACATTCTACATTAGCTCGTAATGTAGCACAAAAGGTTCAATTTTGTCCTGCGGTGAATGCCAAGCAATCCCTACTCACTTAGTGCACTGTAATCAAACCTCTTATTCATAATATAAAGTAGATATTTTTGCTACTTTTTCACTTAACAGACATAGGCTTGTTGTATGTAAATGATAATGCGGCAGGGAGACTAATTACAGCTCTGATGCTGTTGCTCGGTGAATTGAACCAAAGCGCGGATCTGAATAACACTGACAAACAGAATGTCATTTCAGGAATGATAAAAGAGAGATTTTGAAATTGTGGCGCCTGTGGAAACGGCCTTGGTGCATCTCAGAAAGACAGAGGGGAGAAAAAAGCTGAGAGTGGGGGGAACTAAGGAATGTAAATACATTACAAAGATATGCCTCAGAGACACAAAGCCTGTTTACATCCATTTGTAGTTGCTTGAGGAAGATATTTCAGCATAGACAGAGAGTTTAATGGTCGAAATGAATACTTCATTAGCACCGAAGTTCTAAACACTTAATAAACTGCATAGGGCTTTCCTTAAGCTGGAGAATTGTTCATAATTACAGAGAAAGCTGTTTAATGGTGGTTAAAGAAGATAATGTGTGACTATATGTTCTAACCGAGTGAGTTTTAGTGATGCTTGTGCTGGCGGAAGAAAACAACAGTCGTTTCCAGAAGCAGTACAGCTTCAGACACAAACCACTTGTATCATTAGAGAAGACTTGGCCTTCGTAGACAAAGGGCATGGGTGTCAGGGGAGAGGGCAAGCTCATACTGACCTCTTGGGCCGGAGAACAAAGCTAGTCATCTTGAATAACTGTAGTACAGTCTAACCAATTAGTCAGACTGAGGTACATGGTGGGAAACAACAGGAATAAATGTAAAAAAATATACATTAAGTGTGCAAAGCGTGCAAACATTGAATCAATTGGAATTCATATGAAAAATGCAACATAAATCTGTTGTTCTTGGCTTCGTCTTCATTTGCGAGCGTGGAATAAAGGAATCAACAGGAGTTAGTGTCAGATCAAACCCATCAGTGTTTTCCATCAGAGGAGGTTTGGTGCGGTGGACAGATGGTTGGGGACATGACAGTCTCTGCTGGGATAGCCGGGTTATTTGGTTTGAAAAGATATCACACAACAGATGCGAAATATCAACACCATTTGTCTCTTTTGGGATTTGATTCAATTGCCACGGAAAAAGAAAGAAGGCAGTAATTGTGCATGGAAATGAAACGCATTTCATCGGCATCTTAACAACGACGAGACAAAACTGAAGATCATGATAATATTTTCACAATATGATCCCAGTGCTTGCTGAAAGGATATACCACAAAGGACAATGTCTTTCTACGGCTACACGGTTGGCACCGCGTTTAGAGTGAATTGTTTATTTGGAAAGACTCTGAAATCTGTGTGCGCATGTGTGTGTTTGGCCGCTATAGCATGAGCCAATCTTAGCGAGGTATCAGGAGGTTGCAAAATGGGTTGCACCCTCTGCAAATATTCCCTGCTTGCCATGAGCAAATTTCTCCTTGGGAGATAAGCTATTATAATTACATAGATTAATCTTGTGTTACCCAGCTGCTCCAAAATCGGTTTGTCACGGTCGCCCGGGATTTTCATATTCCGTCCAGCAGAGTGTTCTGCTTTAGCGGGGCATTTCTCCCCAGACTTCTGAGATTGAGTGTCTCCTGCCAGACTTTAGTCTGAAGGTGAAGTGCACGAGCTGGTGGGGGGGGGGTATAACAGCCTTTGAGATCAGACAGTGCTCATCTGCATCCGTGCCAAAAGAGCCGTATGAGTACGGGGCTGAACTCACATCAGTTCATCAATATGTAATTGATTGGCGCTGGTTCAGGTCCCCCTGACTGCAAGCCATGGGCAGAGAGCCCTACTGCTCGTCAGGGAGAGACTGAGCGAGTGCTTTCCGTGCCAAGTGCGCTGCTTTGTATGGAAGGAAATACTTGTCCTTTCAGTACCATTGTGGCCGCTGCTGCATTCACTGTACTGGCTGATCATTTCCATGTTGCTTAGTTTCACCTGAATGAAGCTTTGCTGAAAAACTGTTACCATGAAAGGGTCTCGCATTTTGCCACCAACTGATTTGGGAAAGCTGGGAATCTATCCAAAATAATTAGGTTTTAATAGCTGTTGTTTTGTTTTGAACTCACATTAAACACTTCACTGTATGGTACTGCTCATAAAGCAGTACGGCATGACAGTATTAGTAACGGGATTAGACATAATCCTACATAAACTTATAACTTATAACATATAACAGGTACATTGGGTATAAAGGTTATATTTGCCAGTTTCCAAAGGTGTCAAAAGTATTTACATTCATTACTCAGGTAGAAGTATAGATACTAGGGTTTAAAAATACTTCTGTAGAAGTTGAAGTATCAACTCAAGCTTTCTGCTCCAGTAACAGTGTAAAAGTACTGCTTTCAAAACTACTTAAAGTATAAAAGTAAAAGTAGTGTAAGAAAAAAAATGCCATTAAGGACAAAGGCTTAGGCCGCACCACAGGGGTCTATAGTGCACTAGCCCACCTCCCCAAAAACCCTATTCTTCTAAAAGCCATAATGACTATAATATTATATTAAAATGTTAATGTTGATAAATTTGGGATGCGCTAGGCTTCCTGTTTCAGCCGCATATACGCCCATTGAAAATCTTTAAATTTCAAAGGCATGTTATCAATAACCTTTACTGCAATGTAAATGTACATGAATGAAAACAAGCTCAAATGAAATAGGAGTAATGAGACTGTTTAAGGAGTAAAAAGTACAGATAATGGAGTGTAAATGTAAATAGTAGGAAGTACAGATAATGGAGTGTAAATATGAGTAGAAAGTACTGATAATGGAGTGTAAATATAAGGAGTAGAAAGTACTGTTAATGGAGTGTAAATGTAAGGACTAGAAAGTACTGATAATGGAGTGAAGAAGTAAGGAGTAGAAAGTACTGATAATGGAGTGTAAATGTAAGGAGTAGAAAGTACTGGTAATAGTGTGGAAAAGTAAGGAGTAGAAAGTACTGATAATGGTGTGTAAATGTAAGTAGTAGAAAGTACTGATAATGGAGTGTAAATGTAAGGAGTAGAAAGTACTGATAATGGAGTGTAAATGTAAGGAGTAGAAAGTACTGATAATGGAGTTGAAAAGTAAGGAGTAGAAAGTACTGATAATGGAGTGTAAATGTAAGGAGTAGAAAGTACTGATAATGGAGTGTAAATGTAAGGAGTAGAAAGTACTGATAATGGAGTGGAAAAGTAAGGAGTAGAAAGTACTGATAATGGAGTGTAAATGTAAGGAGTAGAAAGTACTAATAATGGAGTGTAAATGTAAGGAGTAGAAAGTACTGACAATGGAGTGTGAATGTAGGAAGTAGAAGTAAAAAGTTAGCTGAAAGATAATTACTCCAGTAAAGTATAAATAACCAAATTTTCTACTTAAGTAAGGTAACAAAGTATTTGAAGTTTGTTACTTGACACCTCTGCCAATTTCAAGTAGCCCTTATGGCAGATGACACCAATTGCAATAAGTATTCATAAACACATGCAAGGTCATGTCAGTTGTCATGACAAGCTTTTGTAGCTGTCATGCAGCCTTATAAACAGTTCTCCACAGTAAAGTGTTACCAACAAATGTTACCAGGAAGTTAACAATACAACTTTCCACCCTCTGCATCCTCCACTCTATATTTTCCCATATATTTCCTTCCATTCTCTGTGAATTAACATTGATTTGGTTCAATCTCTAACTCTTTTTTTACTATTCAACACATAGTCTTTGCTTTAACGTACTGACTGAAAACAACTTGATCAAATCGCTGAAACACTATATATATAGTGCACTATTTTCTCACATAGGGAGCGATTCCAAAAGCAGCTGATGTTTCTGTACCTCACTGTTCCTTCTATTTCCTCCCTATTCTTCTTGACTTCTTTACTTGTTTCTCAGTAGTTCAGCAAGAGGGGATGCAAGTTTGTAGTGTACGTCATTCAGAAAGTTTCTTCCTGACGTGATCTCATAGGGTCACAAGTTTGTTCCCTGCACACTTACATTTAACTTACAGGAACCAGGCACTATCAGTGCAAAATCATGTCTGGATCTACAAGGTCTGGTATGTATGTGCCCACATAGACTTAGAGCGTACTCACACTAGGCCCGGTTTGCTCGTTCCGTGCTGGGGCCCGGTTATCCCCCCTCCCAACTTCCCCGCTGGCCTGCACTTACACTGCCTTTATAAATCCGCGCCCGAGCACGCTTACGTCATCACAACCCCTTTTTTTTTTTTTTGGAAGAGAAGCGCTCGCACAACATGATGGAGTTCATGATTGTTTGAAATGAGCGTCACATCACTGACGTCATGTCTGAGTTCCAGCAAAATGAACCAATCACACGAGGCTCCAAGCGGGCCCGGACACGAATAGTGCTCACACTAGAAGCGAACCGAGCCCAAGGGAATCATGCCCTGGCCCACCTCTTTAAGCGGGCCCGGCCACGGTTAACTGGGCCAGGCCCAGGCACGATTCGGAACGATCACACTAGTCAAACGAACCGTGCTTCGGCATGCCCGAGCCCGGATCACAGTGCCTATTGTGAGTACGCCCTTAGAAAGAATTGGGGGTTTGGTTAAGGTTAGGTTTAAGATATTGATTTATGGCTCACCTCCAGGTTTTTAAGAAAGCAAATTACAGAGAAACAACGAAAAGAGAGGCAGATGAAGTTAATTTTACAGGGATTTCAACCAAGTTATAACATTACTATTAATGTTCCAAAGTTGCCTTCAAGCTAATTTCCAACCTCTGGGCAGGTAAAACTGTAAAATAAAAATAAATAAATATACATACATGCATACATACAACACAACTTTTAAGACTTCAAAGACTTCAAATTGAGCACTTGAGACTTGTGGGATTCCTTTCCCTTTAGAACCGGGGAAGAGAAACAGCAAACATGGTAATTGCACTGGTCCTGAGTTTGTATTTGATGAAAAGTTAGACTGGCAGATCTATTTTTTTAAAACAGCTATAGATAGAATTCGTTTGTTTAATCATCTTTCAACCTGTTAATCCTTTTTGATCACCAGTCCATTGCGGGGCAGACACACAGACATACACAGTCACACACACACACATTCAAACTCCCACATAGGGCAATTTAGCAGCTCCAGTTAGCCTGACTGTATGTCTTTAGACTGTGGAAGAAAACCGGAGCACCCAGAGGAAACCCACACAGATATTGGGAGAACATGCAAACTCCACCCTAGTCAAAACCCTGGTCCGTCTTGCTTAATACTTACATCAAATCCTAAAATGAATGCCATTGTGTGTTCGGCTGATTTGTTAATACGATGGTATATTTGTTTGAGCTAAGATGAGCACCCAAATAAAAATATGATTTTCAGCAGCATTTAGGCAAAAGCAATCAAACTGGCTGCATATGTACTCTTTTTGATACATATTTTATGAAATGGCATTCACTGTGATTAACTTTTACTAGAATGTATTCACAGTTTGATAAAATGCAGGCTCTGCTGTCTGGAAACAAATTAAATAGACAGGAGTTACAGCACAATGTGGGCAAGCTGCACACTGTGGGAGCAGTGGTAGACATGGTAGCACCTGCTTCAGTCCCAAAGGTGTCTCCTTAATGTTTGCAGAGATATATCACAGTACACCGAAGCTTGTACATAGAACCCTCTATTCAAAATTCAAAATAAGTGATTTACCTGAAACTATTAGTTATTTTTTTACTAGATATGTGATAATGCATGTACAACGAAGAATTAATGTGATCGGAAAGCACGGGTTAGCTTAGCAGGTGAGAAATGTTATCTGAGAAGGCCTTGTAAACAGTAAGGGTTAAAGAAACATATTAATAGTGTCTTTTATTTAAAGGAGTGAATGTAAAACGGGACTGGTAAAGAGACTTGGGAAATGAGGCTATAAACAGCATACTTGTATACTTGCCAACCTTCATAGTTCTCCTGGGAGCTTGCTGATTTGTAAAGCCCTTATCTGCTGTTCTCTTGGAGTCAAAATGCTCCTATTTTACAGTGAATGTTTTAAAAGGCACATTTTCCTTTCCATTATCAAAACCCAGTTCAACAGAGCTAATGACAATTTGATCAAGATTGGAAAAGAACTTTATGGTTAAAATCAAGTTTGTTTCTCAATTTGCTGATCTGTGGTCTGTCTCAAAACCTAGTGAGCCGTCTACATAGATATGTAGACTGTCCCAATTCTTAGATACCTTAAACATGCTGTCTACAGAGGCACCTTTTTTGGCCTGATTTTAAGGAAGCATCGAACAGTTCCTCAGCCACTAAGGCAATCCCATGACGCAACACAGGCAAATCTACACTACCGCTCAAAAGTTTGGGATCACAGTGAAATGTTCTTGTTTTAATGGAGTATCTTCCTTCATTAACACAACAATGGACTGACGGGTCTCTAAAGAAAGTTGTTTCTTTGTGGTCATTTTGAGTCGGTCAGCAAGCCATCAACTGCTGAAGCTTCAGATACTAAACTAACCTAGAATGTTGTGCTCCCTTTTATGCTCACTTATTAGTAGAATGTTTTTCAGCTGTGGAGTGTAACTGTAAGGAGTAGAAAGTACTGATAATTGAGCAAGAGTGTCCTAACAACCAATTAGTCCAATAACATCCTTAACTTGGATTGGTGGTCGTACCAGGAGATTTAGACAGAGGACTGAGAATTGCTGATAATAGGACTATATGCAAAATAAGCCTCTATACAAAAATAGGCTTTATTACAAACATTTTTATTCTTTAAAAATCATCTGATACACTTACATTAATTGAGAAATTAACAATATTGTTTGTGAATTGCATGAAAATTGCATAAAATGAAATTCTAAAGTGATCCTAAACTTTTGAGCGGTAGTGTACGAGCAGTGAAGTTATTTTGATTCAATGTGTTTCTTGTCATACGACCAAACACACTGCATTTTATTTGTAACTTTGCAACCAGTCGTTGACCATTTTTCAGTTTTACAGTCCAGCCATTAGCATTTATTCTACTGGATTTTTAAGCCTTGGGCTATGGTTTTGGATAGCTGGCTGGTAGCTTAGCGACTATATAAACCACCGGTTTACTACCTAGACAGCCTACTTAGACACTCACTAGGTTTTGACCCCTAGGTTATCTGTTCAGGTTGTGGCTGTTACTTAAACTTAAACGAGACCACAACCCTGAGAGAAATGCCACAACACTACCCGCCTGGACTGCTGACACAAGGCAGTTTGGGTCCATAAATTAATTCCGGTGGCTTCAAAATCTGACCCTGCTATCCCTGTCAGCTGAGCAGAAATTGAGGTTTCATCCAGTCTTCAGCTGCCCAGTTCTGGTGAGTCTGTGTCCACTGTAGCCTAAGCTGTTTTTGGCTGACAGAAGTGGACAGCAGTGAGCTGTTGTAGCCTGTCCGCCTCAAGATTTGATTCTAAGATTCTTTTCTGCTCAGCACAGTTATACAGAGTGGTGATCTGATTTACTGTAGCCTTACTGTGAGTTCAAACTAGTCTAGCCATTCTCCGCTGACCTCTCTCATTAATAAGACAAATCTGTCTTATCTTTATTTCACCTTTCTCATTAAACTCTTGTTTACATACTACACATACTCTTGTGCATGTAATCTCAGGAGATCAACAGTTATAGAAAGACTCCAGCCTGTCTGGCACCAACAACCATGTTCAATCAAAATCACTGGGATCATATTTTTCCTCCACTCTGATGGTTGACGTGAACACTATCTGAAGCTGTTGGCCTGTATCTGAATGTCTTTATGCACTTCACTTAACAGCTGCTGTGTGATTGGCTGATTAGATCATTGAATGAATGAGTGGATGTACAGGTGTTCCAAATAAAGTGCTTGGTGAGTATATATGCAATCATACACAAAAAGTCAACAGTCACTCACACGTTTCTGTTTTTAGGGCTTTGGGATTTTGAAGAAAACTGAATGTTTCTGAAGTCTCAAGGTTGCTAAGTGCTTGTTGAAATTGATATTGAAGCCTTAAAACTCAATAGGTGCTTCAAATGTAAGACTGTTCCTTATTTTGCGACAAGAGGCTTGCAACACACAATGGTCATCTAAGCCTACTACAAAACAGTTCAAGAATCTCTTGTCATATAGTTTTATTCAATAATAGCGCATACAATGCAGATTATATAACAGATTCTTAGCTGTGCAGTGTTAGCAAGGAGCAACAATTTCAACCATTTCTGGTGTTTCCTGAGGCATTTTGGAAAAGTCATATCAATTGACTAGATTAGAGAAATACTAAATATTACGAAGTTGTAAATGATTGAAATTACAATTCCTCACTTCCTCACAGACTAACTGCTCAATTGTAGAGCTTGGATATAACTATTAATTAGCAGATCATTGTATTGAGCAGTCTTTTAAATCAGGCTGTAGCAGCAGTACTGCATAGTAGGTGATGTAACTGAAGTAGACCCTTCTTACCAACAGAGGAAACAATGGTGTTGATAAAAGGGGCCTTATAACATTCATGCTATAAGTGAAGGAGTGAGCATAAGTCAGTTAGATTTTAAATCATAAGTCTCTTCATGATACTTGCACAGAGCTGCCTGATGCAACCTTACTGCAAATGTATCAGATGACTGGATGCAGAGCATCTACCTGGCCCAGTTTCCTGAACGCTTCAAGATGATTTTAGCTCTTAGGGAGAATGTTCAAGGTGATACTCCCACTGCTAATGCAGCATGGTGCTTAATGAATGTATACAGAATGTATTTACCCCTAATTTGCAAAGACTATGTCCAAGCAGTCATTTAAAATGTGAGTTTGTGCTGTTCTTAAAATAAGCATTGGGCATCTTGTAATCAAATATATGTGGAATAACTAGTTTGTTTAATTATTTACTGTGAACATTAATATTTGCCCCCAGGGAGTTGTCAAATAGAACCCAGAAAGAAATGAAGGCTGGTTGTAGATGCGATTGAGTGAAGCTTTTATAACCACAGCGAACAACAAGATGCAGTAGCCTATGTACACACAAGCAGAAGCCACAAGAAAGCAGAACAAACATACAAAGTGGCAAACACAGTTAACAGATGTGTGGTATGCATGGTTTGCCCTCCTGCACTCGGTGATGTTAACTAGCTATTGATAAACATTCCATGGAAACACAAAAGACAATGAGTCAGGATACAATCAGGCTGAATAGAAAACCCAGAGCTAGTCTGAGAGCACACAGCACAAGTAAGACTTTCTAAACACAATGTGGAACCACAGGGACTAAGTATAGGCATAATAACTTAGATAACATCACACAGGTGATATATGTATAAAAGGGAGGCGGGATAGGGCGGAGCAGCTAGGGCTGTGTCCATGGCAACCGTGACATAGATAACAACATGCAAGTGATCTGCATTTAAGTGAGGTGGAGAAGGGTGGAGCAATTGCCATGGCAACCGTGACACCTGATGTCACCCATTATGGGAAAAAATATATATTTTAAATATATTTCGAAATATATTTCGAAATATATTTAGAAATATTCTAAATTTATGCTGTATGCTTTTGTTATATCACTTAAAAATTGTATTATTTTAAGTGATATAACAAAAGCATACATGTTTGTTTGGACAGTGACAACAACTGAAGTATTCACATGTTTTAATGAAATTAATCTGGAGTTTTTTTTAACTTGTATTTAAAAAAAACTTGAATGGCTGAATATTATGACATATTTAATTGTGAATATTATTAAATTACACATATGTGAATGAAACCAATAAACAAATGTAACATTTATGATTTGTTGTGTGAATATCCAATTTCAGTCTCTATGACATCAAGTATACAGATCTTTAAATCTCCTCTTTCACAAATGTCAAAATACATTTTGACAACATGTATTTTCACATATTTGAGAATATATTGCAATATAAACAATATATTTCTTTATGGTTGTAAATATATTACCATATATTTGACATATATTTTCTTCACTTTAAATTATGTCAATATATTTTTTTTTCATATGGGCAGACCTGGAACAGAACTGAAACCATTCACCTTTACTGCACTGCTGGAATGTAGGTCTTTGTAAACACAAGTTAGATGTTTATAAGAACTTTACATGAGATCCACTACTGTGCAAAAGTCTTAAGCACCTAAGCTCATTGTTTAAAAGCCTTTATCTTAACTATAAGTGTATTTACACCAGTAAGAAGACAATATATTATTAAAACAGATGTAAAAATGCGTAAATAAAAGACAAAGTAGCATAAATATCTTATTTTGAATGAAGTAGATCATATCTTCAGCTCCAGTTTGAAGAGCAAGGTTAGTTCCAGATTTTTCCTGGATGCTCCAGACATTGTATGAAATTACTCAGTTCTTTCAACAGCAATCTTGATTTAGGTTAGGGAAAGAACTGAATAGTCAAAACAGGCAAATTATATTGTGTTGCTGCAAAGAAAAGCTTGGAAAGGGTTAAATAAGCACACTGACATATAAACACTACTTACGGTACTAATACTATTTGAATATTAAAAAAATTGTTTTCCTGAGCAAATTAATGTCTAAAATGTTTGCACACTACTGTACATCTTTTGTGTTCCAATGTAATATCACTGTTGTGCAGTGCTATTAAAAGACAATGTTTTGACAGCTAAAAAAATAATCATAGACTCAGAATTATAGACTGTTTTCATTAAAACAAGATTTGCCTTTTCCATTGTTTCATGTAGGTATAACCCTAATATGTGTCATATTCATAACCACCTATTGATTGGCAGCCTGTCAAACATAATAGTGAGGTTTATTTTGATATTTTGACTGATATATGACACAAAGTAAGGATAAGCTTGCTTAGAAGTGAAAGGTTTGAAAACATACCAAACCAACCAAATATAATAAGTTAACAGAACTAACAGGGAATTAAGCTTATTCAGCTTATTTAACTTTACTGAAGGAACTGCTTGGTGTAAGTGTTGCTGTTTCTCTGCGCTAACCCTGCAACTATATATCTGGCTTTTTATTACTCACAATAAATCACATGGGCAAGATCTTCTGCTCTTTGAGACCCATTTTTAAAAAGAAGTCAAATCAGCCAACAAAGCAACTGTAAGTATCAGTATAGCAGAGCATGAGCTGTTGCCTTGCTCTGAGTGCATGTTTAGCTATGTTTCTCTCTCCGTCACTAGTGACAGCACTGGTACTAACTTTGTTTGTGAGAAGTGTGAGTTAGTTTCTTGCTTGACAGCTGGAGGTGTGCATTCAGAATAAAAAAAAGCAGGGCTAGTCTGCAGCGCTCAGACTTGCAGTTACAGGCTCCGTATGCCTCAGGGAGAGTTAGCGCTCACTTGACTCTGGGAGTAAAGTCCCTTACAGCTGGGCAAATGGATAGCATTTCTGTGGCATATTTGCAGAGCTAAAGCTAAAGCTTTCTCGTGCAAGCACTACACCTCCTCTGTTTACATTTCCAACAGGTATGCCTCACTCAGTGAAACGCCCTCTGAGATGTTTCCGTGAACATACGTGAACATAGCTTTTCCTTTACGGGCGCCAGTATCAGTTAGCAGTACACTGGGAGCAACATGTCAGTAGGTTTTGGTCACTCAACTGCTGACTGTTCAAGTGGTGCTCAGAAAACAATATGGGCTTTGTGGATAATTGGTCTACTTTTGAAGGCCAGTCTGGTCCTCTGAGTCTGGACAGTATGCATCCCTTAAGGGAGGGTGCTGCTCTCATTTCTTATAGCATGGTACAAAGTGTTGGCCATCAGTGTGGGGCAGTCAGTCAAAGAGTGGCTAAGGCCAGGAAGACAAACAGGCTAGACTGATAGGGGATTTAAGACACCACAGAACTTCCACACAATCAAGACCAAGGCCGTGTCCATCTGAATTAAAATAATCATAGAAAACTACAAAAAAGCTTGTTCTACTAAACAAATCAATATCAGGCCAGTTCAACCAGTTCACAATGACAGCATCTTTGGTACAGAACTAA
Source organism: Megaleporinus macrocephalus (assembly GCA_021613375.1). Lineage (NCBI taxonomy): Eukaryota > Metazoa > Chordata > Actinopteri > Characiformes > Anostomidae > Megaleporinus > Megaleporinus macrocephalus. The sequence goes on along the minus strand of CM038715.1, from coordinate 6,772,626 downwards.
GACTGCTTCCCTTACATCTATGAATTTATTACTAATTATGAATTTGTTGCTTGGTGCTTCACAGAAACATAGGCCTGAAGAATACTTTACAGTTTGTGTGTTTCTTTGTCAAACTGAACAGCTGCCCATCCTGAGCAGTCTACTGTGTTGCTTCATCTAATACAGGGTTTTCATACTTGCCTGCATTCTGGACCAGTTTACCCACCATGAAGCTTCTTGATGTCCAGTGCTATGTGGAAAGCTTTGCCTGCAGGCCACTGGTCCTCTTAAAGGTCCTGCATATCGTCGCTGTCCAACTATCTTCAAAATGGAAGCATTACAGTAGAGGCCATTTCTATTGGTTTATTCATCATGAAATTTTCACACAGTGTAATTAATATTTAATTACAGACATTTCCTCTCCTTCTTCACAAACCAATCAGTCATTATCTTCCCCAGCACACAATACACTGAGCTCCTCTCACACTCTCATTAATAGATCATCACTGCAGACTTCTCACAGTAGTTACTGACATGCATGTTTTTTCACTGTGATAAACTTCTAGCAGTTGTCACTGGTTTCACCGGTAACAGTCACTAAGTTTCATCTGATTCTGACGTCTGTTTTAGTCCTGTTACTTTTAGGGAGCTTTTCTTTGCCAGCGTCGCTCTTGGTTTCTTCACTGGGGCCTTGGGTTTTCTATAAAGCTGCTTTGTGACAATGTCTATTGTAAAAGGCAATTATTAATAAACCCTGACTCGACATGACTTAAAGGAGTTAATGCAAAATTGTCAAATTGTGAAATGCAAAGTCAAAATACGTTACATAGAAATCTTGTAAGATTAAAATTAAAGTCTACAGCTGCTGTTTTAAACCATCTGTGGGGAAGTAAACGAATAGGTATAATTAACTTGTTAACACATAATAGTGGATTCTTAATAGCATTATGCTAGGGAGCTTATATGCATTAAAATGAAAATGAACAAAAAGGTATATTTCAAATGTAAAACTTGAAAAAACTGGAAAATTCCATACTTTCCATATAAAGTTTGTTGTGCCAGATTTGGATGGATGTAATGGCACGCAAATAGCACCAAGAGTCCAGAGTTTAAAACAATGACTAAAAAAAACTTTAACTACAAGAAATAACAAAGGAAATTGTAGCCATTTTGGTTTAATCTTATTATTTAAAATTTAAATCATGCCTAATACATTATTACAGCTCAAAACATAGAATGTCCAGTAAAGTAGTATGACATAAGGTCAACTGTGAATTGCTGTGGTCCTTTAAAAAAGGTGGATGTAAAGCATAGAAATATTACACAAAATAAAATATTAAGGGTTTGTTCCAAAGTGCATTTCAGACCGCTATATCTTTTAAGTAATATCAATGTTATATTCTGATTACCAGCCTTGTTATCAGAGGAATAAAGATATTATGCATCAGCTGTTATTCTTTTCAAAATCTCATTATATTGTTACAGATGAATCCACAAAATTTTGAAAAGAAACTCATGACATGTTGTGCTGAAAGGAAAAGTATGCAGATAATCATCATGTTGCTACAGAGTTCGCATTTAGAGTAAGAAAGGAAAATAATGTGCTGGGCTTTGAAAATAAAATGGAAACGGTATCTATTGTAGATCTTGTTTAGTGTAATATAGTTTCTCTAAAACACAGACTGGCTGTAGCACAAATCGGACCTCGGCAAAAAGGCACATTACCAAAGGCTACAAATTGGCATGTTTCCCAAGCAAAGCACTTTAATAACACAGAAACAACCTGTGACTCTGAATAGAACATACTGCATCCACTCTAAAGGCTTTCTGTGGCCGTGGCTGACATTGTGATTCCACATTACTGTACTCCATGAATTTCTTAGTAAGGTCAGGAGATTTATTTGGCTTGTCTTTTGAGCTGTTCCCTTGCTGTTGATAGTGTACTTAAAGAATCCGTTGGGATGAGAGGAAGCAGAACATAGAGAATAAGAAATACAGAAACACAAAGAGCATAATTCAAAAGCAGTTTTAACCACTGTTATGCTGAAGAATGGCAACGGCCCTGAAAGGCTGCCTCCTCCGCTATTGTTGCTCAAGGATACGCTTCTATAAGCGAAGGAACAGCGAGTGACCGTGAATGAAAGAAACAGGCCAGCAGCATAACAGCACAGTGCAGAAAAGTCTGCAGTGTGCAGCATGTTTGTGTGGGTGACAAAATAGAACCGTGGAACAATGACAACAACCACAACCATCTAAAACCATTTTTTTTTTAAAACAGCAAGAAAAGCACATGTCTAGAAACCTTCTGTACTTTGCACTTTTAGTTATAGTCCATATTTTCTTATCATACATCAATATATCGTCGCTGTCCAATGAAAAACATGTATCTATTTTTTTCTCGATTTTGAGTTTTCTACATTATTTGAATACACCAATGGTGGTTTACATTGTGTGACAATTTCATGATGAATGGACCAATAGAAGTCCTCCAAAATAGCTCGGAAAAATTCTGGTTCCATTGACTTCCATTGAAAGTAAAGTATGTTTTTGGTCTCTCCTGTAAAGCTGCAATTTTGGAGATTCTTGTTTTTCATTGGACAGCGACAATAAGCAAATACATACAGGTTTATGGAGTTGATTGATCAAAAGGTCCTAATACACAAAGGCTACATGCTTGTTAAAATACTCTTTCACCAATTTTTATTGAATTTTTGGCCACTCTTAACATAAGCAACATATTCAGAAGCACAGGCAATGAATAATGGGAAGTGAACCAAACCTTTCTTTCAACTCTGCAACCTTGAAAGAAATTTGTGTGATGCCATGTTCCTTTACAACAATTTGGAATTTCGATGGTTGCCCTGCCACTGAAAAACTTTCTCTTACTCCTAATTGCACATAAAAGAACAGGCTCATCACTCTAAGGATAGATCTTTGGATCTTTCTCTTCCTCTGTGAGAAAAAAACCATTTGCACACAAACATGAAAGCAGTTAAAAGGATGTTTATTTGCTGAGTTTAGTGTAAGCCCACTTTCAGAATATTAAAACTGGAACTGTAATATTTGATCGTTTGTGTCCTTAATTAGAGATTTGTTGTCACCTACCTTCCAGAAGGGATAGTGGTAATGCTCCAGTCTATATAAATTGTGATAACTAATTTATTTCAACTAATTTATTCTGATATCTTATCTATTTTTCTGGGTTTGATAAACAGAATTAAAGTTATTTGAGTATGACTGATGGCATGTCTATTAAGACATTGCGTCTCATGTCAAATCATGTCATTGCATAAGACTATCATAAAGGAAAATAATGTGCTGGGCTTTGAAAATAAAATGGAAACGGTATCTATTGTAGATCTTGTTTAGTGTAATATTGTGATAGCAATTCTGAACTGATAATTAATTGAAAAATTGAAATCATGGAATTTATGGGATGTTACATTACATGGCAAGCCTTACCCTTAAGTGATCAATTTTTTAAAAAAATAGATTTCTATAGAAACAGACAAAGCAAAACAATATTTTATATCAATTCAAATCAACTGCCCATTGCACGGCAATGCTCATGTCTGCTAAAGACCCTATGTTGGCATCACACAAGCATTTTTTGACTGTTCTAGATTAAACACAGACATTTGGAGCCGAGGCTTTATCCCATTGAATTTTATTCAAAGCCTGTAATGGATACACAGCATTGTGGTGTCCCAGTGTTGGCTACCATAGAGGCTGGGGAGGCATTGTTATCCTGCCTGTGCTATATTGTGATATGCTGTGCAATAGTTTGTGTGGGTTTACTGTCTACCAGCAAAAATGCCAAAGATAACTGAGCCTGTAGAAAGAAGCAGCACGGCGAGGTAGACGACAAAGATAACAGAAGTGTAGCCCCTCAGTGAGACTTCAATCAGGCGCCAGTCGCATGGTTGCCTGAGGCGGGGCTCCAGCGTCCAAAAGTGGCACCCTTCGTGGCTTCTACAGGAAGTTGGGCAGTAGAGGAAGAGGGCTTACGGTCTAAAAGCAAATGAGTTGATATCCCTGCTACTAGTGTGTTCAATAAAAAAGCATTTGTTTAAAAAGCAACGTTTGCCCCGTCTTTTCCTGCACCAATGCCACAGCTTTACTATTTTTTTTAACCTTTACCTACTAGGTTTTTGGTGACTGCTTCACTTCAGAGTCCTGACATTGAGCTTCCACTGTGTTCCATTTTTTATAACGGACTGAACTGCAGCTGCATACACAGCTACATACATGTCTACACTTCCAGGAGGTCTTCAGTAACCCCTTTTTTTTGGCCCACCCACTGCAAATCAAAACATGATTGACTAATTTCACTGTCAGTTCCTAATGATGTTAGCAGGTAATCTGACATATTAGGCCTTCAGTTCACCCTCTTGAAGGTCTAACTAATGGTCTGGCCAGGCTGTGCCTACATAGACACCACAGAGAAAAGAAATCCTGCTCACCAAAACATAACCATGATGGAAGAGTATTGCTACAATACTCACAACAAGCATGGTGATACTATTAAATAAAACTTACAGACATGTATTACAGACAGAGCCTGAGGGTATGATTATCACTGGTACAATGTATAGTAAATCTCCTGGGCATTGTTAGGCCTTACTTTATGTGGTATCAATATTAATAAGACTTTAATCAGTCTACCAGGGAGGCCTAAATGCTTTGGTGCACTAAAACAGTGCACTTCATTTACTACTATCATTATTAAAAAGGTTTTAAGAAAGATGAACTAACTGTAATGAATTTAAGCTGGTTTAATAACTTATATGAACATTAATTTAAATATGGAACAGACTTTAAAATAACTAATAGTGATTCATGTTGTGCATGTTTCCTTTGAAAGCTAAGCTTTCTTGCTCTGAAGGTGATTTTCTGTACAGAAGTCTATGATCCTTTTTGTCTCAAATTGCCTGAAAATTGTGCGTTTAGCTGATGTAAGTTAAAAAAAAAAAAAAACTCCTCTGCACAAAATGATCCCCTGAGACCCCACTACACAAAAGGTCTGGCCCTATCCCCTGCAGTCTTTATATTCTAGCAAAGACCTGGATAAATCTTATAATGGTATTCTATACTGGTCCTTACAACACAGCCCCAAAAAACAGAATATTACTTCTCACTTAAAATATAGGATAGAATTGCTCAAGCTTGCAATCAGTGGAACTGAGTAATGAATCATTACACTACCTCAGTATACTACCTTTTAAGTCTTTCCTTTGTTCTTGTATTGCCCAGGATAGATACCAAAACATATTTAAAATACAGTAAAATAATCAATATGGGCTTCAAGTACACACTCTCACCTTTAATTTGAGGGTATTCACATCCTAATTGAAGAAAGGGTTTAGGAATTACAGCTCTTTAATATGAAGTTGCCTCTTTTTCTAGGGACCAAAAGTAATTGGACAATTATCTCAACAGCTCTTTCATGGGCTGCATGGGCCAATCCCCTTATTAATCCATTATCAGATACAGTGCCCTCCATAATTATTGGCACCCCTGGTTAAGATGTGTCAAAAGCCTTAAAATAAATTCAGTTTTTATTGTGGAAACATACTGTCACACTGAAAAGTGTAGAAAAATGTAACCTTTAACTCAAGTAGAGTTTTAGGGGGAAAATAAAATCCCTGACTAAGAAATAATATTTCTTCATAAAATCACCTGTTCCACAATTATTGGCACCCCTAACAATTCTTAGGAAATAAATGTAATTAAAGAATTTCTGTCACTTCTACAGTAGTTTACGAAGTTAATCAAAGTATGTAGGAACATTTAATTAGCAATTCACAACTTCCTGTTTCCCTGGGGTATAATTATGACGTGACACAGAGGCCATTTCTCTTCAACATGGGAAAGACAAAGGAACATAGCATTCAAGTAAGGCAGATGTGTGTTGACCTTCACAGGTCAGGCAATGGCTACAAGAAAATAGCCACTCGCCTACACCTGTCCGTATCTACTGTCAGAGGAATTATTAAGAAGTTTAAAGCAACTGGAACAGTGGTAAACAAGTCTGGACGAGGACGCAAGTTTATTTTGCCACCACGCACAGTGAGGAGGATGATAAGAGAAATAAAATGTTCTCCAAAGCTCACTGTTACGGAACTGCAACAAATGGTAGCATCTTGGGGTCACGAAGTCTCCAAAACAACCATCTGACGCTATCTACACGCCAACAAGCTGTTTGGGAGGCATGCACGGAAAAAACCTTTTCTCACTCACAATCATAAACGTAAACGTTTGGAGTTTGCTAAGCAGTACTGGAACTTCAACTGGGACCGTGTGCTTTGGTCAGATGAAACAAAGATAGAGCTTTTTGGCAACAAATGCTGTAAGTGGGTCTGGCGTAACACAAGAGCTGAGTATGCAGAAAAGCACCTCATGCCCACTGTGAAATACGGGGGAGGATCAGTGATGCTGTGGGGCCTGCTTTTCTTCCAAAGGCCCAGGTAACCTTGTTAGGGTGCATGGCATCATGAATGCTTTGAAATACCAGGACATTTTAAAACATCTGGTGGCTTCTGCCCGAAAGCTGAAGATGGGTCGTCACTGGGTCTTTCAGCAAGATAATGACCCTAAACATATGGCAAGATCTACACAGAAATGGTTGACCACACACAGAATCAAGCTCCTCCCATGGCCATCTCAGTCCCCAGACCTTAACCCCATTGAAAACCTGTGGGGTGAGCTGAAGAGGAGAGTGCAGAGGAGAGGACCCAGGTCGCTGGATGATTTAGAGAGATTGTGCAAAGAGGAATGGTCGAAGATACCTCTTTCTGTGTTCTCCCATCTTGTGAAACATTATAGGAGAAGATTAGGTGCTGTTTTGTTGGCAAAGGGGGTTGTACAAAGTATTAACATCAGGGGTGCTAATAATTGTGGCACACATTATTTGATGTTAAACAATTATTTCTTAATGTGGGATTTTTTTCCTACTGAATAAATGCACTTGAGATAAAGGTTGGATTTTGCTCTTTTTTCCATCGTGGTCCTATATTATTTAAAAAAAACCCTCAATTTATTGGAAGCTAAAGAACACATCTTAACCAGGGGTGCCAATAATTATGGAGGGCACTGTAAGCAGGTAAAAGGTCTGGAGTTGATTCCAGGTGTGGCATTTGCATTTAGAAGCTGTTGCCATGAACCCACAACATGTGGGCAAAGGAGCTCTCAATGGCAGTGAAACTGGACATCATTAGGCTGAAAAAAGAACATGTGACATAGCGGAAATGTTAGGAGTAGACACATTAACAGTCTGGTACATTCTGGGAAAAAACGAGACAACATCCACCCAAGTAAAGGAAACTCTCCAGGAAGTAGGTGTATCAGTATCTAAGTCTACCATAAAGAGAAGACTTCATGAGAGCAAATACAGAGGGTTCACCACAAGGTGCAAACCAAGAATTAACCCTTAAAAGGCCTGCCAAAGCATCACAAAGAAGGAAACCCAGCTTTTGGTGATGTTCATGGGTTCCAGGTATCAGGCAGTCATTGCCTGCAAAGGATTTAGAAAAAAATATTAAAAACGAGCATTTTATTTATGGTAATGTTAATTTGTCCAATTACTTTTAAGCCTCTGAAATGAGGAGTCTCTGTAGAAAAATGGTTGGAATTCTTAAACATTGCATAGGATATTTTTGCTCAACCCCTTGAATTAAGCCTGAAAGTCTGTACTTCAATTGCATCTCAGTTGTTTCATTTTAAATCCAATGTGGTGGCATGGAGAGCCCAAATCATGAAGATTGTGTCACTGTCCAAATATATATTTCTGGACCTAACTGTATATATATATATATATATATATATATATATATATATGACTCACAGAGACAGAGAAGCTATGGCTGTGTTTCATGCTCTGCTTCAAGCCTGTAGTTATGAAAATTATAGTTTTCCATTTTCTTCCTCAGCTCAGTAATCACTGTATGCTTTTTATGGCCATCCAATCCTGATCCTGCTGCCACATCCAGAACCAAGCAATCAAATAAATAAATATATAAATAAAACCAATATATGACTGGAATAAAGATTACATATAAAGGGAATGGAAAAACGAACATGAAGTACCCCACCACTATTCCTCATCATTGATAAGAGGTTAATCAGCGTCAAGGTATCCAGGCAACCCAAGCAATCTACAATGAAGAATAATCGGCCACTGGCATTTACAGAGTCTGTCAATACAGAACAGTGAGTCATGCTGCAGTCTTAATATATATATATATATATATATATATATATATATATATATATATATATATATATATATATATGTGTGTGTGTGTGTGTGTGTGTGTGTGTGTGTGTGTGTGTGTGTGTGTGTGCTATCTGTGTAATGGTTTGCTTGATATGAACAAAGAAGCAGGTGAAGCAGGTGAAGCAAGCCAGTCACTTAGCCCCCCAAGCAGTTTGTATGACGATTAGCCTTCTAATCCGGCTTCTAGCCTATATTGAGACTCTTACTTGATTAGAGTCCAAGAAACTTAGGTATCATTCTAGCACTTTCCTTGTAATTGAAAAGAAAATAGGACTTGACTGCAGAGTTACTGATTTACAATTATTTACCAAAAGTAGAAAAACATTTAAAGTTTGAGGCCAGTGGCCTCTAATGTAAGCTATGCTAGCTAATGTTTGCACCCACCAGCAAAAGCCAAACTAGGCCTTTGTACATACCCTTGATGTAGACTATGGGGTTTTATAGGGTGTTTCTTGGTGTAAAGCCATGATGTGGTCTGGCTGTTAGACTTCTCAGTCAAGCACAAGCTGACAAAGACAGCTAGCTAGGTGAAGATAGCTGGTCAAAGGTAGCTGGCCAAGGCTAGCTATTTGTGCTTTTGCTGGACAGCACAATAAAGCAGCTAACAAACGAAACATTTAGGTGTGGGTTCACAACAAGAAACACCGGATTAAATCCATAGCCAATTTTAAGAAGTTCCACCATGGGCCAGTTTGGCTTTTGCCAGTGCTAAAATTTGCTGGATTAGCTAGCCAACATTAAAACTTACTGACACCACACATTGTTTTTCTTCAAGCATTAAAATGACTGAGTAGTTGTTTTTCCAGACTCAAACAACAAGAACTTCAGCATACTGAAAAGAAAGAAGCTCAGACCCAGACTTGTTAACAAGTGGATTAGAGCTGCAAGAATTGAAATCCTTTTTTTTAACCACAATGGAGCCTGAATAAACAAGAAAGGAATGTTTACGAGAGGTGCACTTTGTAGTTTTACATTTAAAGACTGTAGTTCACCTGGTTCTCTGTATAATTTGTTAGCCTTCTTTGACTCTGTGCAGGTATAGTTTAGGTGGTGGCACATTCTCAGCGCTGCAGTGACACTGGTGTGGTGGTGGTGTGTTAGTGTGCTGGTACAAGTGAATCAGACACAGCAGTGTTTCTGAACACACCTCAGTGTCACTGCTGGACTGAGAATCATCCACCTACCAAAACTTTCCAAAGAACAGTGTCCTGTGGGCATCATCCTGTGACCACTGATGAAGGACTACAGGTAACATAAAGTGCACAGCAATGAATGAGCTATAGTCTTTCACTATACATCTGCAGGGTGGACCAACAAGAAGTGTCTAATGGCTTGGCCAGTGATTGGACACTGTTTAAAAACTCCAGCAGTACTGCTGTGTCTGATTCACTTGTACCAGCACAACATACACTAACACACAACCTCATCAATGTTATAGCTGCTCTGTGGTGGTCCTGACTACTGAAGAACAGAGAACGCAGATAAACAGATGGACAACAATCTGCTATTGCAGAACTACAAAACTACTCTCTAGTTTATTAAACATAAAGTAAAATAAAGAAAGTTTTATTTAATTAAGCATTAATTTTTACCTTCTTTATTTCATTTTTGCAGGCAAAGTAATATGACTTTGGCAGGCAGGGGGAGCCACAAATTCTCAGAACACAGAGGGCCTTTATCATGTGGCCTCATGTTAGTTACAGTGTTGTCATTAGAATTTTAAAGTCTTCATAATTACATTCTTTGTATATTAATGATACATTATGAAATAACCCATAACCCAAATGTTGCCTTGGATTATTTTTCTAGCACTTAAATTGCTCTGTACATGGCTGCTGACTGCAACCGTCGTTCTTGAGCATGGCATCTTACAATGTCTTTAATTTAAATGTGTCTGATTTTGGCAGACGTGTCTGAAGTAATCCAGTAAGAAGATTAAAGATGCATTAAAATATTAATGTGTGCAGTGTTTGGAGAACATCATTGACTGGCTGGAGTTAATTTGGTATCTTATAAAACATGGGTTTGATAACCCCTCAAATGAATGTGTATCACATTAATTCACCTCACCAATTGCGTGGCAGTAGCAGACGTTTCTGGAATAACAAGTTCTGGAGTTCTGTTTGTGTCATCCCTTGTTGATTACATTGGGCATTGGGTGATTATTTTATTAACAGCTCATAGAATTATTGATCATTTGAGATATAAAACATTCATTCATCTGCAACCTCAGTGGTACAGTAGCATTCAATTAGAGGTATATGGATGCACCAAGTATATAAATTTCTAAGACAAGTACCTTGGCTCTGACATAGTTAATAATCCATGATCCAAGCCATCTATTTGAACTGACAGTTCAAAAGGAATAACAGCATTGTTCATATGACAGTGCCAGAGTTCATATTCATTTAAGCTTAATATCTATCAGAAAGCATTGTGACTGCAGGAAATACAAAGGCTCTATGAGATTTTCCTCAACAGAATATGCTTGATGGTCTATCTTGTTTCAGGTCAGGAGACAGAAAGGACACAGGACGAGAGTGCAGGCTGTTTCTAATTGCCTTAACATTTTTGACTTCTGAGCTAATGGAGGTGACATAAGGCTCAAGAGTGACAGATGTAATCCCTTTATGAATGATCCTCTATATGATTCACTACCACAGAAGGGTAAATTCTTATTCAATTAGCCTCATCAGCCAGCTGAGGTGAAATCTGTGTAATAAGTTTGCTCTCAGTTTGATGAATAGCTTGCATTGCTAGCGACATGCTGCATTTGTAACTGACTGATGTATTTGATGTGGTAGAGAAAGATTTGTTACAAGGACATTTTCTAGTAATGCTGTTGTCTTTGTCTAGGTGAATGAGTCTTTGTGCTACTGAAAGTTGCTCGAATGTGTGTTACGACCTGGTCTAGGGTCAGGCCGGCTGAACAGCTTTTGGAAAGATTTGGAATACCTGTTGGTATTGGTAGTTGATAGCAAGAGTATCAATATTTGCATCTAGGGCTGTGCCCGGCTTTTATCTTTTTTTTTAAATACAGATTGTCTAGCAATCAGATGATCTTTGACAGAGTTTTTGAACATTTAAAAATCAATAAAAGAGCGCATTTAATGTTAAAAAAACATTTAATGTTGGGCGACCACATAGACTTGGAAAAATTAAACAGGCAGCGTACGTGTATTTCTGTTTAAATCAAGCTCTTAAAGCCTATGTTTTTTTTTATTAAAGGCTGCCGGCTATTCTTGCCTTGTAAAATTCCTGCATCTTAAATATATATCAGTAGCGAACCGTGACCCTTAAGCCTCGGCTATAAGATATAAAAGATATAAAGCTGCACGTTTTAACATTTCGCATTCGTAAATGTTTCACTTGTGAGCGTAAATGTGAAACTCGCGAGCACAGAAAGAGGAATTTTCATAAACACACTCAATGCATTATTTACTCTCGCGATTTGATACTTTACCTTGCACGCAAAATGCAGTACCGTCGGCTGCTCTCTGCGCATGAAATAAATATTTGCGCTCGAGTTTTCAGAGGGCGTGGTTTTGACAGTTTGGAGGTGGGGCATGGGGTTCCATTGTGACTCGGCAAATTAGCTAGCGGTGGTAGCCTAGCACTGGCTAGCTGTTTCTCCAGCTAGTGTCGCCACAGTGGGCTGAAATGACCATACAGTTAAGTCCGCCCACTTAGAGGGAAGATATGATTGGTCAGTTTTACTTTCATTTGAAATTGGTATCACGCTGAATTATAACTGCCTGGCCCCCTCTGTACATGAACAGCGGGACCACCAATCACCAACATTCATTATAGGGGGAGACACAGACTCACAGGCTGCCAACTAACCCCTCACGCTCCAACACAGATTGAATAGACACGTTTGAATAATTTATTTGCCTATACTTTTGTATAGTTTAGATGTGGGTTGTCAAACTGTAAGTAGATAAAATTCCTGACTGCTTAGGCCTCCAACAGATTATTCAACTTATCCACTTTCCAGGTGGAACTGAGAGACATTCTGCTAATTTTATTGTAGATTTTGCAGCAGGTTACAGCAAGAACCTTCTAGAAAATTAGTGTTAGCTAGTAATAAATGCCCAAACAAAAACACAGTATAATTATTTTTGAAGTGCTTAGGTACATTTCCCTAATCTCCAGTTCTGCCAGAAGCAGTTGGTATTGCTCCACCTTGTATGAAGTGACACATGCAGCTTCTTATTCACCAGCTTTATGCTAAAATCTCCTCCCACCTTAAATGGTGCAGTAGTTTGTAATGTCAGTATTAAAAATAATTATGCTGTGTGTTTGTTTGGCTGTTTAGGACTAGCTAATGCTAATTTTCTTTCTTGCCGTTACTGGTCACAATTCTTGGTGGTACCCGCAGCAGTCTGAGGCACCAGAGTGTAACAGCTGTACCATTTAGGGTGGAACTGGGGAATCCAAACAAGAAGCTGGTGAACATACTTGAGCTTTGTGTTTATCTGGGCAGCTCACATAAAACTGACTGGGTTATCTTAATTCACAGTTTGTGGGCTGGTAGGTATTATGAATACTCAAATGTATGTCCACAAGCACTGAAAAAATAGTTTTTCATAGTATGTCCCCTTTAAAATATTTGGACTGGGCCAGCTCCAGAGGTTGGTTAACAACAACCCACAATGTATCTAAGTATATAAGCACTTGAGACTATGTAACATTTAAGACTGCTAAGGATCGGTTGTTTTTTTTGCCGAAACTTGTGCTGGACTGATATGTTTACTATGGGAACAACATCATTTCACATCTCCACTGGTGACATGAAGCCACACAAATGTCAGCATGATGACAAATACAAACAAATGATTATCAGAGGAGAGATTTATTTATTATTTATTTATTTTAATTATTTAACAGTGGAAAAAGACAGAAGAATGATCTGTACTCTTTTAGTTTTGTTGTATATTAGGAGGAGGCTCATCAGCAACACGATATTTGGTGTCCATAGCTTCCAAAAAATCTACATCCTGTTTAAGCCACCAAAACCAGTCAGTGGCAAAAGTTGAGAAAAATGCATTTGGTGGCAGAATTTTTCAGTTGCGACTCAATTGAAAACAACTGAATATCAGATTTGCAATCGTCCACATAAACTTAAAGTCAAAAAGCCTGTCTAGGCTGAACCTGCATCGTTAGACAGACCTCTGACTTTTCTTATCCAACTATACTCCAAAACAAATGACATAACATTAATGCCACAAAAACAAAACATACTTTAATTTGTTTCTTCTCATCTTCTCTTTTTCTTTTCCATTTTTATGTTCCAGATGCATTAGTTCTTTTTTGAGTAATGATTAATGAGTAGCATTTTTTCCCTTGACTCAAGCATCTTAGACAACATAATGGTGTAGTAATATCCCTGAAGTTCTTGGGGGGCCCGTTGGCGGCGGCAGGGAGCAGCTTATTAGGTACAGCTGGCACTGTATTCAGGCAATATCTGGTAATCAGTTTTGCAGTTTCTGCATTTCTGTCTGGTCCCAGATCTGTGAAATAAGCAGGCATTAAATATAGATATAAATATAAAAAAATAAGCAGCATCTGCTACACTTCCCTTCCTTTTGACCACGGCCTTCTCCGCAGCAACACGGCTATGCTTCAGACAACATCAACAGATTCTGAACGGGGTCACAGTGTCAGTGTGTCACCATATAGGACACGCCTCTCAGTGGGATTCATACCCACATTGCGTAGGACCTGACGCATTGATGCCAAACATGCTACCAGATGCACTAAAAGCAGATCTGCGGAAGCATTTTGTAGAAGGAAATGCCACACACACACACACACACACACACACACACACTGACACGTGCAGCCTGTAATTAATTCAGAATCCAAGCCAAAGTCCGCCTGACCTCTGAAAAAAGTGAAAACAACCACCAGCTACCACCCCCTGACAAATCTTCACTGAAATGCTCTACAGAACATTGAACACCATGCTGGCCTCATTTGTAGGTGAAAACAAGAATAGGGCAGATGGGTAGCGGAGTTTAGGCTTGCTATCAGCAATGCCAGGCACACAGCTCTAACAGAATTCCTCCTTAAAAGCAGTTCAAAGGCCCCTTTAGAAAGATTTATTCCACAAGCCCCAGAACATAGCTGCTTCTTAAAGACAACACATGTCTGAAAGTGATGTTCTGTACCATAAAAAGAGAGTAAATACAACTTAAACATGTTAGAATCTGTACAGTTCCAATAACAATCCACTCAGGAATACAGTTTTCACTACAAAGGACATCTTCTCAGCAGAGTTATCAATAGTGAATACCTAGAAGCAGTAAACAACAGTGTTAAATGGTTTACATGTTGATGGTTTACAGCCAAAATCCTACAAATAATATGGGATGGGCATACCAAGCAAATGAGTTATGCACATTAGTGTGTTTTGTGGTAAGCACTGTCCACATTACAGTTATTTTGTCTATTTGTAGTTAGAACTCATCTAAATATAATATGCTAGTATTAATACATTACTTAAATTTACTTGTATTTGCTTCAATGTATAATATATCATTATACTTTATATGTTTTGTATATATTTTTTATTGTTTCTTTTTTTGTTATCTATATCTACTGGTGAATGGAGGAGCAGCAAAGTAAGAATTTCATTGTACAGTGTAACTGTCTGTTTCTGCCATGCATATGACAATAAAACTCTTGAATCTTGAATACTTAAATAATTGTAATAATTAAAATTAATATTGTATGCAACACTCGTGCTAGGAAAATAAAGCAAAATATCTGAGAAACTGAAAAAAAGAATTTCTTAAATAAAATTATTATAGAGCTAAAAAAAAGATGGTGTTAATCCTAATTAGTGGAACAATTTGTCATTTGAACTCTCTCTTACAGCACACAGCCCGGCTGGCATCCCTCTGTGTTGCCGAGTTTTCATCACTTTTAAGAGATTGTCGCTTTAAGAAAAGGACCTGGGGAGAAGGAGCGAAAGCTTTTCAGAAGAGTGCCTGTATTATAGCTTTTATATCACCCCTAAATTTTGTGGAATACTTATTAAATTTTTTTTCACCTCAGTATATCTGTAGTTGCAGCAACTGGATTCCCTCAAAAGTAAGTACTTGACCAGACACGAAATTTCCCGCCGAGATGAAAGGATTTTCTATATTTTTGCACTCTATTAGATATGGTTGAGACTACATTTTTATACTTAGGAAGAGATTGCACATCTCCTGGATATGCCAGCATTGGTATTATCTCTGTTTTATTCGTACTATTTTATTACATTTGAATCTCTGTTCAATATACTGAACGCAGCAAGCGAGGGTTCAACTTCAAAGCACATCTGATAAGGAATTAGTTTTGAAAAAGTTCTCCAAAGCTGACAGTTTGGACTGTGAATTCCGTGGATTCACTGATTTACCCAGTATGAACCAGCCTTCCCTGTGTTGTGCTTTCCTCTCTGAGCCCATAGCTTTGTGCTTGTCTATAGCAAACCCTTGAGAATAATGACTTGATCATGTGATGCTGATCCAAGTCATTTTGCGAATGTCACAGCGTAGCCGTTTTTTCCCCTTCAGGGGATTTCAACTCCATTCATTTACGACCTGTCGTGTTTTGTAAGCAGATCCTCTAGTGTGTGCACTAAAGGCAAATCTGGCACCACTGCAATTTATAGTAATGCTATTATCTTTGTCCCAGCTTTTCACTGTAATACAAAAGCACTCTGTGCTCTAGTTGTGTGGATCTGTACGCCATGAATCCTATGTAGCTTTCAAAGAACAGAGAAGCAAAATAACACAAGTTCCCCAATGAGAAACAGAGTAACTTAACCTCAGAGATAAATCCGGACTGTTCTCTTCCCCACTGCACCCCACCCCACCCCCAGAGTGAAAGGCAGAGGAAACACAGAAAACATTAGAGGTCAGCTTCAGTGCTGAAGGACAGTACTGAAGTCGGCCTCCTGTCAATCACTGTGTCCACTAGTCACACGCAGCTCACAGCCAGTCCTTTCACCTTCGTTTCAGAAAGAGAGTCCAGCTCTGAGCTAATGACAGCTCCATAGCTGTTGTATAAATTTGTGATATTTACACTGATACTAAAGTGACTCATCCTAGTAATAATAACCAGTATAGGATATTGTCACTGCATAGCTTAATGATTAAACTGTCAATTAATTATAAGCAAATAAATAAAAAAAAGGCATCTGGTTTGAATATTTGTAATCGTATGCAATCATTGTGGTGCCAGTGTTCTCAGTTATTTAAAAAAATACTCAGAAGATAATGATATCACAAGTCCCAGTGACAGAAACCAGTATAATTGCCATTACATCACAAGCAACCTCATTCATCCATCCATGACCCCCACCCCCACCTACATTCAAGAGTGCCTCTGACATTTCACGTGCAGCTCAAGGAATGCAACCTCCTTCATTTATCTTAACATATTTTTCCCTGCTAATGTTGTCTGGACCGTTCTAATTAACAGAAAAAAGAGAATATATATATATATATATATATGTGTATATATATATATATATATATATATATATATATATATATATATATATATATATATATATATATATATATATATATATATATATAATGTTGGCAAAGGCTAGACTGCTGGGTCTCCTTCCGTATTTTCCTGGAAAGAGATGAAGTCCTCTGTCTCATTTGCTTTAAAACAATGTGTCTGTTCCTGAGGGCATGCTGTCCGAGTTATTTGATGTTTAAATAGGCTGGCTCTAAGGCGTCTTGTTCAGAAATGCTTTCAGAGGTTTTACTAATGAAATTGGCTCGTAGGTAACAGTGACTGGGCTTTGTGTGATAATGAATGGAGAAAATAGAAAATTTGTAAGCAGAAAGTAGACAAAGAAAGTAGACATGAACAATTAATCCAGCCAGAATCAATTATTGTTATTATTATTTATTTTTTTCCTTTGCAGCTCATTGTAAAGATAAACACAAGAGCCAAATTTTATACGGTATTTTAAGAATTCCCTTAGAATTCCCAAGGAAAATCAGTTCGCGAAAGGCTGTACAGGTCACTCAGAGGTTATAGGCTGAAATTAATGTAATAAAAAGAAAAAAGCTTCCCCCAAAAATATGCAGGCCTAAGATGTGTAATGTAAAGTTAAACAGGAATGTCTTTTTTGTGCAGATAGCAGATTTGTTGTGCTGCTGTGCAGCTCTCTAAAGATTAAAGAACTTGGGAGTGAGTGAGAAGGAAAAGTAAAATGATTTATTTTTCTTTAGTGCTCTCTGTTGAACAGAACGTTGGAATATTTAAGCTTTGTGCTTTGTTTCTAGGAATGCATTACTAAGGAGTAGGGATGCATCAGTACTGATGCTGATATCAATGACTTGTACTCATAAAAATTCACCAGGACCAACATTTTGATACTCATGTGTTACAAACCAAGTGTGCGGAGCTGGCGGTGAAGGGTCCGCTCAAACAGACAGCTGCTGAAACTGTGGCAGCTGGACACAAAGGCCAGTTTCAATCACATCACAGGTGGAGACATGGATATAGTGAGTGGCAGACTGACTGTACTGTCCGACTATGTATGTGCACAGTATAGTTAGCAGAGCTGCTCTGTACTCAGACACTATTTAGACCGGACCCAGTGCGCACTTCCAGACTGGTAAAGCAGTACCTCGTTCAGTAAGCCAGAGTGGAGCTATCGATGCAATCTCAGACGCACTACATCCACTGTCTTGCCAACATCCTGTGATGTGTCACAATACTGTTTATTAAAAGCCCTGTTTGCAGACATTATTTTGATTTTTTGTTTTTTTTGCAGCACTGACCTAAGACAGTGCCAGACAGCATTAAACAGTAGCTTGGAGACGACTGACAAGTCAATTCCTTCACAGTTACAGTGTGAATCAGCAAGAAATACATTTCTTGCTGAAATGTATGATGAGACACAGGAGCACATTCAGTGCAAGACTCACTCAGCCAAAATACACTACAGAACGCCACAGGAGGTCATTCCTACCATCAGACTTTATAACTCCTCCCTCAATGTACGACACCTTTCACATGTACAGTAATAACAATAGAACAATAATTTAATTATGTGTGCAACAACTTAAAAGTGCAATAACTTCCCTACTTCTAAACTCTTACTGCTGTATACAGTATATCTGTACTTATTATTATAGGCAGTCACTTTATATTTTATTCTTATATTGTATTATAAGACTTTATATATGTGCCACAGTCACTTTATATTTTATTCTTATATTGTATTATAAGACTTTATATATGTGCCACAGTCACTTTATATTTTATTCTTATATTGTATTATAAGACTTTATATATGTGCCACAGTCACTTTATATTTTATTATTCTATTGTATTATAAGACTTTATATATGTGTACATGTATTGCAAATTTCTTTTTTGTTGTAAAAACAATTCATATTATATTTCCAGGTCTAAGATTTTAAATCAAGCGCAATTTGCTGTATTACAGTCATCTAATTATAAGTGTTGAATTTCCAGCTATATTTTTATACAGTAAGATGGCATATACATGATGTAGTCTTGAAGATTGTAGGCTCTGGTTAATTTTGTATAGAATTTTATGGTGTATTGTTAAATTGATCAATTGTGCCTTAGTTAGGTAGGAAATCTTTCTCGTTCTCTTGCTCTCTGTCTCTCCATTCAGTTGTTAACACATGTTGAGGGAAGTTTCACTTGCAGTCCTGGTTGAGATTTGAGTGAAATCTGTTTCCTGTTTGAAAATTTATGCTCTAGGATTAAGGAATAGTTTTAAAATATATATGGTTTAAGTCTATCTATTTCAAGAGGAGCCAGCATGCTTTAAGTAACAGCAAACTTCTACTCCACGTCCACTTAAGTTGTGATTTTTTTTTTCTATGTAAATATATATATATATATATATATATATATATATATATATATATATATATATATATTAATAATAATACTGCCCGAAAATAGGTATAGTCTAAAGCTATAGCTTATTTTGACTAGCCTTTTTAAGTCTTATACAATTATTTGTATCATGTTTCAATTATCTAAATCATGTTTTCTTCAAACTCAGAGTTAGTTTCTTTTATTTTAGTGGATCTTATTCACAGTGCAGTGTATTCATCAGAAATGTATATTATTTTGCAGGTCTGTTCGACACTCTTTCTAAGGCATTACCAAGTAAGATTAAACATTGTAATATATTCATAGATCTGTTTATATGAGCAGGAAGATTGGTGTTGATGCAGCTGGGAATTCTGTTTAGATGACATCACATTGGCTTGCAAATTGGTTCAGGAATAACCAGGTGAAAATGTAACTGCATTTCTGCTGCAGACCCCCAGGGAATGCATTTAGGACCACTAATGAAATACATCATTCTTGCACTACAAATATAGATTTCCACAACTGGGTAGAAATAAATTGACACCACGCAATGCATCTATCAACGTTATGAATATGTCAGTCCTGCTAACATATGGGAGAGGAAAGGAGAGGAGGGAAGGGAATCCCTATAACATCCATGTCAGTTTACTTTAGATTCAGGTGGAATTCAGTGTTTGTACATCAAGGCAGGTCTATTCCATTTGCTAAAAATGTTATCTGGACTTTTAGATTGACTTACAGAAGCAAATTGAAATTGATGGAACAGGTTTCTATCGACATGTGGCATCTGTTCATATATGCATGAGCAGCTAAGCCAAAACAGATTTCTTTATTAATGGACTGACACAAAACTCCATCAACAACTAATATCCAGTGGCACCTGGTCGAGATTGGATTTTTACATTAATGTCAAAACTCATTTTAAACTCACTATTGCGAAGGTTCCATTTTCAGTGTGGGCTGCAGATGTTGACAGGTTGGGGGATAAAAAAGTTGAAAAGAATTCACACATCTTTAAAAGGACTCACAAGTGCTTGAGAAATGTCATGTGAGCATGTGTGACGGTAAATATAAACAGCTGTATGTACACTTCAATTTGAATGATACACAGTTCAAATGACACCGTACTGAAAACCTAAATGATTAAAGAGAAAATATTTAAAACTTAACAAATGGAGAAAACTCAACTGAATGGAGTTTTGATTTTAAGGGATTTTGGTCTGAGAACTCTTTATTCATATTTGACCCGTTTACCATCCGTTTACCATGTGTTTCCATTTTTTGCATGTAAAAGGTCTGCAATGTTATAAAGCTCAAAGTACACCAGAGGGAGAAACTCTCTCCCACATAAACCACTTACCTCAGCTACCTTTAAGGCCTCACTTGCATTCCAATGCTTTTCTGTGTTACACAGTGATGTCATCTCATAACACAATCTTTATTGGATACATGTAGGGGCATGTACCTATGGAAGGGCATCACTACTGCTTTCTAGCACTCTGGCATTTGATCATTCAGAGCAAAGTGAGAAGTGACCAATCAGAGTACACTGTGGGGCTTAAAGACATAGGACCTCCAACAGAGTGGTTAAGTCCGAGGTAAATACAGATGTGGAGTATGAGAAAAATGGTGTGTTTTGGGAAAGCTGAAGTATGTACACTATGGCTCAAAAGTTTGGGATCACAGTGAAATGTTCTTGTTTTCAATGGAGTATTTTCCTTCCTTAACACAACAATGGACTGACGGGTCTCTAAAGAAAGTTGTTTCTTTCTGGTCATTGTGAGCCGGTCAGCAAGCCATCAACTGCTGATGCTTCAGATACTAAACTAACCTAGAATGTTGTTCTCCCTTTTATACTCACTTATTAGTAGAATGTTTTTCAGCGGTGCATCACAATTGATCAAGAGTGTCCTAACAACCAATTAGTCCAATAACATCCTTAACTTGGATTGGTGGCCGTACCAGGAGATTTAGACAGAGGACTGAGAATTACTGATAATAGGACTATATGCAAAATAAGCCTCTATACAAAAATAGACTTTAATACAAACATTTTTATTTTTTAAAAAATCATCTGATACATGTACATTAATTGTGAGATGGACAATATTATTTGTGAATTGCATGAAAATTGCATGAAATTAAATTCTAAAGTGATCCTAAACTTTTGAGCGGTAGTGTACGTCTATTCCAGTTGACCCTAAAAATAAAATTATGAACACAGAAAACTAGTATAATATTTATATATACTACAATTTATGAAGTTTTACACGAGCACTTGTAGTAACTTTGTTTTTGCCATCAGAATGAAGAGGGAGACCAGTTCAGAGTATAAGCTTTTATTCTGAGGACTACGGTACCAACATTCTCTGAGAGCTCTCACACCCTGGTCTGGTCTGAACATGGACTGAGCATGGTCTAACTTCAAACTAGCAACACACTGTATTTAAGTCCAGGCTGAAAATAGGTCAACCAGCCTCGACCTGTCAAACATTCCTTTGTTTAAGCAGTTCTATGTCTTTAATTGTCCTTTTTTAATTGTCTATGTCTTTTTTTTTTTACTCAAAATTGCATTTTAATGCAAGATTAGTTGCATTTTTCCTTTAGCAATCACCAAAAAAATATTTGGACACTTTTTTTTTAGGTTGCTGCTTTAAATGTTTAACAAAATGATTTCTGAAAACACATGATCATATCACATTGTGTGAAGTTTAGTGGCTAACTCTTCTGAACTCAGAAGTGTACTGAAGCATTTGCAAGAAGGTTGCAAAGAAATTGCTCAAAACTGGATCTTTCAGCGGGACGGCGATCTGAAACACCCCGGCCACCTTTTGAAAGGTCTTGAAATGGTCAGTTTAAAATAAATGTCACTTGGTATGACATCTGACATTTAACACAATGGACGTAATACGTTTTTAATACATTTTTAAAATGTCCAAATATTTTTGGGGCCACTGTGTGTCAGTTGTGGAGAGTTCAATGTAGGAAAAGCTCAGTGTTGAATTAACACCTTATAGAAGCGCAGATGACAGCTACAGGGGTTACTTCAACTCTCTAGCTGCTAATTTTCTACACAAAGAAAATCCACATATACCGCTTTTCCTTTAATCTGTAATATTCTTCTATTAAGCCAGACATTTCTGCAATTAGACAGTGGCTCTCTATGCTCGGCATGGACTCAATTAACCTAGAGGCTTTTGGTCCTTCTTTTGGTTCAGAGATTGCTCAACTTCACATATCCTTCTTGTACATGTTCCCTACATTGTGGGCACTCTAGTGCTTTTGTCATAACTTACCCACACAGTTCAACATCATTACTATAACAGCAAAAAAACAATGTGACTTGTTGTGTGTTGTGAATATTTTTTATATACAATGGCGTCTGATAAAAGCGTATGTTTAAAGATGGGTCCGCCATATGGCGGATATTGATTAGAGTTTATAAGGTATGCTTGGTTGACCATCACCTGCACTACAATAAATTACTAAAACTTACTAAAAATTCTTTTTCTTTTATTCGTCGGCCCAAAAAATACAGGCCTGTAAGCTACACAACAGTGGTGGCAGGCGTATGATGAGGTGCATTGAAATATCTTTCAGGCATATGACTCATAGTGCAGCTTTCACTTAATTCTGCCATGTTTTACACAATTACATGCACACTAGCTTCTCTCATTATGTGGGATGTAATTGTGTTGCATGCTGATTGTCTGTGAGTTCTGTGCTTGATGAAATGTAATGGATTCCACAGAAAATTATCACTCTCTGTTTTGTGGAATCTAAATTTCTTGACATTGTCTGAGACCAGGACTTGTGTGCAGTTCTATTTTAAAACCTGTCGCTTGTTAAGAAACTCAGGATCCAATTTCTGCATGTTTTGACTAGTGATTGAGTTCTCATCGGTTCACTTCTTGCTGAACTCTGGTGTTAAAGGCCGCTTAACAAAAGGTCACTCAAATCATCAGATTCCCCATGGAGGCATTCTAGATATGTTCTAATATATCCCTGTGTGGGTGGAACTGCTATTATTTAACCTCATCCATTTGGACATAATTATAGCAGATGCTGTTTTTTTTATTTGCTGCTCTAAAAGTATGGGGATGTGTTAATTCCTGTGATGTATATCGTCGCTGTCCAACAAAAAACAAGTATTTGCAACTTTACCGGAGAGAACAAAAACATACTTTACTTTCAATGTAAGTCAATGGAACCAGAAATGTTTCCAAGCTGTTTTGGAGCACTTCTATTGGTCCATTCATTATTAAAATTACACACAATGTGAACAACAATTGGCATGTTCATATAATGTAGAAAATTCAAAATCAACAAAAATGAAGATACATATTTTTAATTATACAAATGTTATGGGCATGCATTACACCAATGTTTGTTGATTTTAGTACAGCTACTGAAAATGATGCAAAGCAGGACACGACTGAAGTGCCCTTAAGCAAGGCACCTAACCCCCAACTGCTCCCCGGGCACCATGGATAGGGCTGCCCACCACTCTGGGCACATGTGCTCACTGCCCCCTGGTGTGTATGTTCACTAGTGTGTGTGTATATGTGGATGTTTCACTGCACGGATGGGTTAAATGTGGAGGTCAAATTTCGCTGTGTGCAAACACGAGTGAGAGAATAATTCTAAAACTTAAAAAAAAAACTTAAGCAGCAGAGTGATTATGTGATCATTAGATCACATGAGACAAAGCATTTAAAAAGACATGCAAGCTTAAACTATACACTGCTGAATGATAATAATGATAATCACCGTGGGCTGTCTGTCCAGAGTTGTTCTCCTCAGTTGTGGGGCTCAGATAGGTTGAAGGAAATAAGTGAAAGACTGGCTTGTGGCCTCTTAAATTGGACACAGAAACTTTTTTCCCCTCAAGTAGCTGTTCACATCTCTCAGACATATGAATGAAAGTCCTCAGCTTCAAATAGATTTCAGGGCCACTGATCCTAAGAAACACTGGCTGGTGATGAAAGACAGACTGCATTCAGTCACCTGTCAAAAAGTAATGGGCTTTTGACCAAACGGCACCAAAGCAGTCAGAGACGTACGCCATGTCGAGTTTGTTGAGTCATTAGAGCTGCTGTAATTCTATAATTCTAACATATGATGCATCATTTCGACTGGACTGTACAAAAGCCAGAGACTGACTTTTTTTGTTTACATAGTTCAACAATCAAAACTTTCAAGAAATATTTTTTGTGGAGATTAGATATAAAATAATCCTCTTGCATAAACATGGAGTTTACAAAATGATTAAAGGAGAACTTTTATGCTTTGCTGTTTTCTAACAAGCTTGGCACGCTCTCACGCAACACAGAAAGCTTAAAGCCACTCCAAAACATTGTGCTCCAGTCTAGCTTTCCAAGGGGGATCGCGTCTACCACCTAATTTTTAGGATCAGTCTTTGGCTCAAACTGAAGCAGAACTGATGCCATTGTGAGAACATTCACAGCTGTGTGGGGGCGGAACCTGCAGCCAGACGCCACTCTGGTGGATGACCAACAACAACAAAAAAAACAAACAGAGTGGACTGAAGCATGTAAATCTATTCTACTTGACCTCAAAAATTCAATTATTGACATAGGTCCCCTTTAACCTTACAGCCTTGCAAAACCTGGTAGCCCACCAAAACTGTGGTCTATGTAATCAGATAAACAGGGTCTAATGCCTTCAGCCTTGAACAGGAGGAGAAAATTAAGCTTCACTCTTACTTAACTCTTCTATTCCACAGGTATTTTTGTATGTCCTTTCAATGTGAGAAGAAGACTCAGTGCTATGAGTCTAAAGGACAAACATGGAAGCTGCTGCTTGAACAATGACCTGCCCGACCGACTACAAGACAAGACTTCAACCTCACTGAATGTGTTTGGGACACACTAGGTAAAGTTACTATGATTTTTTTTTTGTAATTCTTTATTTTTCCAGTGTAAACAATGACCTTCCCAATATACAATTTTCCTTTTGTTATCACTTTTGATATCACAATTATGTTTTTATACCTTTAACCACTATTTAACTTAGTTTTGGGAGCTAGACCATGCCACGATTACCTCTACCGACTATATACCGACTACACCCAGTGCTTAATTTGTGATGGATCTTGCCGGAACAAGATCCGGCACCTCTCATATTTCAGGTACCTGTGTTCCAGAACTTATTTATGTGGATCCACCACCTCTTAGACGTCTTTTTTTTGTAGGACACCAAAAGCTATTCGTCCAGTGGCATCTCTGAGATGTTATGGTTGCAGCTCCTCACTGCATTCATTAAAGCTAGGATTATTTTATTGTATAGAATGCTACTATGTTAGATGAACACTTGAAGCACTGTTGTGTCTATGCGTTCCAGGACTTTTTCCCTCACTGCCACTTGCTGGATCACCCCACCTTTAGTGTTCCATTACCTGATGTTTTACAAATTAAGCACTGACTACACCTCCATTCTCACTCCATTTCCGTGTTAAACAACATCGCACCAATCTCCTCCCCATATTTCATTCATATCCCAAAGACCAGGGTGGGCACCATTTATATACAAGCACCAAGGCCACCCAGAAATCCAGCCCAAGCCTTCTGAGTCCGCCCCACCACTCATCTCATATCTGAGGGTGGTCCAAATTAGCAAAATACTGAAAAACATGATATTGTATTTAGCTGATAAGACCTCTGTGTAGTATTCTATACACTAAATATATTAAGTCTCCCCTTTTGTGATGCTGAAGAACTTTTTTTTGAAGAACTTCTGTCTGCAAATGAAACCAGAGTGCGGCTTCTGACTTTTGCACTGTACTGTATATTATATTTCCAGCCAAAATGCTACGAGACAAGCGTTTGGATTGTACTTCTTGATAACCTAATTGTGTAGCAAGATGTCCGTTTTTGCAGTTTGAAAAAGAAAAGCTAACAAGAGGAGTATTCAAATAAAGGCAAAGTTTCAGCCTTGAGGCAGCAGCCGCCTCCACCACCAGATTCAATTAGACGCCTAATCAGAATCCACCCAGAAACAGCAGGATGAGCTGACCAAATGTTTACCTTGAAACTGAAAGGGTTCCTTCAGTAATCTCTGCACATAACAATGAAGCGGGAGCTGTGGAGGAGGCTGACCCACAGCCTTGTGTATATAATTAAATCTACTAAACAAGCAGGAACTCCACTGCATCCTGAGCACAGTACATGACTTTAATGATGGAAGAGGAAGAAGAGGCACGGCTGAGAAGAAGGAAAGAATGAATACATTACAAAATCATTAGGAATTTCTGCCTTGGTCTCCTTCTCATTGTCTTTTATCTGGGCCACACACACTGAAAGAGGTAGCAGATAGGCTGATCTTCAAGGAAAATGCTTTATAATGAAGACCAATTGGTTTGGGTACTTGCGGCCACCGTGTGCATTATTCGAACATGCCTTTAGACATCCGGACTTTGTGTCAGGTAGATAATTAGTAGTGGAAGGCAGTAAGGGCCTACCTACTGGAAGACTCCACTGGTTTGGGAAATGATAGGCTATCCTGACTTGCTAATGCTGGTGACAGAAATCTCTGCTCGAATCTATTTTCCCTGCAGTTTCAGCGCCTGTGGTTCGCTGCTGTAGGCATAGTGTCAGTGGTAGGGCGCTGCTTCCTTCAGGCACATACATTCATGCCTCTCTCTCTTCGCTCTGCTCGCCAAAGGGCAGATTAGTATTCTCTTATTCAATGTCATTGTCCTTCCATCCTGAATATAAAGTTTAGCTACACTCTGCGCTGAGCATTTCTCTTCTGGTTCCAGTTCTGTCCGAGGCCACGGCTCCTGTGGGAGGTTTGTGTGGACTTGTTTTGCCACTTTATTGAAAAGAGATCATGTAAATGTGGCGAGCTTGGGAAAAGTGAGCAGATGTCAATGACACTCAAGCCGTTGATCATTAACTATTCATTCCTTTCCCTCTCCACTTGCGCTTGCCTTTTGATAAGTGGATAACACCGAGTGTGAATCACCAGGTTCAAGTGTCTGCTAGCATGCAACTAGAGTTAAACGCGGATCCGTTTACATGTCTTACTCGGCGTTATGTCATACTTTTGCCTATACTTGAACTGTTTCTCAGCATTGCTTACCATCTGGAATTTCATCCTTACCTCGAATTAGAAAGCTGCTGGCCGGCATCAGTGAACACTAAACCCTAAATATTACACTCTGAACGTGATATTATTCTATAACCATTTTTACCATTTAAATATTCCCCATTGTGCTGGGCTAACCATCATATTTGCTTTAATTTTTCCAGCTTTTTAAACTG
Source organism: Megaleporinus macrocephalus (assembly GCA_021613375.1). Taxonomy (NCBI): domain Eukaryota; kingdom Metazoa; phylum Chordata; class Actinopteri; order Characiformes; family Anostomidae; genus Megaleporinus; species Megaleporinus macrocephalus. The sequence goes on along the minus strand of CM038715.1, from coordinate 6,745,206 downwards.
AATTCAACAGCACCAGCTTCTTCAGCAAGATTTCCGCAAATAGTGAGATCACTGGATTTCTCCTTTCATGCTTTGCAATTTAGCAGAATAAACTGGCCTTGCTGAAGGCACAATAGGAGAGCTCCAATGTACTAAATAAAGACATTGCAGCTTTTTATTTGGCTCTATTGTGCCCTGGAAGAATGAATTATGACCACTAGGCGCCATTAGCTTATAATTGCGCTGCTTTGGCCAGAAGTCCTTCTCATATTTTATGAGTAATGTAATCAACTGGTCATTGTATCACCATAATAAATCATAAAGTCTCCTTATTTTCTTCATCTCATTTTGCTTACTGCTCCACAGCTGATGTTTCTAATAAGAGTGACCTCGCAACAGAGAAACATATCCTTAATTGATGACAATAATAATAATAATAATGGTAATAATAATAATAATAATAATGACACTTGCCCTTCAACTCCTAGCCAGGACAGATTATTTGATGATCGTCAGTGCTATGTTACTGCCACTGTTGTTTCTTCAAGGTTGTGCTATGATTTGGATGCAGTTAGCAGAGAGTTTGACAGCCACATTGTCATAGCACTCCTCCAGCAGCTCAGGGTTAAGTGCCTCGCTGAAGGGCTCAAAGGCAGTGCCTGCTGCAAGGACACTTGCACTGAAGCCTGTAGCCTGCAGCCGCTCAGCCATCTTCCCCAGTGCTCATTAAAATACATATTCAGGAAATTACAGCTTTACATAATTGTAGCTTATGGATGATAATTGTACTAATGATTTCCTAGTGGTCGCGGCGGAGGGCGATGCCTGGGCAGTAGGTCTGGGCAAGCATGACACGTACGCACACCCACACTCACAGTCGCAAATGTTATGAAAAGATTCAAATTGGGTCAAGCTGAACTGAGCACATTTCGCTCTGTGGTAGGTGTTCTAACAGGTTCCATCATAGGTTCTCTCATGCTGTGGAAATGAGAATCACATAAGATGCAATGCTATTACTGCCACAATGATGGAGGGCAATTTGCTGAGCAATTTCAAATGTGATTGATTCCACAGCCTTGATTGAGCACCACTCTGAAGACTGTGGTTTGACTGCTTTAGAGTAAGATATGACTTTTGTTTGACTGGCATCAAGTACTGGCCTGTTCTTGGTCTACTGTATGTGTTATATCACATCCATAAGTTGTCTTACCATATCCTAGCAAATGTGTGTGGCCAGCACTCCCAGATTTTAATTAAAAGAATTCAATTTAAAAGATAATGTAGTAAGTATCTATGAGTGCTTGTTTTAGCAGGGACCTTATAAGGACCTAATAATAAAGTTATTAAATAACTAAAGTTTGGGAGAAGGACCACACCCAAAACTCCTCCTCTCCATCATAACAGGCTCTATATAAACCACTCCTTTGCCCTCGCACGCCTCATCCGACACCTCCATTTGCCCGTTTATGTCAGACCTTAGTCCTCCCAGGCACATCATAGTTACATTTGTTCCCAAACCAACGACCTCAGGCTGGCACGAGAAACTTGCGTCTATCTCAGCTGGAGCTTTTGGGGTCTGGCTTTAAGACCTAGCAGCAGAAGCAGCCCAGAACTCCAGCCCCAAGTTTCTCAGAGTTCCCCCTCCTTGCCCTGCCTTAGTGGTCCGCACTTTGCAAAATGAAGTTATGAAATAACTTAGGTTTGGGAGAAGGACCACACCCAAAACTCCTCCTCTCCATCATTACTCGCTCTATTAAACCACTCCTCTGCCCTCACCTTCTCGTGACGAAATTCACACCCCACCACCTCCCTAGCTCCTCCATCTCTTCCAAATTGTACTCACTCTTCTGTTGGCAAAAAGGGAGGGTCTGGCTTCAAAACCCAGCAGCAGAAGCCACCCAGAACTCCAGCCCCAAGTTTCTCAGAGTCCACCCTTCTTGCCCTGCCTTAGTGGTCCGCACTTCGCAAACTAGATTTTATTTCAGAATTTTCTAATTAAGACTGAATTTTCATCACTGCCAGCCAAATCACTTTTGTTGCTAACTGTTGGCCACTAGTCATAAAAACTAATCTAATTGTTTGATTGGTCTCTGCTAACCTCATTTGCATAAAGTCAATCCAGAACGAGAATAGGGGTTACACAACTTCATGTCATGTCATGTCAACGTTGACTAATTACTGATGACATCATAAATAAAGCCACAGGGGAAGGGAATGCTTTTCACAGGTAAGTAGGGCATGATGCAGCCTTTCCATTGTGCCCTGGATAGCATTGCTAGTCTTCAGAAAAGTGGCAATGGAAACACTGGAATCTTGTAAACTTCGGCCCCCCGGGTGGCCTCGCTGAGACGTCTACCACAGTGGAGCTCCACAAACCCAGAGAAATTTAGACCACTGTAACTCGAAAAAAATAACAGTAACAGTTCTCAAACTTTAGAGAATTACAGGGTGTTATGCCCCCTCTGCGACAACACAAGACTTTTTATTGTAGTCTTGAGGAAAACGTAGATGGCTACATTCAGTATCTGATCTTAAAGCACTGTAGATCATACGTTAGAGCAAAGCTTAACTGCACTGGTCAGTAAAGCGTGACATTGCCTTTTCTACGATCCCTGGATTGTATTGCTGGCTTTCAGGAAAACAGACTTCTCACCTGTTTTCTTCTCTGAGGCGTCACATGATTAAGGACTTGTCAACATCAAGCTTAAAACACAACTGCGGAGCAGTAAGTTAACAATGTGAGTCCCTCTGAGAGAGCAGAGTGAGCAGGGTGTTCAGAGGTTTGATGTGTCAATAATATGCATTGTGTAGTAAATATACACTACATGGCCAAAAGTATTAGTCCACATACTATATAAATGTATAACATTGAAAGTAAAAAGTGTTTTGGAGTGTTTTCTTTAAACAGCAGAGATGGCCACATATAGAGTGAGGAAAATAAGTATTTGATAACCCTTCGAAGTTATCCCCTTTAGAAGTCATGGAGGGGTCTAAAATTTTCATCTTGGGTGCAAAAAACATTCGGAAATCACAATGTGTGATTTTTTAATTATTTATTTGTGTGTTACTTCTGGAAATAAGTATTTGAACACCTGCCAATCAGCAAAAATTCTGGCCCTCAAAGACCTGTTAGACCACCTCTAAAAGGTCCACCTCCACTCCACTTATTCGAAATTAGAAGCACCTGTTTGAGGTTGGTAGCTGCATACAGACACCTGTCCACCCCACACAATCAGAAAGACTACAACTACTAACATGGCTAAGACCAAAGAGCTGTCCAAAGACACCAGAGACAAAATTGTAGACCTCCACAAGGCTGGAAAGAGCTATGGGGCAATTGGCAAGCAGTCTGGTGAAAAAAGATCAACTGTTGGAGCAATTATTAGAAAATAGAAGAAGCTAAACATGACTGTCAATCTCCCTTGGACTGCGGCTCCATGCAAGATCTCACCTTGTAGTGTATCAATGATCATAAGAAAGGTGAGGAATCAGTCCAGAACTACATGTGAGGAGCTGGTCAATGACCTGAAGAGAGCTGGCACCACTGTTTCCAAGGTTACTGTGGGTAATACACTAAGACGTCATAGATTAAAGTCATGCATGGCACGGAAGTTTCCCCGGCCCGTCTTAAGTTTGCCCATGACCATTTGGATGATCCAAAGGAGTCATGGGAGAAAGCTCTGTGGTCAGATGAGACCAAAATATAACTTTTTCCACTTAATTCCACTCGCCGTGTTTGGAGGACACAGAATGATTAGTGCCATCCCAAAAACACCATCCCTTCTGTGAAGCATGGCGGTGGAAGCATCATGCTTTGGGGGTGTTTTTCTGCACATGGGACAACTGCACTGTATTAAGGAGAGGATGACGGGGGCCATGTATTGTGAGATTTTGGGGAACAACCTTCTTCCCTCAATTAGAGCACTGAAGATGAGTCAGGGCTGGGTCTTTCAACATGACAATGACCCAAAGCACACAGCCAGGAGAACCAAGGAGTGGCTCCGTAAGAAGCAGATCAAGGTTCTGGAGTGGCCCAGCCAGTCTCCAGACCTAAACCCTAAGGAAAATCTTTGGAGGGAGCTCAAACTCCATATTTCTCAGTGACAGCCCAGAAACCTGGCTGATCTGGAGAAGATCTATGTGGAGGAATGGGCTAAAATCCCTGCTGCAGTGCAAAGCTGGTGAAAAACTACAGGAAAAGTTTGACCTCTGTAATTGCAGACAAAGGCTAATGTACCAAATATTAACATTGACTTGCACAGGTGTTCAAATACTTATTTACAGAAGTAACACACAAATAAATTATAAAAAAATTATACATTGGGATTTCTGGGTATTTTTTTTTATTATGTCTCACACTGGACATGCACCTATGATGAACATTTCAGACCCCTCCATGACTTCTAAGTCACAGGGTGTTCAAATACTTATTTTCCTCACTGTATATATATATATATATATATATATATATATATATATATATATATATATATATATATATATATATATATATATATATATATAATATCATCGCTGTCCCGACAGCTGCCCTACACATAAATATATACACAGCACTTAAAATGCTATTCAAAATCGTAGCACTTCTAACTTTCCCACTTCTCAAGTGGCCAGTGCAGTAAAAAGTACCACTACCTCCCATATTCTAAAAAAAACTGTCTGCTGCCTCACTGATTCCCCAGGAATCATAAGCCAAAAAAATCTGTCTTTATTAATCCAAACCTTGTCTAAACCTTATCACATTAGGCAGTTTTATTATTGTTCTCCCACACAGTGGCAAGGTAAAAACCTAATAGGGAATGGTAGTGTGTAAAAATCCAATCATAATGTCTGGACTTTATTTTGCAATATGATAGTGCCCTGTCATCTTATATTATACTGATTCGAGCTTCTGCTAACATATTCCTCTGCTCACAGCCCTGCGCTGGAACTCGAGAGCCCACACCAACAGTACAGTATGCATGTGTGTGTGTTCAACCTAATATCTATGTTAATATATCTCTGAGTACAACTGTATATATTGTGTCAACAGTCATTTGCCTTAAACAGATGCGGGAATTGTGATGTTAATTCGGATGTAATTCCCACACTGAATTATTGACATGTTACTTGTCAGAACATCAAATGAGCCTGAGAGGTTGATGTGACATTAATCTGGCAGAGGCTCCACTGCAACAAATGAGAATAAAGGCCTCCATGCAATGCTTTGGCATAAATTAAAGTCTAACATTGTACACTACATGAGTGTAGCTATGAGAAGTCCTAGACCACCCTGCTTGGACGTCCAGGCCTCCTAGATATCTGACTTCTCCAGTGTTAGTGGAAATGTAGCCAAAAGTCTGGTTGGCATGGCAAGAGGGAGACGTCAGTTTAGTGCACCACTTTTCCACCTCTAGATCTCTATATAACAAAACATAATTATATTTGTAGATGATGATATTTGTATACTTAAAAAACAACAAGGTCATCACAGAATTTGCTTTAAATTCCAGCATTTAGTTCTGTGAAAGATTCTGCTTTACTGTGCTGTTTACTGTGCTGTCTGTTTACTGTGCTGTCTGTTTACTGTGCTGTTTACTGTCCTGTCTGTTTACTGTGCTGTCTGTTTACTGTGCTGTCTGTTTACTGTGCTGTCTGTTTACTGTCCTGTCTGTTTACTGTGCTGTTTACTGTCCTGTCTGTTTACTGTGCTGTCTGTTTACTGTGCTGTCTGTTTACTGTGCTGTCTGTTTACTGTGCTGTCTGTTTACTGTCCTGTCTGTTTACTGTGCTGTTTACTGTGCTGTCTGTTTACTGTGCTGTCTGTTTACTGTGCTGTCTGTTTACTGTCCTGTCTGTTTACTGTGCTGTTTACTGTCCTGTCTATTTACTGTGCTGTTTACTGTCCTGTCTGTTTACTCTCCTGTCTGTTTACTGTGCTGTTTACTGTCCTGTCTGTTTACTGTCCTGTCTGTTTACTGTGCTGTTTACTGTCCTGGCTGTTTACTGTGCTGTCTGTTTACTGTGCTGTTTACTGGACGAGTACTACGGGAGTGCGCTGATCAGATCTCCGAGGTCCTGGCAGACATTTTCAATGTCTCCCTCACCCAGGCAGCTGTTCCCACCTGCCTGAAGACCGCCACCATCATCCCGGTCCCCAAGAGCTCCACAGTGACAGGTCTGAATGACTACCGGCCGATAGCTCTCACGCCGATAGTCACTAAATGCTTTGAAAGACTGGTTATGACCCACATCAAAGCCACCATCGACGTCACTGTGGACCCACACCAGTACGCCTACAGGAGGAACCGATCCACAGACGATGCCATTTCCTCTGTGGTCCACACTGCCCTCACCCACCTGGAGCAGAAGGACTCTTATGTCCGTATGCCCTTTGTGGACTTCACTTCCGCCTTCAACACCATGATACCCCAGACACTGACAGATAAGCTCTCCTCACTTGGTCTGCGCTCTTCTCTTTGCAACTGGGTCCTGGACTTCCTGACCAACAGGCCGCAGTCTGTGAGGATCCACAACCTCTCCTCCTCCACCACAATCCTCAGCACTGGCTCCCCTCAGGGCTGTGTGTTGAGCCCCCTCTTGTTCACGCTGCTCACATATGACTGCTCACCCATCCACCCAGGCTGTCATATTGTGAAGTTTGCGGACGACACGGCAGTGGTCGGATGCATCACAAACAGTGATGAGTCTGGCTACAGACGGGAGGTAGAACACCTGGAGGGTTGGTGCAGAAAGAACAACCTCTGCATCAACATAAAGAAGACGAAGGAGATGATTGTGGACTTCAGAAGGGGCAGACATGCCCACCTCCCCCTGCATGTCGGAGGGTCTGCGGTGGAAGTGGTCTCCAGCTACAGGTACTTGGGTGTTCACCTGAGCAACAACCTCACCTGGAGCAACAACACTTCCAGCCTGGTCAGGAAGGCACATCAGCGGCTCTACTTCCTCAGGCGGTTGAGGCGAGCTGGGCTCGGGAGCTCGGTCCTCACCTCCTTCTATAGATGTGTGGTGGAGAGCGTTCTATGCTCCAGCATCAACGTGTGGCACGGAAGCTGCTCTGCTGCAGACAGGAAAGCTCTGCAGAGGGTGGTGAAGGCTGCACAGAGGTCTGTCGGAGTCAGCCTCCCCACCACCACGGACATATACACCTCCAGATGCAGGAAGAGGGCCACCTGCATCATGAAGGACCCCACTCATCCAGCACACTCACTGTTTGTCCCGCTCCCCTCAGGCAGGAGGCTGCGGAGCGTCAAGTGTAGAACGAACAGACTGAGGAACAGCTTCATTCCGGAAGCTGTAAGACTCTTAAACGCCACTTAGTGGAACCACTGCACTGACACTTTTACTGCACTGACACTTTTACTTTTACCAGTCACTTTAATACACTCTGCTGCTACCTTCTCCATTCCTGTTTATTTTATTTTCATATATTTTATATATTTATGTTTATTTTATTTATTGAGTACTGCTGTCTGGGTAAAACTGGGTCCTTGGGTACCACAATTTCGTTCCACCCCATGTACTACATGTGATGCGAATGACAATAAAGTCTCCTTGAATCCTTGAATCCTTGAATCCTTACTGTCCTGGCTGTTTACTGTGCTGTCTGTTTACTGTCCTGTCTGTTTACTGTCCTGTCTGTTTACTGTGCTGTTTACTGTCCTGTCTGTTTACTGTCCTGTCTGTTTACTGTGCTGTTTACTGTCCTGTCTGTTTACTGTGCTGTCTGTTTACTGTGCTGTCTGTTTACTGTCCTGTCTGTTTACTGTGCTGTCTGTTTACTGTGCTGTCTGTTTACTGTCCTGTCTGTTTACTGTTCTGTCTGTTTATTGTGCTGTCTGTTTACTGTGCTGTTTACTGTCCTGTCTGTTTACTGTCCTGTCTGTTTACTATTCTGTCTGTTACTGTCCTGTCTGTTTACTGTCCTGTTTGTTTATTATCCTATATGTTTAGTGTCCTGTCTGTTTACTGTCCTGTCTGTTTACTGTCCTGTTTGTTTATTATCCTATATGTTTAATGTCCTGTCTGTTTACTGTCCTGTCTGTTTACTGTGCTGTCTGTTTACTGGGTCTAATGTCTGTTAATTTATCGTATTTATCGTAAACTTGTTGTTCTATGTTATTCTATGTTGCATCATGTTGTTCTGGGAGGAATGAAAATTCACTCTACTGTGTACTTGTATGTCGATGTAATGACAATAAAAGCCTCTTGACTTGACTTGGATGGTACACAAGACATTTTCAAGCCCACCTGCGACCCCAGTTCTGCAGCTCATAGACATGATACAAATTTGTAGAATGTATTAAGTTAAATACAGTCTGTATACACTCCAGAAACTCATGAAACTTAAAACAGTATTTATAATAAATAAAAAAACCTTTATTTAATTGAAACAACAAGCATCATCACAAAAGACCTCTTTGTGTGTAAGCAGCTTTCCCAGACGGAGTGCTCTGAATACACTCAGAACTGCTACTACTAGAGGAAAGTGATTACAGGTAGAAACAAGCTTTCTGCATTCATAAGATTCATATGGAAAAAAAAGAGCAACTAGTGATTCTTAAGCCGTGTGTCATGATCCATTTTTCTGCCTGTTTGTCGCCACATGAGTCCGCTTGCACATGCAGTGTGGTGAGCTGAATGTCTTTTTCTCACACGTAGTCTGATTTTTACAGGGAAATAAACACAGGTCAGAATTTGAAGTCATACATATGTAGTCTGAAGTTGACTGACTGCGATGTGAATACATAAATAAACAGGCTGACCAATCAAAGCTGAGTTGTCATCATTACTGCAGGATGAATTTGTTCTCCCTTTCCTTGTTAGTTCTACAATATAAATCAAATGAATAATCCTACCTCCTGTCATTTAACACATGTGAACATGATGATGAACAGAAAAAAAACAAGAAATAGAAAGAGGGGTAAGTAGGAGCTGTTGATTTATAGGTTTATAGGTTCTGTAACTTGTATAAGAAAACATTTACAATCAATTAACCAATATTTCTCCTCTATTGAGACCAGAATCTCTCGCCATCAATAAGCTGCACTGCTAATGTGGAACAACGCTGAGATAGAACGTAGTGAGGGGTTCTGCCAGTTTGCTATCAATTGGGTCCCTGGTGTATTGGCAAGAACCTGGCGATAAAATACGTTGATACAGCAGTCACAATTAATATACTGTAATATATGGCAGTACTGCAAGCAAAGTGATATTATGCAATTTTTTAAAATCCTACTATTAAAACACACCACTGTATGAACAGGTTTGCCGTTGCCTACAACAGCATTACATTCTTGTGCTGCTTGTTAATGTTGGAGTGGAGCTGAAAATGGATTACAACACTGCCATCTAGTGGTCAGAAGTTTAAACACAACACACACAATGATTCACTGTCTGCCAGGAATCTGTGTATCGATACTGTGTTTTTGAAAATAAATCCAGTATCACAAAACATAATATCCAAATATTCAATATTTTTGTTATTTTCTTACACCCGTATTAAATGCAAGGTCACAATTTAATATATTGCGATATATTGCGATACTGCAAGTAAAGTGATATATTGGAATTTTTCAAATCCTACTTTTAAAACACACAACTATATGAACAGGTTTGCCAATGTTTACAACAGCATTGCATCCTTGTACTGCTTGTTAATGTTGGAGTGGAGCTGAAAATGAATTACAACACTGCCATCTAGTGGTCAGAAGTTTAAACAGAACACACAATGATTCACTGTCTGCCAGGAATCCGCGTATCGATACTGTGTTTTGAAAATCAATACAGTATCACTAGACATAATATCCCAATATTCAATATTTTCAATATTTGCTTACACCACTATTAATTGCAAGGTAAACAATTGTGCATTGTGTTTAATTTACCATCTGAATATGGTAATGAGAGCTATTATAGCTATTTTTTTAAATTGGCTGTGCCAGTGGTGATCCTCTCTATAGTAAAGGAACATAATGTCACTATCTGGCCCCTCTTAGCATGTAATCAGCCTATTTCTATCCAACTGATACACAACATAAATATTGCAATGACCCTTTTAACAATAAAGGCTTCTAAATGATTCTTGCCCTGAATGTGTGGTACTGTTTTTAACAGATCCAAACCCTTAAAGGATCATTAGAGAACCAAACATCAATCCAAAGACTATTTTGGCATCGTTATATTTGTTGGTGTGTTTAGTCTCCCTTCACCTAAACCTCAAAGTGTGCCTTTGCCTCTCAAATCTCCGTCTTCTTTAATTATCAGCATGGCTTTAGCTGTGCACAATATTGTGTTCTTCCTGGGCATGATTAAAAACTGTGTAGAACAAAACACGACAGCTAAAGCCATGATCAGCTGCCAAAACACTGCAGGACCTGCACAAAAAGATCTAACCTCAAACAAGACTGGCACCACATCAGGTAACATATGTAACATTCTTCACTACATTAAAAGACATTTTTGATCACACTGGTTAAACTGATTCTAGGACACACTTTCCTGAATGGATTTTCAGAGATTGTACAAAGTAGCTGATGATGGGTTCAATCTATGATCTTCTTATGACTAAAGCTTAGTAAATCACAGCTTAAGCCTTTTGCATGTTGCGAAAGTGATCTATTCATCCATATTTGCTTATGCAGAAGAAGGACCATTACAAAAAACAGTTTAGTTTAGTATAGCTGGGAGTAAATGTTTGTTAAACCTTTTGGAATTGACTTTACATGAATGGCTGTTGAAACATGATCTGATTTTTAACTGTTGTATTCATAAGGACAGTCACATGTTGCCTAGTGTGCTTAAACTATACATTACACAAAATATATACTACCATCTGATCATCATCTTCTTATAGAGTAGTGGGCATAACATGGAATCCTAAAAAAAACCAAGCTCCTTTTTTAATATTTGCAGAAAAAACAAACACTGCATACTAACAATAAGATCTTCTCCCAGCTGTGAAGCAAGGTGGAGGGAAAATAATGATTCGAGACCATTTTGCTAGACAGGTTGCAATCATTCAGAGACTAATGCATTTAAAGTTGTGTCAGGAAACTAAATTTTGGTGCATCTGTCTGTAAAATAAAAATAGGTTGAACATGACAGATATCTATAATAGACACATAATTCAAGAACAGGACAGCCTAAACAGAAGAATGTCTATATTTCATACTGACAAAGTCCTTATCTCAGGGACATGTTGGGTGTGATCTGAGAAAGATTGTTAAAGCAGGGCAGCACATAAACATACATGAACAGTTGTTTTTACTACAGAAGTAGAGGCCAAATGACCTTCTAACCACTGAACAGACCTGATCAGCAGCTACAGAAAACATTTGGTGGAGATTTCTCCAAAATAGAGCTGGTAGCACTAATTATTAAATATAGTCCTACACACACACATTATTTATACTATTTATTATTTGTACTAGACTATTACTCTAGTTCTAGATGGAAATTACAATATTGTTTGTTAAATACATCTGTATTTAAATTACTGTTATTATATAATCTTTGGGTTCTTAAAAAAAGAGCATTACACAGTCAAGTCACATTATTATGACCACCAGCTAATATCCAGAATAACCACCATGTGCAGCACATACAGCAGGTAGACAGGCTGGAGAACTCAATAAGGTCCTGGTAGGTTGTCACAGGTATCTGGAGCCATGCTGACTGCAGTGCATCCCACAGCTGCTTGGTAGTACTTGGAAGTCTTGGTCATGCTCTTCCAACCAGTGTCGGACATTTCTAGCCGTGTGACATGTCGCATTGTCTTGCTGGAAGATCCCATCCACCCACATGGATGAGTGGGCCCAGAGAATGCCACGAAAATATTGCCCAGACCATACCGCTGCCACCTACGCGCTGCTGCTGCTGAAAGTAGGAGGTGGTCATAATAATGTAACTCGACTGTGTATAAACATCATGTATTACTATATAGATACAGAACTGATGAAGACTTTGATGATGCACAGATGTTTGAAACATCTCAAGAAACCTTGTCAGGGGTTTTACTTTACCACAAGTTTTCCAGCCCTTGTATATACATATGCATATATCAACAGCGTTACTATACATGCAGTGCCTAAATGCACCCGGTTTTAAAGGATTTGCAATAAAATGTATGCATAATTCATAAACACAGAAATGCAGCCGCATATGTTTGAATAAATGTGCCATCTTATTATATTCTGGCATTAGTATGAACTATCGTTCTTCATAAAGGACAGATCTTGCTCTGCTTTCGCAGCCGGAAGAACATTCAGGATTTTTCAGAAATGATATGAAAACAATAATATTCACATTATCACAATATAGTGGAGTCAGGAAAGCAGGAAGTCAGGAAAATTCACTTCCCCTGCAAGAAATAATATGCAGTTAAGAAATAATAACTACAAGAAAATTGTCGTTTTGTATTCTGCATCTATTAAGCCTTGAATTTAGAGTTGAATGTGCCCTTGAAATAGTGTTATTAGCTGAGGGCAAGTCTTCATATTTTTGCTCAAAATGAGGAAGAAGAAAACACATTTTAATACAAAGCCTTAATGGAAGACTATCACAATCTCTGTATGGCCAATGAGGAAATAAAACCATGTCACATTGTATTTGGGAAATTTTCAATTATGGTGTTTCAATTATGTGTCCATAGCTCCTCCGTGTGACACAGTTCATTTGAATCTAAATTAGGCCGTTCTCACTATCCCAGTTTTTGGCAAGAAATTGATTCGAGAGCTTGGTCCAAGATTAGTATATACACAAGAAAACAGAGCCCATCAGGGTCACTCCATGAGCACCCCCTGCAGCTACTCCATTATCTATGAATTTAAGATTAAAATGCTTCAAAGTTAAAGGAAAAAAATGGATTGTAAGAGTGTGACAGCGAAGAAAAGCCTACACGTTGTTGATTTTCATTAATTGCTTTTAGAAGAATAGTTCTTTGTTATATTCAGAAAAGAGTATGCTCAGATGGAAAAATTCTCAATGGCATGTACCATAGCAATAAATAAAACATCCATGAAAACATTGTTAGTAAAATTGCTAGCAGAGCAGAGTGTATGTGTATTCTGCAGTATTGATGAGAGATGTGTGTTAAAGATCTGTTGTATATTGCTTTAGGGCAGGTAAGTAATACCCCTGCATGTGTGGGGAATCTCTGTTGGTAGACAGGTACTGTAATGATTTGAGAAGACACAGGAATGTTTATTTTAGTTACATGCAGCTATGACTCTAACATGTGTGGTCTTTTGCAGTGATGTTCCCAGCTAGTGCAGCTTTTATCTGTATAAGCTAGCATTACTAATGAGAAGTGAAAGCTAGCATTGAACAATTAACATGTTTCAAAGTGCATTATGCTAATAGGACTAGCTTTCCTACAGACATGTTCACATTACATTAACCAGTGCTTTAAAGCCACATTCCAAAGGGTCCATCCTTTAGTCTCATTAAGTGTTTAAAGTCAATTGTGTCATTATATATTTTAAGCAATTTTGTTTTTCACTGGACAGAGACTATATATATATATATATATATATATATATATATATATATATATATATATATATATATATATATATATATATATATATTACCGCTCAAAAGTTTGGGATCACAGTGAAATGTTCTTGTTTTCAATGGAGTATCTTCCTTCCTTAACACAACAATGGACTGACGGGTCTCTAAAGAAAGTTGTTTCTTTCTGGTCATTGTGAGTCGGTCAGCAAGCCATCAACTGCTGATGCTTCAGATACTAAACTAACCTAGAATGTTGTTCTCCCTTTTATACTCACTTATTAGTAGAATGTTTTTCAGCTGTGCATCACAATTGAGCAAAAGTGTCCTAACAACCAGTTAGTCCAATAACATCCTTAACTTGGATTGGTGGCTGTACCAGGAGATTTAGACAGAGGACTGAGAATTGCTGATAATAGGACTATATGCAAAATAAGCCAATATACAAAAATAGACTTTAATATAAACATTTTTATTTTTTAAAAATCATCTGATACACTTACATTAATTGTGAAATGGACAATATTGTTTGTGAATTGCATGAAATGAAATTCTAAAGTGATCCTAAACTTTTGAGCGGTAGTGTGTGTGTGTGTGTATATATATATATATATATATATATATATATATATATATATATATATATATATATATATATATATATATATATATATATATAGACAATACTATAATATATATTAAAGTCAATATTGTGGTATATATACACAATTTTTTAAAGCTAGTTCTACGCTCACAGAAGGGGCCAAAAATTAAAACAGTGTAATTCATGGGCCAAACAGAATTAACATTTATTGAACAGTCTAAAACAGACAATATCTTAATCAGCAATATGAACTTGAATAGCCAGAATACAACAATACTATTGTTACTATTGTTATACTTTTTTACTCACATATGAAATAAAATATATTTTTCCTAAAAAATAACACCAGGAATTTGATTATTTACTTTTTTTAAAAAATAATAACTGTGATTTGATGTCAACTAAAACAAGCAAAAAAGCTATTTAGTCTTCTCTCTTGTTTGATTTCTACGAGCCAGATGCTTGGCATCTTCTGGCTTTGGTTATCTCTTCTGCCACTACAAAACTAGTTTTTATGGAAGCTTCACTTTGTAATTTTGCTTTTGTGAACATAGCTTGCTTAACAAAGTTTGCATAGCTTTTTAAACTCCTCCACCTTCTGTAGCTTCTGCTGTATGTCCAGGTTTTTGTACTTGTCCTGATGCTTTGTCTCATAGTGCCGTCTAATATTATAATCTTTAATTACAGTCACTTTTAGTCCATAAACAAGACGTTGGCCATTTTTGGGTGGGGAGGCTAGCTTAAATGTCACTGTAAAAAGAGTTCACCAATGGAATTATCACATTTATCCGCTGACCGATGTGTCTTTAGCAGCATTAGCAGCTGGTGTGCAGGCAGCTGTTGCATAGTGGGATTTGTAGTGTGAGTGGTAGGAGTGGTATTTACTGGCGGGCCGTTCATATTAGTCATATGAAATTATCTCATGGGCCTTGAGGTTGACACACCACTGTTCTACACTTACAAACTGTATCTGTTTCTTTGTATGCTTTGTTAGTGCCATTTCACCATGTTCTCAG
The DNA here is from genome assembly GCA_021613375.1 of Megaleporinus macrocephalus. Taxonomy (NCBI): domain Eukaryota; kingdom Metazoa; phylum Chordata; class Actinopteri; order Characiformes; family Anostomidae; genus Megaleporinus; species Megaleporinus macrocephalus. The sequence continues at coordinate 6,730,077 of CM038715.1, read as the reverse complement.
GACCACCACAGGGCCACCAGAGAGTAGGTATTTTGTAGGTGGACCATAATTTTCTGCACTGTAGTGACCCTGATGTGGTGTGGGTATGTTAGTGTGTGTTGTACAAGTGAATCAGACACAGCAGTGCTGTTTTTAAACACTGTGTCCACTCACTGTTTACTTTTTTAGACACGCCTACCTTGTAAATGCAAGGACAAGAGTTCATCTGTTGCTGCACAGTTTATGTTGGTCATCCTCTAGTCCGTCATCACAGGACACTGCTGGCTGGATATGTTTGGTTGGTGGACTATTCTCTGTCCAGCAGTGACCCTGAGGTTTTAAAAACATCAACACACCACTGCTGTGTCTGATCCACCCTGTGTCACTAAAGTGCTGAGAATGATCCACCACACTAATAATACCTGCTCTGTGGTGGTCCTGTGGGGGCCATGACCATTGAAGCACAGGGTAACCTCACATATATATTTATTTGTTTATTTCTCTATTTGTTTGTTTTTGTTCAAACTGAAAGACATTTTGGCATGCTGCTAATTATTTAAATGTCCAATTTACAAGCCATTATATTTCTAAAACACATGAGTTAACAAGAGCTGGCACTAACCAATGTGTTAAAATTGAAATAAAGAAGATAACAGTCTTAAGAAGTACTATTTACATTTATGTAAATACTTACAGACAGTATTTCTTTTACATAACTGTTTGCCGTTGAATATGTTAATAGTTAATAGTTAGAGTAGAGCCAAACCTAGAGCTCAATTAGAGTCTGTAGAAATCACCACAAGGTGCTGAACAGATTTCTTTATTTTGACTGTTTATCATCTGTATGGTCTCAAGTATTACAAATATATGTAAAGAATACACCTAGAAAGCTAGAGTAGTAGATACAACTGCTTAGTTAGTTAGTTTCATGTAGGTTTGTACTGTTTTTTTCCTCTTTCTTCACCTACTGTTCCATTTCTTCTCATTCCTAACAGCTTTGGCCTGTTTGATTACACTTAATGCCCCAAGGAACCTAAACATTTCTAATTAATCTTGTTTTTCCGGGCCACAATATACATGTATAAAGTACGTCTTATGAAAACCTTCCTAAAGTCTAATAAATGGCTGATATATTTCACCATATTTCTCCCCTTTCAATGTTAACTGGGTGGTCCTGATCTAAGGCAACTTTTCATTTCCAATCACAAGGCTGACTTCTCTGGCCCCACCCTCACAAAACAGTTTTTTTGAGTTTTTTAGAGTAGAAATGACCACAAGGTGCCAAACAGATGTCTATATTTGACTGTTCATCTGTATGGTCTCAAGTATTACAAATACATGTAAAGAATACACCTAGGAAGCTAGAATAGCAGGTACGATTGCTTAGTTAGTTAGACTGATTTAGGTTTGTTCTTTTTTTCCTCTTTCTTCACCTACTGTTCCATTTATTCACATTCCTAACAGCTTTGGCCTGCTTGATTACACTTAATGCCCCAAGAAACCTAAACATTTCTAATGAATCTTGTTTTTACGTCTTATGAAAACCTTTCTAAAGTCTAATAAATGGCTGATATATTTCACCATATTTCTACCTTTTCAATGTCAACTGGTTGGTCCTGATCTTGAGCAACTTTCCATTTTCAATCACAAGGCTGATCTCTCCGGCCCCACCCACACAAAACAGTTTTAGAGTCAGAGAAACGTTGTGAGCTAAAGCTAGTCCAGCATAACCAAAAGCTGGCCCAATCAGAGTCTGTAGAAATGACCACAAGGTGCCAAACAGATGTCTTTATTTTGACTGTTCATCATCTGTATGGTCTTAAGTATTACAAATACATGTAAAGAATACACCTATATTTAAAAAATGTTTCTGAAAGTTTGTCAATTGCTTTTACTTGGTTAAATATATCGTAACTGTCCAAAGAAAAACATTGTCAAATATGATTCTTCTGCATCATTTGAACACGACAGCTGTCATTTACTTTGTGTAAATATTTATTGATTGCTGAATCATGGAAATGTTCCAAAATAGCTTTAAAAATCTGGTTCCATCGACTTACATTAAAAGTAAAGGAAGTTTTTGCCTACTATTGTACAGTTGCCATTTTAGAGATACTTGTTTTTCTTTGGATAGCAATGATATGAGAGTGTGCTGGTTGGCTAGCTTTCTAAGCAGCAGCATGAAACTTATTTGGGCTGCACCTGCCGTCAAAGTGAGATAGCACTAAGTTTAGCGCAAGCTCTGTTAGACACAGTCACACATCAGCTAACCCATCAATGTGCGAATTACTGCAGGCACACACAAATGTACAGCATGTAAAAACCCCTCAAACACAGTGAGGTGCTAATCTAATGTGAAGTTTCCAGACTGGATTGAAGTACGTAGTTTACATCAAGCTAAGATACTGTTATAAAGGTTATAAAATGAAGTAAGTTTAATTCAAAGTCAAAGAAAAAAACTATTACCCCAATTCTGCGAGTTATGTGCTTCTTAACCATTGTAAGAAATTCGGCCTTCAGGAATCAGAAGTCAGGAGACCTTCAGTCTCTTGAAGTCCAGTCTAGTCCATCTCTGACTTCAGTAGTCTATTCAGTAGTCTAATAGTCTAATACTTAAGCTCCAGTTTAAGTAGGAGTCAGGAAATGATCAAACGGGAGGGGGGAGTTTTGGGGTGTCAACATTAAGGTGACGAAGAAGAGGAGGCTAGGAGGGGTAAGCAGGGGAATGAAGATGACGGTATTTGCATGTCACCCTTAGGGGGGTTTGATGGTCTTCACTTTAGAGGGTGGTGGTATTACCTTAAAGGAGACAAATGGTCATTTAAATACAAACAAAGGAGTGGAGGTGATCAACTCTCTGAAGAGAGAGTGTAGTTTGAGATGGTAATAGCAAAACGTCCATTGGGTAAGTCTCCACAAATACAAGGTCACAAGACGTACATGTTCATAATTATTTCTCTCACTATATAGCCATTAATATTGCACAAAATATGTTATCGGTGATCGGCCGATATTTCTTCAGTTCAGCCGATCCCGGGTGCCGTTCGATGATGTTAAACAAACAAGCCTAGTTTCTGTATTTCGAGCTAGCGTTTCATCCAGGAAGAGGAACCCTGCCTGACCAGGTCCCTGCAATTCCTACCTGAACCACTAGGTGGAAATACATACCCTTTCATTTCTGACAGACTGACTAAAGCGGCAGGCCTCATAAGAGCAGTTTATAGCATTCACGGCATGTGCGGATAGAAAGCATGGCAGTGTTTACCGTATGTGACTCAGACTCATCCAGGACGTTTAGTAAAATTAGTAAAATCTGCGTCTCTCGTGGGAACCAAGACAAAGACATTTAACATTACTAATCTGATACGGCACTTCAGAGACACCACGCGGCTGAATACAGTGAGTATCAGCAAACAGCAGAGCTAGCACGCACAGCTAGCACAAAACAAACAACCCAGAACACCATACAGACCAGATCTGACCGGTACGAACAGAACAGCAGCAACAATTTAAGATCTACATTTAATGATTACAGATTTAGTTTAAAATAACAGAGTCTGCGTTTAATGACTGCAGTTTTTACTGCATTTATTTAATTAGCTTTTTTTTTTTTTAATTAAGGGTCTAAATGTAATGATTGTAGTATTGGGGGATATTTGTTTGATTTATTTTGTTTATTTACTGATAATTTTGTTAAAAATATTATGCTGTTTCACGTAAGCTCATTAAAAATGCTAATAAACCAGTTTAGACCATGTTTCATGACTTGCTGGCACTAATAACTTCATGTAGCCCTGCCGTGGCATATAGCTCCGCCCTCGATCGGTATCAGCTATTTGCCGATCGTGCTAAAAGGTAAAATACAAACACACTACAGTTCTGTTACTAAAACATCGATCTGTTACAAAGTTTACATTAAGCTCCTAATTCTTTGCTGTGGGAATTCTGTGGGAGTCTTCCAGGAAAGTTAAATGATCTCCTCCAAAGAGATGAGTTCCTCTTTATACATGTAACCCATTTACTTAAATCTTAGCATATTTGGGTTCATCCAAAAATAAAACACAGATCATCCCATATTCCTTTATCAGGGTTGTTTCTGTAGATATGAGCAGTATAAGCAGTTGGTAAGTTAAGTATGTTTTGTTGTTGATTTTAATCATAATATTTCCAGAAAAAAGAGAAAAGCAGAAATAATGAACATAGCTACACTATAAAACTGTTTTATTAATTAGGGTTACATTGATATGATGCTCAGTGTTTGTATCAATCCAATGCTGGCCAATATCACATGATTGCATATCAGAAGTAAAAAAGTATAATCCTATATTAGCCTCATATTAACGATAAATAAAATAAAGTTGCATTTTGCATTTCAATCTTTAATGTTGGACTGCTGCTGACCCATCAACAAAAATTCTTTGTGTGAAAATGTTTAAATAAAAAGCAGTTTATTAATGATTTATTTATTTAAAAAAGAAGAAAAAAACAGTATCATCAGACTTTATCAAAATCTGATAAAAAATAAACCAATGAAAAAACCCTTTGAGAATAATTTCTACCAGACTCGTAAGGAATTTTGAATAGTATGTTAGCACTAAGCTAAGGCTGGTGCAGATGAACCTTTCTCTGCCTCTTTTACTTTAAACATGGCCGACTGAAGCTTGTAATAGACATTCCATATATTGTAGTTCAAGGTTTGCAACAGAAAATAACATATATTTTATATTACAGTTTTGCAGTAACTGAGAGGTTAAGAGGTGCCATCACTATTTTCCTTTTCTAAGAATTCCCCACCACTAGCATTCACAGGCAGAGCATATATTTAGGACCTCCGGATACATTAAATTGTTCCCATATGTGTAAATCAAAATGTCAGAGTTGAGCAAAAGCCTTGTACTACCATTTAATTTTCTTTTCTTCTTTGCAGAACACTTTCCTTTTATATTACGTTTCATGATTAATGGATCAACGGATATTGACTTTTGACATTAATTTCCATTACAAGTTGTATGTTTTTTACGATGTTGGTAAGTTTTCTGTCCAGACCCTAAAGGCTTATAAATCAGAGCGCTAACTTACATGTATCTACCTAAATACTGGAAGTAAAATGATGGGAATAATCAGAATTATTCCATTGGGCATGTCAAGATCTTATGCAACCAACTGCACATAACGGTACTGCAGAGGTTAATTACAACATCTATAAGGATACCATTCAATTCAAATGATCTTGTCTGTAAAAATCAGGCCTGAGATTGCCCCAATTCAAGAATTAAGAGTTTTATTGCCATATATACAGCAGAACAGACAGTTACACTGTACAATGAAATTCTTAAAAAAAAACAAAATAAATAATAAAAATATTATAATATATATATATATATATATATATATATATATATATATATATATATTGAGCATATATATATATATATATATATATATATATATATATTGGAGCATATATATATATATATATATTGGAGGTTTGGGGTCCTCCAACTCCTTATTAGTGATGATGATTAGGGCTCAAATGTTCATAAATCTTTCTTTATTGTTTTGTTTTTTGTTCTTTAACTGCTATGATCACTACTGCAAGCAGTGGTTTGTGATTGAAAATGGCTATAATTCTTTCTCTCATTCTCTCTTTTCTTATTCTAATTCAAATACCATCACTGCAAAATTAATTTCATACATAAAATTGAAAATTATACACAACCCATGGGTCTAATTAGAAATAAATGTCTAATTTTACACACACTATATGGGGTAAAACATGGCCTCATATATTATTGCATTTCTGTTGCTGGGAAATGAATTTTTAGTTGTAATGCAGCTGATGGAGCCTCAGGGTCTTACCCGTCAAAACGGCTTACTTTCAGTAGACAGACGTCTATGTATATGGCTCTGAAATCGAGGGACCAGCGGGTCAGTTTAATTGGGATAAATGAATTCAGCGAATGCTATGCTCAATATAATGCCACAGGCAAGTGTTTTTATTTGTGTGTGCATGTGTGGGTGAGGTAGAGAGCAAGAGAGAGAGAGAGAGAGATAGAGAGAGAGGTTAAAAAGTAAGTTCTTTGTTGCAGGTTGCAGTAATCATAAAAGTAGGCTGACCTCAAGCACCACACATCCATCAAATCTCTTTTAAGAATTGCAGATAATATGATTCCATCCTATCTGAAATAAAAATAAAAGGTAGAAGGTAACAAAATTGAGGAATGTAAATTTAGTTGGCAAAGGTGAAAGGATTCAGTGAAAGAAAATAAAATGTAAATTTGACCTTTCTTTATTTTTCTAATCTGAGCTTAGGTCAGTGGTTTATCTCTTGTAAGATGTATTCGTATTCAGTAATGACCTTCTTATCAAGCACCGGGGGAATACTGATAGGGCCGGAGCTTCAATAGCTGTCAGACGCAATGAAAACTCCTACTGAACATGCCCATGTTTCACAGTATGCTAGCATCCTTAATTTTAATGATTTCAAAAAATGAAAGAAAGAAAAAGATCCCAGCTGTAGCATACCTCCTTCATATCATCAGATATTTTTTTAACCCTTAATGAGCTCATTCAGGTGTATTAGACAGTATGTTGGATGCTGAAATAGGCCAAGCATGGAGTTGTCAGGCCTGGCAGTGAGAACCAAAGAGTTTGTATGCTATGGGCTATGGGACCCTCGTGAAGAAGTATACTTATGTACATCTATTGTTATACGATAAGATAATCCTTTATTAGTCCCACAATGGGGGAATTCACAGTGTTACAGCAGCAAAGGGATAGCAAAGCACTCAGTACAAAAAATAGATAAATAAACAGTACAGTATATACAATATAAATAATAAAAAGTCGAGAACTCTTAAGATTGTATTTACAAATAATTGCACATTTCTTCTTAATTGCACAGGTTAATGGGAAAAAAAATCATTACACTGAAAAAATTATATGGGAGCAGTGCTGGTTGAAGAGTATAAAAGCAGCAGGAAGGACCAGAGGTGTCAAGTAACAAAGTACAAATACTTTGTTACCTTACTTAAGTAGAAATTTTAGTTATGTATACTTTACTGGAGTAATTATTTTTCAGCTGACTTTTTACTTCTACTCCTTACATTTACACTCCATTATCAGTACTTTCTACTCCTTACATTTACACTCCATTATCAGTACTTTCTACTCCTTACATTTTAAACATAGCCTCGTTACTCCTATTTCATTTACAGCTTGTTTTCATTCATGTATATTTATATTCCAGTAAAGGTTATTGATAACATGTCTTTGAATTTTGACTTTCTGCTCTATTACAATACTTATAGACAACTAGTCATCATATCTTCTGCTCCATGAAACACATGTTAATGTTCAGTAGTACACAGATATGCTTCTTTAATATATTTACATTGTACTAAACTACATTCATGTTCAATGGGCGTATATGCGGCTGAAACAGGAAGCCTAGCACATCCCAAATTTATCAACATTAACATTTTAATATAACATTATAGTCATTATGGATTTTAGAAGAATAGGGTTTTTGGGGAGGTGGGCTAGTGCACTATAGACCCCTGTGCAGCCTAAGCTTTTGTCTGTAATGGCATTTTTTTCCTTACATTAAGTTTACTTTTATACTTTAAGTAGTTCTGAAAGCAGTACTTTTACACTTTTACTGGAGTAAAAAGCTTGAGTTGATACTTCAACTTGTGTAAGTATACAGTGTAGTTGCAGCATAATTTAATAAGTGGCACTGAAGTGTATGAATACATCCAGCCCTATATCTGTAACACTTGAACTTACATTTACAGCATGTAGCAGATGCTCTACCGCATCTACAGCAGCGTACAAAAGTGCTTTGTGTTCAGTCAGAGTATGTGTCTCTAGCTAGTACAAATAGGTTAGAGTCCAACCTACCCTTGAGCTCAAATATTGCCAGAAACAAGGGCCAGTGCTGATAACTAGAAAGAAAAAAATCACAGCACTTAACTAGAGCAGAAGTGCAATAACTAACAAGAGCTCAGATAAAAGTTAAGCGCAGCATAAGTGCATTAATAAAGTATTTCAATGAATACTTGGATTAATGCTCACTAATGTGGTTCACAAAGAGAAGGATTTTCAGCCTATGTTGAAGAGGCCCACTGTTTGGACGGCCAGTATTAGTTAATTCTGACATCTGTTTGCCAGAATAGAGAAGAGTTTTAACGCTTGTCTTCCATGCATCGTAAAGCATGGTGGGTCAAGCTGAGCTATACTTAAAGCCCAAAGGGCTTGAGGTACAGATCGACTCTTGACCATTGGCTGGTCCATTGCTGGCCTTGTAGGCGAACATCAGATGTTTAAATCTGATGTGAGCAACTACCGGAAACCAGTAAACAGAGCAAAGCAGTGGAGTGACGAGTGAACTTGGAAAGATTGAGGATGAGCCGTGATACGGGATTCTGAATCAGTTGCAAGGCCCCGATGGCTCACAGAGGAAGAACAGCCAGGAGTGGGTTGCAGTAGTGTAGTCTTAAAATGGACTGAATCCATTGGATGTTGTAGAGGAGAAATCTCATCACTGAGTTAGGCTGAGAATGATAACTCGTCATCCAGAATCACAGCTAAGTCTTGCAAGGACTGAGTTTCAGGTGGTGAGCGGGGATTCATGAAAAGACATCATTCAGACACGCAACTGCAGTCAGTATCAGAAGGTGGGAAGGAAAGCATTAGTTGAGTGTTATCGCCAGCCAGCCATCCATCCATCCATCCATCCATTATCTGCCGCTTAATCCCACTAGAGCCAATCCCAGCGTCATCAGGCAAGGGCGGAGTACGCCATGGACGGTTCGCCAGTCCATCGCATGGCCAACACTCACTCACACATTCACACCTACGGGCAATTTAGAGTGAGCGATCAACCTAACATGCATGTGTTTGGACTATGGGAGGAAACCAAAGTACCCGGAGGAAACCCACACACAGAACGTCCCGGACCGGGAATCCAACCCAGATCGTCTTGCTGTGAGGCGACAGTGCTAACCACTACACCACCATGCCGCCCTTGTTATCACCATAAGAAGCCAATATAACACCAAAGAAGAATATAACAGGTAATTACATTACCCAGAGAATGGGTGTAGAGTGAAAAGAGAAGAGAACCCATCACCAAGCCTTGAGGGACACTGGTGGAGAGCCTACATGGAGCAGATGTCGACACTGTTTATGTTACCTAGTAAAAGTGCTCCTCCAAATAGGACATTAAACCACTTTCAGAGCCAGTGATTCTAAGCTTAGTGTGGACAGACAGGAGGATCTTGTAGTTCACTCTGTCAAATATTGTTCAGAGAAAATCCTTAAAAGCTCAACTAAATGCATTTAATATATAGTTAAACATTCAAAATACTACATTTAGTATGATTTAAAGGAGCAATATGTAAGATGATGTGATCAAGATTTTTAGCTTACAACATTCCAGTTACTAAAATCATCGACAGAATGTGTAGAAATAACAGCTTTGATGTTATTTGATGGTAATAGTGCAAATTTAACCAGTTTGCCCCCACTCATCCTTTCTATAATTCACTTGGTACCTGAAGAGATGATAGTGAGTCATTGTAGACTTGAGTCTGTCACAAGAGCATACCCGCTCTTGTCAAGAAAACAAGCGACAAAACTTTTTAAAAGTTGCCGTTGCTACCCACCCCGGAGACGCTCTGAAGAAGTTTGAAGCTAAAATGAAAACGATTTTTCAGACTGGTGAGTAAACGGGAGGAGGAGGGCGGACTGTGTGGAGTACTAATTTTACAGATTGTATTATCTTACTGTTACATTCCGCCTTTTGGTGGACACTAAGCTACAGGGTGGATGTGAAGTGCATTTTGAAGTAACGTTTTAGAGGAAGAAGCTACTTTCTTCCTCTGTTTATTAATTTGCCACATCTTATACGTTAGATCTGCATTTTATAGCACAGCACAGTGTCCAGAGACAAACTGGTATGAGAGGAGATATTTTTAAAACAGTAGCACATGCTTATGTTATGGAAAGGTCTCTTATATTGGACTCTGTGCACCCCAGTCAAATAAGGGAGAAATATGCATTGTCCCTCTGGAATGTTCTAGTGTATAAAAACAGAGGCCCAGGACAGAGGAACTCAACATCTGGCCAAGAACCTCTCTCTAACATCAGAAGACTGAAAACCAGATGATGTAATAAATGATGCTGTACTTTATTTATTTAATAAATATACATATTTGGAAGTAAAATCTGTATCATGTAAAAGTGTTCTTCTAGCCATCAACAGAGCATCGCTACAGAAAAGAATATGCTTCAGAAACATAAGATGTGTGGAAAACAGTGCCAGTAAAGACCAAAGACACCAAAAATTCTGCTAATGCTTATTTTTAATTTAAGAAGTCTACCAACATATTCAGGTGGACTTCAGACGGTGACAAAGGAAAGAAAGAAATAAAACAACTTGCCTACCTGTCCCACTACTCTTCCCTGACAAAAGAAATAAAAATACACAAGTGGCACTCGCCCCTTAACTAGTTTATATATACAGATACTCAAATGTAGGGTGTTTCTACTTGTCTGTCCACGCTGAGTTGGTAAAAACTGAAGGACAGCCTTAGCACAGCCGAGGCAACAGGAAAAAAACAGGAGAGCAAGGGAGGTGGGGAGAACCAAGAAAACCAACGCACCTGTCTGGCACATAACATTACATATTGCTCCTTTAAAGTATGTTTAAGATGTAAGTGTATGTTTTTTTATATTAGATACACTTTGCACGCTCACCAGTTTTCTTTGTCCACACCTTGACCCAACTGGTCAGATGTCCTCATATGAGTTAGTCGATGCTTATACATTTGAAACTGTGAAATCTTTCTGTCTGTGTCTCTGCCATCAGTCGGGACAGGTCGTTAGCTGAGGAGCAAGCAGTCTAGTGAACGTGAAAGGACAACTCCTGCCATTAATGAACAGGGAAACGATGCAGGTAATTACATTTGAACTAAAAAGGTTATGCTCACTAGCAAGCAACACATCAAGCTAAAGAGAAAGCAATCTGTTCTTTAGCCTTCACTCTCTTTGTCATATTGGTGACTGCAGGCTCTCAGGAAATACAGGGGCCAACGAGGGTCCTAGTTAATGAGGTTTCACCTAAATGCAGTAATGAGCCCCACCTGGGCTCTTTAGTCTGCAGGATAGATGACTTCACTATTCCTTGCAGCATAAAGCGCTATTAACCTGCACAAAGCTGTAACAGCTCTGTGATCATACTCCCCTCGGCCAAAATGTTTGGGCATTCGTGGTTTTAGCTGGAATTTTACAATTAGCATATTTGTAATAGCTATCACCTGGCTGCGGAGGGGAAGTGACTGTTGCGACAAGATTATGACTGGACTAAACTGATTTACTTGATCTATTATTCATTGACTTATTTAATCATTTTTTTTCCCACCTGGGTCCTTTGTTGATTTAAATGCTAATTATTGGGATAGCAGGCTGAGAATGATTAATTGAGGAATATATTAAGGGAAACATTATGCATTTAAAAAATCCACCGGCACTCTGATGAAAATCAGTGTAAATTGGTAGTTAATTGAAGCTTAGTGAAGGGCTCTCATGTAATTGTGTCTCATCACTGTTTAAGTGACTTACTGACTACACATTGGCATGCAAATTGGACTAGAACTACGTAGTATTAAGTGATAGGTATGTGTAGAAGAGAAAAGAACAAGAATCAGAAGATACACTGAGGAACAACTTGCGGCTGTCAATCAAAAGTTCAGCTAATTAATACTATGATCAGTGTTCACAGCAAGCGCAGAACAATCCCCCTAATTTGCTCCCGGAGAGCGAAAAAAGAAAGTCAGAGTTCATTACATCACGCATCTGTCATTTTCACTCTGACTCTCGAGTGTCTGTTCCAGACCTGTTTTTTCTCATCACCGTGGTATACGTGACGCTTTCCGTGAGGTGTCGCGACAGGGTCGTGTAGCGTTCCTGAGGGTGGATAAACTCGTGCTCAGTCACAGGAAAGCAATGGAGGCTGACACTCTCAATGAGGATGGATTTGTTTTTCTAGCCTTGCTGTGCAGTGATGGATGTGTATCAATCTGACCTCGAACTCCCATAATCCACCTCTTCTCTCCTCAGTACCTGAAGCATACCCCAGACACGTAGTAATTGTGAAGGCCAAGACAGCAGCATGTCAAAGCCCACTTTACATTATAATTACAGGTAGTGCTGTTAAAAATAAAGGTTTGGCTTCGATATATGGTTCTAGGAAAAAACCTTGGTAATGTCACCTAAGTCCTACACTACCGCTCAAAAGTTTGGGATCACAGTGAAATGTTCTTGTTTTAATGGAGTATCTTCTTCCTTAACACAACAATGGACTGACGGGTCTCTAAAGAAAGTTGTTTCTTTCTGGTCATTTTGAGTCGGTCAGCAAGCCATCAAGTCAAGTCAAGTCAAGTCAATTTTATTTATATAGCGCTTTTTACAACGATGTTGTCTCAAAGCAGCTTTACAGAGTTTTGAAAACAGTTATAACATATATCCCCCAGTGAGCAAGCCAGAGGCAACAGTGGCAAGGAAAAACTCCCTCAACTGGAGGAAGAAACCTTGGGAGGAACCAGACTCACAAGGGGAGACCCGTCCTCCTCTGGTCAAACAGTATTTACAGTTTGAACTAAATACCAAAGAAAGGAGCCTCTGTTTGAAATCTGGATAGCAAAGCTTTAGAAGCTGCACAGATAGAGGCAGACTCTGACTGAGTCTTTATGTAAAGTGGGCGTGAGCTGAAACAGTCCCATCCTATCTCAGTGCTGGTGCATCTGGATGGCACAGTGATGTAACTGAGGGTGTAGCAGTAAATGGACAGGTGAGCTGGCTGGTGATGGTGGGGTGATGGCCCGATGATCAGTCCTTCAACAGCCTTCAACAGATGGGAGGACAGTCATTTCCTCAGGAAGAGTAAAGAGAAAGAGTTAGTTGGGCTCGGGAGTAAGACTGTAGAGAATATGAATTTTCAGAATTTTAGAGTGTGGTTGGTGACTCCGGCAGATCTAACTATAACAGCCTAAACTAAAAGGAGAGAACCAGAAGGTAACATGGACATGAGAGTACCCTGAGACACTGGGGTCCCCCCACACCACCATGAACAAACCTGTGTGATCGCGTGAAGTGGTGGAACAACAGCACCAACATCTCAGTTTACCATAAACCTCTGTGTCCAAGAACCCCCAGATCTCCTGCCTTTATCTAAAAGAGAAGATTAATAACCAAAAGCTACACTAAACAAGTATGTTTTCAGTCTAGACTTAAATATTGAGACTGTGTCAGAGTCCCGAACATTAACTGGGAGATTATTCCACAATTTTGGGGCTTTGTAGGAAAAAGCTCTTCCCCCCATTGTAGTCTTCTGAATTTTAGGAACTATTAGAAAACCAGCATCCTGTGATCTGAGTGAACGTGGCGGTTCATAATAGGAAATTAGATCTTGCAGGTAATCCGGTGCGAGACCGTGCAGGGCTTTATACGTCAGTAATAGAATTTTATAGTCGATACGGAATTTAACAGGAAGCCAGTGTAGCGCTGATAAAACTGGACTGATGTGATTGAATTTCCTGGTTTTAGTTAGTACTCTAGCTGCAGAGTTCTGAACTAACTGTAGTTTATTCAGGTTCCTGCTGGAGCATCCTGACAATAATGCATTGCAATAATCTAGCCTTGAGGTTATAAAGGCATGTATCAACTTTTCAGCATCAGACACAGATAACACATTTCTTAACTTTGAAATGTTTCGTAGGTGAAGAAACGCTGTTCTTGTAATGTTACCTATGTGTTGATTAAATGTCAGATCTGAGTCAATTGTTACACCAAGATTTTTGGCTACTGAACCAGGAACTACAGAGAAGTCAGCAAGATTTAACATTAAATCTGAACATTTAGTCCGAGCAGCCTTTGGGCCGAGGAGGAGAACTTCCGTTTTATCTGGGTTCAAAAGAAGGAAGTTCTGCAGCATCCAAAGTCTAATATCTCTTACACAATCTTCTATCTTATTTAATCTGGATTTGTCATCTGGTTTGGCTGATATGTACAGTTGTGTATCATCGGCATAACAGTGGAAACTAATTCCATGTCTATTTATAACTGAGCCTAATGGTAGCATATATAGCGTAAATAACAGAGGACCTAAAACAGAACCTTGTGGAACACCATATTTCACTTTTGTAGTGTTAGACGATACATTATTTATCTTTACAAACTGAAAGCAATCACTAAGGTAAGATGTGAACCAGGATAACGATGTTCCTGTGATTCCAACTATATTTTCTAGCCTGTCCAAGAGAATAGTGTGATCTATAGTGTCAAAAGCTGCACTTAGATCGAGTAACACCAGTAGAGATACGTGGCCCTGATCAGAGGCAAGAAGAAGATCATTTGTTATCTTAACTAAAGCTGTCTCTGTGCTGTGATGTGGCCTAAAACCAGATTGGAATTTTTCATATATGTTGTTCTTATGTAGATGAGAACAGAGTTGTCGAGCTACAGCCTTTTCTAAAATCTTAGAGATAAAAGGTAAATTGGAAATGGGTCTATAACTGGACAGTTCTCTGGGGTCAAGATTTGGCTTCTTTATCAAGGGTTTTATCACAGCTAGTTTAAAAGACTTAGGTACATGACCCAGACTAAGAGAAGAGTTGATGATAGTTAAGATAGGTTTAATAATAGCTGGTAATACTTGTTTCAATAGGCTTGTTGGAATCATATCGAGTGTGCATGTAGCAGAAGTTGAGGAAGAGATAAGTTTTTCTAGTTCTGTCTGCTGTAGTGGAGAAAATGTTTCTACTCTTTCTTCTAAAATCACATTTTGTGCTGTTTGAGCCAAACCGGATGAAGGATAGGTTACTCGTATTGGTAGAACTTTTTGTCTAATATTCTCGCTTATTTTGCTATTGAAAAAGTCCATGAAATCATTGCTGCTGTGGTTGGCAGGTATTTGAGGTTCAGATCCTGCCTGATTTTTGGTAAGTTTTGCGATGGTGCTAAATAAAACTCTAGGATTGTTTTTGTTGTGTTCGATGAGTGTGGACAGGTATGCTGAGCGTGTTTTAATAAGTGCCTTTCTGTAACTGCTAAGGCTGTCCTTCCAAGCAGAGTGAAATACCTCCAGCTTGGTCACTCTCCATTTGCGTTCTAATTTCCGTACTGTCTGTCTTAAGGTGCGTACTTCATTGTTGTACCACGGAGCAAGCTTTTTCTGTTGCATCCTTTTAGCTTTTATAGGTGCAACGTTGTCTAAAGTTAGTCGGAGCTTATTTTCTACGCAGTCAGTTAGTCTGTCTAGCTCTGTTGGGTCTGATGATGGGAAAATTATGGTTGATAAATCTGGAAGAGTTTCAATAAAGTTCTGAGATGTATTTGGCATTATTGAACGTTTCATGCAATAACGGGGTGTACATACATTTTTACTAAGACTCAATTCATATGAAATTAGGTAGTGATCTGAAACTACTGAAGTCTGTGGAAGAACAGTAAGATTATGTATATCAACACCTAAAGTCAAAACTAGATCTAGTGTGTGATTACAGGAATGTGTAGGCCCTATTACATTCTGAGTGAGACCTACAGAGTCTAAGATAGATAAGAAAGCCTTTTTTAATGGATCTGCTGAGTTTTCAAAGTGAATATTAAAATCTCCTGCGATTATTAATTTCTCAGCGCTCACTGCTAGATCTGCAACAAAGTCACTGAATTCTTTTAAGAACTCAGAATAAGGTCCTGGTGGTCTATAAATGCTGACTAGGGTGAGTACACTTCTATTAGTGGTCGGATTAGTGATGTTTATGAGAAGAATTTCAAAAGAATTGAAAGTGAGATTGTGTTTCTGACTTATGTCTAATGAATTTTTATGAATGACACATATACCCCCTCCTTTACCGGACAGTCTGGGGCTGTGTACATACTTATAGCCTATGGGGGTGGCTTCATTTAATGCCAAATATTCCTCAGGTTTAATCCATGTTTCTACGAGACATAACACATCAATTTTATGGTAGGTTATTGTATCATTTACAATGACAGCCTTAGAGTTCAGTGATCTTATATTAAATAAACCAAACCTTAATTCAGAAACACTGCAGCTAGACACTGGATCTAATATTCTTATATTAACTAAGTTATTTAAACAAACTGATTTAGATTTTCTAAGTTTGTGTTTAATTCGGGGAAACAGTGAAACAGTCTCAATATAGTTGTACCTAGGTGACGTCTCAAGGCAGCGAGCAGACGGTCGGTTTAGCCTGTTTGTCTGCTGCCTGGTCTCGGCTCTGGACAGTCAGCAACTACCTCCGCTGCTCTGCCGACTAACTAAGAGGCTATGGGCTATGCTGCTGATGCTTCAGATACTAAACTAACCTAGAATGTTGTTCTCCCTTTTATACTCACTTATTAGTAGAATGTTTTTCAGCTGTGCATCACAATTGAGCAAGAGTGTCCTAACAACCAATTAGCCCAATAACATCCTTAACTTGGATTGGCGGCCGTACCGGGAGATTTAGACAGAGGACTGAGAATTGCTGATAATAGGACTATATGTAAAATAAGCCTCTATACAAAAATACACTTTAATACAAACATTTTTATTCTTTAAAAATCATCTTACACACTTAAATCAATTGTGAAATGGACAATATTCAAGATTTAAGAGTTTTATTGTCATATGCACAGCAGAACAGACAGTTACACTGTACAATGAAATTCTTACTTTGCTGCTCCTCCATTCACCAATAGATAAAGATAATAAATAAAAGAAATAAAAAATATATACAAAATATACAAATTATAATAATATAAGTTGAAGTAGATAAAAGTATTTTTATAGTTAAAGAAATAAAAGTTGTGTGCTTTTATGTGCAAGTATGAAGAGCAGCAGCCATAAAGTGTAAGTTGCAAGTAACAAATGTAAACAATAGTGTTTTGTGTGAGTAGTGAATGTAAACAGTATTGTATGTAAACAGCAGTACAGTGAATGTAAACAGTATTGTATGTAAACAGCAGTACAGTGAATGTAAACAGTATTGTATGTAAACAGCAGTACAGTGAATGTAAACAGTATTGTATGTAAACAGCAGTACAGTGAATGTAAACAGTATTGTATGTAAACAGCAGTACAGTGAGTGTAAGGTGCAGTTAAAATCAGACCAGTTAAAACCAGTTCAGATAGGAGAGGTTGGAGAGGTAGTGCGTGAAGTGTTCACAAGCCTGATGGCCTGTGAGTAGAAACTGTTTGTCAGTCTTGTGGTCCTGGACTTCACACTCCTGTAACGTCTGCCTGAAGGTAAACGTGTGAAGAGTGTGAATATTGTTTGTAAATTGCATGAAAATTGGATGAAATGAAATTCTAAAGTGATCCTAAACTTTTGAGCGGTAGTGTAGGTATTAAGCAGGTAAATGTGAGGTGTTAACGGTAAAGTGCTAGGTAATTATTTGGCCTTATATGATGGTAAGGTACAAGGCAGTCTAACAAAATGACGCTGAAATGCCCAACAGAGTTTTAGTATTAACTGGGTAAGTATGTGGCACAAGCTACACTGTACTCTCTATTATTTTGGGGTAAAAGTATTGAGTATTTATATGACATAAAAAAAGATTTAACACAAATAAAGTACAGAACATCTTACACAGTCTGTTACTGTCAACTACCTTTAAATATAACTGAATCTGAGCTGTAAAAGAAAGCAATGGTTCCTATAAAGTTCTTTGTATTTACTTCAGAAAAATATTTTATAGTTAGTGTTGTCAGTTTAAACCATATAGCTGACCCAGTACTTAAAGGTGTTGCTGGTTTACTTACCTGCTTAAGCGTTGCATCACCAAACTTTATGTTTTTATTTTCTGAGATATTTTACTTTACTTAATTTGTTCTTTCATCAGCTCAACTGTGAAAACCCGTTAGTCCATTTAGTGTAATTTAGCTAGCATGTCTTGGTGCTTACTATCATTTTCCAAAAACAAAAACGAGTGATTTTGCAAACCTAGACAGATATTTAATATTTTGCCCTTTTTTTGTTTTGTAAATAGATGGTCATTTCAAATTTGATGTCTGTTACACATTCCAAAAAATTTGGGGATAAAAAAGGCCTGTGTTTTTCACAGGTAAACAGTAGAGTAGGTAACAGGTGATACTGTCCTGGCTGGGTATAAAACTGCATGAATGATAGTCCAACAGCTTAAGAACGGCTTCTTAATGCACATTTACAATAAATGTAGGGACCTCACCATCTACAGTTCATAACACTGTTAAGATTCAGGGAATCCAGAGAAATGTTTTTGCATAAAGGAAAACATGAGTGCCTGTGACCTTTGATCCCTTAGACAGCACTGCATTACTCACAGATATGCTTCTGTAATGAACAGAACCACATGGGCTCAGGAATATATATAAACTCTTGAAGCTCAGAAAACACAATTCATCACTGCATCTACAACTACAACTACAAAACAATCAGCCACTTCCAAGAATGCTGCTGAGCATCTCTGGGCTGAAGCTCATCTGAGATGGAAACATGTGCTGGGGCCAGACGTGTCAACATTTCAAAACATTTTTGAATATTTTTTTTTGGGCCAAAGAGGAAAAGTATCTCAAAAGCCAGCAATGTTGGTGTAGAAAACTTGAGCATCTGTTTAGACACTATTAATGATGAGGGACACATTTTGGAGCAACATATGCTGCCATTTAGACTACATGTTTTTCAGGGACAACCCTGATTGTTTCAGTAAGACAGTGCCAAGCCACAGTTTGCATGTGATACAACAGCAAGGCTTTAGAGCATAAGAGCCCAGGTGCTAGGCTGGCCTGCATGCATTCCAGACATATCCCCTTAGAAATAGTACAGCACATTTTGAAGTACAGTATGAACAGGGAGACCCCAGACTGCTGGGTGGCTGAAGTGTTACATTTTGCAAAATATGGGGACAAATGCTGCTTTTTTTCTTCCAAAATGAGTGTCCTAAGTTGTCCTGCATGATTTCTAAAAGTTGCTAAAAGGAATGTTGAAATTAAAACTAGGATAAGAGTACATATTAAAAAAAAGTAAAGTTAATTTGGTTAATCTCTGGTTTTTCAAAGTTCTTTCTATTTGCTTCAGAAAACTATTTTGTAGTTAGTGTTTTCAGTTTAAACCATATAACTAACCCAAGACTTAAAACTAAAACTAGAATAAGAGTACATATTCAAAAAACAGTAAAGTTCATTTATTGTTAAATACCTATGATATTGTTAATTGAAAACAAGTAAAAAAAAAAGATTAGTAAATTATTGCTTTATGATTTTATTTACATTTCTCCTAATGTCCCACCTTTTTTGGAAATTGGTTTGTATCTAGAACTTGTACCAAAAATCTTTAGGGTGTCCTCAAACTTGGCAGCTTTGGCAATAAAAAATTAACCCTACTCAAATTGCTGTGTACAGCTCATTAGAGCCAGTAAGGACGCTGCCATGCAGTCCATACAGTATAATAAACAAAGTCCATACGTACAATGTCTTTCACAGAAACCGTGGGGCATTTCATTTTAAATCTGAAAGCAAAGATGTCATCTGAAAGATGTGTTTATCACCTCTTCCTGCTCTCTGACTTGGAAATTAAAACTGTGACACGTTCGAAGGTGTTATCAATAGTTGACATACACATGCTTGTCCACACATCAATCACATCATTCTTATTAGTGTGACAAGTTGCAGGAAGGTGCTGCACTGATTTCACCTTGTTTCGCAATCGAACAATGACAGCAATGTGACTGAAACTAGTTTAGACCAGAACACAGCAAGCTCAGAAAGTTAGTACCACAATATGTGATAAAAGGTTGTTACCTGTACGACAGGTATTTTTCTTTTGTTTCAGTGTCAAATACAAGGGCAGTGATTTGATCTTGACATTGATGGGGACCTATGAATCTACCCCCACCCCCATTGCCTGTTTTTTTGTTGTTTTTGTTGTTGTTTTCTCTTTGTATTACAGAACAACAATCTCTCTCAATGTGTCAGTGAAAGTACAAGACATATGTTCATCCAGATATTGTTCCCACCTTTAAACCAATGAGCAGTGAGTTTACATCTAAAGACTTAACTTTACTTCAGCCATAAAGCAAATGAGGCAGGTCTCATACATCAGGGTTAAAACATAGAGCTCTGCATAACCTGGTGCTACTGTTCACTATTTCTACCTCCTTGGTGAAACATGTGACTGTAAATACTAAGCAGCTTTGGTGTGCTTTGGTCCAAACCAAAGGAACTAAAACTGAACCGAAGTTTAAGCATACTTTTTAATTGCTATAAAACCTGTACTTTATGTGAAGTATTCATAAAAGAGTTTGATAAAGTATGTAAACATTGCTAAACCTTTAAAAAATAACATTTAGACCACGCAGTCTAAGTTTTTGTGATATGAAAACCAGTGCATTTAGATATATATCTTCTATTTAGCCCTTTCCGTACACACTGAATGCTTAAAAAGAAGTGTTTCAGCTTGGAATGCTTTTTTAAAAGAGGTGTATATATATATATATATATATATATATATATATATATATATATATATATATATATATAAATATAAATATTATATATATATATATATATATATATATATATATATATATATATATATATATATATATATATATATATATAAACATATAAAAGAGAATAGAGCAGCCAATGAAAGAGGTTATTCACATACATCAATCTTAACAACATAGGAAAAAAAACAGCCTGTTTAAAGATGCCCTAGAATGGAACAATCTATATACAGTACATTGGTATAGCTGAATAAGGAGAGTTCAGGGCATAGAACTGACATACTGAGAACCTCAAACACTGTTGTCTCTTCCTTTAAATACAAATCTCACATTTACAAAAAGTAAAATGGGCCAATTCCAGACTTCTAAACTCTTATGTAACAGTCCTGACTCGTTAATATTCATGCCCCCAAAATTTACATTCACCAGCTCACGTTCTAGCCCAGCAAAACAATGACAACAGAGCAACTGCAAGCCATGCTGTGTGATCTTATCCACTTCTTGATGGCTGATGCAGATCATCGTAAACTAAAAGTTTTATAGTAAGCAAAGCTAGTAGCTAGTACAGGTCATATCAAGTACAGGCTACTAACAAGTTGGAAATCGTCGCTGTCCAGTGAAAATCATGCATCTCCATTTTTGTCGATTTTGAGTTTTCTACATTATTTCAACTCGCCAGTGGTTGTTTACATTGTGTGGCAATTTCATGATGAAGGGGCTTATAGAAGTGCTCCAAACTAGCTTGGAAACAATTCTGGTTCCATTGACTTATATTGAAAGTAAGGTAGGTTTTTGGTCTCTCCTGTAAAGTTACTTGTTTTTCATTGGACAGCGGCGAAATAACTAATGGTAGCATAGCTAACTAGTTTCTTTCTTTTCCTGTCTGTGTGGTCACCAATTTACCAAATCAGAGCGCAGTTCATTTTACTCTAGTTTAAAGTGTAAACAGGCATATCTGGACATTTTTCATCCTGAGCAAAGTCACATATCTTCTATGTAGACATCTGAGAACAGTTTAAAATGCTGAATAAATGCATTACATGGCACCTTTAAATCTGATGTATAAAGAGAGAATGGAATATGGTGAAATGGTAAAATGAATTGGGTACACAAACACAAACAAATACCACCAGTGGACCTCAAATGGAAAAAAAAAGCTTTGGGTAACCAGAAGTGATTTTTTTATTGGATAACTTCAAGCTATTCCTTTTTGGAGAGTAGGTTAGGTGAAAAGCTTTTTAGATTCTGTATCTTTATGTGAATACTGTGTATTATAGCATTTATGTGGTCATTATTATGAATTGATATGAATAACATGACAATGATATACTGTTAAGCTGTGATTACACAGTACTGGCAATTCTCGCAAAATCAGAAAACTAGAAAACTGTGTATGGAATAGATGTCCTTCCCCACTCTCCCTCCACACACACACACACACGCTCGCACGTACGCACACAATACAATATTCTTCTGTGTTTGCTCCAGTGTGGCTGAGCATGGCAAGCTGATGATAAACCTCATCCTGAATCCTCTACAGGTAAACATGGCAGTGATGTATGAGCTCCATCTCACATACTTATGACTCCATCCCACATCATGATAAATTACTCCCTTAAGATCCACTGTCGCTATGGTCCTGTCAGATATGACAGTGGGAAAAAGTCTAGGTATGGGGAGAAAAACAAGGAGAGAAAAAAAAAAAGATTTGGACATGAAACGTAAACCTGGTAAAAATAGTCCATGCCGAGTGGTGTCGACAGGAAGGCCTTCACTTGAAGAAACTCACACTAGAAACTCATACCTCGCCAGAAAGAAATACAAGAAATAACCTCGTCTGAGAGCGAGAGTAACCCTGACGCAGGAGCCATTACTGACACTGTCACCTTTTAACTAAAATGTGAAGCAGTAATCTTCAAACAGTAAGAGACATTGACTAACCACTGCGGAAGCCTTCGAATCAGCACGTTGTATTGCAGCTTCTCGGTGTGGTGGAGCAGTACACTATTCTCCTCCCAGTGGTGAGTTTGACATTAATGATGCAGACGAACGTGATTAAACTTTGAGGCCGGTGTGAGCGCGTGTATTCCTTTAGCTTTGCGTGAACGTGTTTTGGGAGTTGAAAGGAAAGCTTGGGATGAAACGGGCCTCGGGGTGACAGAGCACAGGATGAGAGATGAGGAACAGCGCACTGCGGTGACACCACAGCATTCATTACTCCAACCGCGCCATTTCAACACTTCTAGTCCTCTAGTGAAGCATTACTCGGCATAATCTCCCCAACAGCCAGCGCTCCCTTATTACTAACAGGCAACCTGCATGATTGAAAAGCACCAGCAATGCCTTTTATTCCAAACTTCTTTTCTCTCTCGCTCTCTAAATATTTATCCTATTTTTTTTCCCCTGCCTCGAAACCACTCGAGCCAATTTACTCGACAGGCAGTCACTGGATCTTTCCAGTGTATTATGTTGGTAATTGCTGTTCTCATGAGGATGATCAAACAGGCTCTCTCTAACAGAGTCAAATTAAGACTGCAAAAGGAAGTCACTCTGTTTCAAGTTGCAGTTGGGCCACAGCCATCATTAGACTTAATTACTCAAGCTAGAGACTACACGGATGGTAACACATTTGCCAGTGACTACTACCCACCGCACACTCACTGTTCTCATAAATGAGCCAGTGCATGCACTCAGGGGGTCTGGCTACTAGAAGACACTGAGCAAAATCTCATAATGTAAATTCTCAGCATGTACTCAGCATGCGACCTACTGAACGCTGTTTTGGTGCACAATGTTGAGTTGAAATATGAAAAAAAAAAAACATCTAGCTCAAATAGTGCTTCCAGAAATATGACATGTTGTTTGGGAGCTGTATAAAGCGTTAGGAACTGGTGACTCTTGTAATGGTTCTTAGAGTTTTGTCCAAACCCATCGGGTTCACATCCGTTTCAATTCTCAAACGTGTTGGGCTCAAGTCGCGTCCAAATTTCACATTTGAGTGCCTCGATATTACCCAGCTTTCCTCCTGCTTTACTTTTTCTCTTTACGTTATCCACCACGTTTGGAATGTTACTCTCAAGCAGTGCTGTCCAACCCTGGAGAGCTACCAGCCTGCAGAGCCTAGATTCTACTACAATTTGCTAACTCCAGCTAATTAACCTCTTCCTAAGACCACGATGGGCTGGATCAGAAGAGTCAGAGTTAAACAAGGGGTGGGGCAGCTTGTTGATACATGATGAATCTCTACTCTGCAGGAAAGTAGCTCTACAAGACTAAGACTGGTGACCTCTGATCTAAAACTTTGTTGGTTAAATAAATTAAATAAAACAGAAACTAAGCTTAATATTACTGTTTTGGGTATATATATATATATATATATATATATATATATATATATATGTTGATTATCTTTTCTACACAGTAATTTAATCAGCACCAATTTCTTTTTTTTTACAAATTTTGTTGGATTTTATTTAACTCCATTCAGTTCAGACTCGAAACATCGTAATGTGGTTCGAGTTAACAGAGAGTTCCCTGATGGTATTTGGGTTCAGGTCAAAATTTCAGGCTTGATTAATAATCTAGTAGTCCAAGCTTTCATTTATTTATTCATATAAAATCCAGGGACTTGTGGGGGGGCTAAGGCTGCTGTGATAATACATGTTATGAATAACCAATTAATTAATCCATTCACAAATGTATCTTGAAGTTACAGCTGTGAGCTTAGATAGGTGTTACAGAATGTTAGGATTTATACCCTACCAAGGAATTGTAGGTAGAAACTGTAGCTGCTTTGGTCCAAATAACTAAATGAACAATGTGTTTTTTATGTCAGAATGTTTTTCTTTGAATGCATAAAAATGGTCCATCCTGTTAGATACATTTTTTGTTTTTTTAGTTTCATTGCATTGTTTTTTTAAAGGATAAACATCCAGTTGATATGTTAGTAGTGTTATGTTTACCAACACTACTTGCATGGCTGCAGGTACTCTCGGGATTTGTAGATATTTTTTCTGTTGTATTAAAAATAATGTATTTAATAAAGAAAGTGACTGCAATGGAGACAAAAAAGCATCAGAAACCTTTAGATCCTAAATAAAGATGCTGAAAAAAGCTAACAAGAGCTACACTAAGAGGATGTTTCGCTGGATATAATGTGAGAGAACTGTTCCTCACCTGCACCTTTTTACTATTTTGCACATTCAAAGTTTAATTTCATTACACAACAAATACAAATGTGGCACATAGTCTACCCTGACAGTGTGATCTTTTACATACCTACACAATCAATAGTTAAATAGTATTTGCTTTTAGGGTTTAAGGGGAAAACTTATAGACATATAGACTTATAGACTATAGACATGGAACCTTTGCAGTTCATGTCAGGTTTTTTTTGGTAAAAGAACAGCTCTTTAAACTTTAAAAATGCTCACCACACTCACTCATAAATACTATTTTACAAAATCAACAAAGTTTGTGATTATGAATGAAATGTGTAAGACCAAATAAAGTTTGAGTTTACTTTAATACTCTCACTTATTATGGATTTTAACATTTCTTAATATTTTCTTACATTGAAACAAAGTTTTACATGAATGAACACTGTATTAGAATTGTCAGTCCAGCAAGAACACTGTTCCCATAGTTTTACGGCTCTAAAGAAACCTGTGAGAAACTAGAGAAAATGCTTTATAAAAAAAGTGTAGTATAGCATTGTTGTGAATATTTTTATATATCATGGCCTCCATCAAATGCGTATGTTTACAGATGGCACACAGAAGCTGCAGAGTTTGTGAAAGGTTGTGGCTTAGCAGAGCCTTTAGCGTCATATTGAGAACTTCTGTTTGAGGACCTCCGCCCACCCAAAAGATAATGACTGTGACCAGGTGTGCCACATGGGCCAGAAGGAGCAGGAAGGCGGGCCTATAAAAGACACGATTGAGACCAGGGTTTGAGAGCTCACAGATAATGTCTGTACCGCGGTATCCTGAAAATAAAGTTTATACTCTGAACCGGTCTTCCTCTTCATTCTGACAGCAAAAAATAAGTTACGACAGAATAAAGTAAAGGACAGTCCCACCAGCCTAATAATGAACCTTTAATGTGAACAAAAGAAACATTAAATGGGCGACTGATGACATTTTGGATCAATTAAACATTAGCATTAACGACTTTATTTACTGAATCTCAGTAATACATTCTTACTGACTGAAATATGTGCTGAACAACCACAACCATATCAGAACACAGATCTATGTATCCTTTATATTGGCTTTCAGACTTTGTATCTTAGTTGCCATTTCTACTTATTATCTCTTCCCAATACATTCCTGTAATGTATTTACATCGAGTAACATTTTTTGTTGGTCTGTTTGTTGTACAGAAAAATCCACACCCTACTAGATTGTAACATCCTAGAGAGTGAAAAATATTAAAAGCGGATCTTCATAGTATCTCAGTAGTTTCTCCCAAACAATAGTAAAATCAGATACTTCAGCACAAAGTCATACTTGGTATTCACATTTAAAACTAACTTTCATCATAATTTGCTAATTAATTCTCTTCTCTGCTTTACCTCTCCTGTAGCTCACGTCTCCTTATTTAAGGCTGTTTCTCCCAAAAACCTTTAGAACAGTGGAATTTAATGAGAATTCAGTACAGTCCAGTTAGAGGAAACTTGTTATGATTCAGTATCATATCCTTTTCACTGAAATAGCCTAGCAGTTCTATCAGCATCTTATGTCATCAGCAACTGAAAGTGAAAGACAAACAAATTACAAATACTGTATTTATATATATATATATATATATATATATATATATATATATATATATATATATAATATTATCATTACATATCATACATATATGTACTGTTTAAGTGATGAACTGAATTAATTATTTAGAAAACTTAAAATAAATATTTTTTCCACACTTTAAGTAAAAACAAGGGTTCCATGAAAAAAAATGCTTTTGTCGGAAAAAGTGCATCATAAAGTGCTTATTTCTAGAAAAGTGAATAAAATGGTTTAAAGCACGCCATCCGAATTTGCCTTTCTCTGACTCGCTTTATTCTTTGACTTGCCTTATTCTCTAACTCACTTTATTCTCTGACTCGCTTTATTCTCTAATTCACTTTATTCTCTGACTCGCTTTATTCTCTGACTTACTTTATTCTCTGACTTGCTTTATTCTCTAATTCACTTTATTCTCTGACTCGCTTTATTCTCTAATTCACTTTATTCTCTGACTCGCTTTATTCTCTGACTCACTTTATTCTCTGACTCACTTTATTCTCTGACTCACTTTATTCTCTGACTTGCTTTATTCTCTAACTTTCTTTATTTTCTAACTTGCTTTATTCTCTGACTTGCTTTATTCTTTGACTTGCTTTATTCTTTGCTTTGCTTTATTTTCTAACTCGCTTTATTCTCTGACTCGCTTTATTCTCTGACTTGCCTTATTCTCTGACTTGCCTTATTCTCTGACTTGCCTTATTCTCTGACTTGCCTTATTCTCTGACTCGCTTTATTCTCTGACTTGCCTTATTCTCTGACTCGCTTTATTGTCTGACTCGCTTTATTCTCTGACTTGCTTTATTCTCTGACTCGCTTTATTCTCACTTCATACCTCGCCTGAATCTGCACAGATCTGATTGGCTGAGGAGCCTTTGGTGATCTGACAATGCACGCGATTGGTCTGTGAGTTTAATGCACCGCAAAGCCTGTAAACCGTAAAGACAAGAAAAGCTGCACAGCTTAAAATAAACACTGTCTAAAATAAATCCTTCCCAATAGTTTATCGGTTTGGGTCCGCATTGGCCAATGTCTGGGTCCGGCCGCCTATTAGTGACCTCTGCTTTAGGAGAATCACCATTGAGCCTCCTGAGTCGTCAAAGAACAACTTTTGAGCAATCAAATGCTCTTCTAGGGTTCAGAGTTGTGGGCGCTGGTCTTACTATTGTAAAGTAGTTTGTTTTAGTAAAGCATGAGAACCTCTTTCACGCCCAACACAGACTGTAAATCTGCAGATGGCAGCACGTGGCATTTTTTCTTTGAGCATACAATCTGCAGTTCCTTATTCAAAAAAAGGAAAGGAATAATGAAGGAAAAGACAAAGTGAGTTTTTCTTGAAGATGCCCCATCTGCCAACACACTCCCACTCACATTGTTAAGCTGAAGGCACACACACGCGGCTGATTCTCTCTCTTATTCTCGCTCTCTCTCTTATTCTCTCTCTCTCTCTCTTTCTCTCTCTCTCTCTCTCTCTCTCTCACAGTAACACTGATTCTCACAGAGCTCTCTGTCGCTGACCCTGGCCAGTGCAGCCCACAGTCTGACAAGCATCTGCTGATGGAGGCCTGAAAATCTCCAGGCAGCAGCGGAGAGACGAAGCCTTTGCTTAAGGCTCTGCTGCCACGCCAAACACCAACACGTTTTTTCAGGATTTACTCAGCACCTGAGCAGCTGTGTGATCATTCACGATGGAGTAAACAAATCCCTCTGCTGAACTTCTGGGCCGAACAACACAAGACCTCATTCAATCATGTGTACTCACTCAGTAACACTGTAAAACGCAGTCAGCCCTCAGAGCTCAGAGACTGGACTCGTGAACATTGCTGTATGCTAATTATAATGGGATATTTGGAAAAGCACGGCCACGGTCAGATGTTTGCTTGCTGTTTTGCTGTGTTTTGTGTGTAATCAGTGCCTGCGTAGGAAGTAATGCAACATTTTATAATTAGCTATCATAAACATCTGGCATAACGAGAGAGCCACCTGTTACTGTCAGTGTTCACTATGAAGTGCCATTTCTAACCTGCAAATATAGCACAGCCCTGCACACTACCACCTTGCCGCCTTGCTGTCTCCTGCACTGTCAGAACAGCCAGAGCAAAAAAGAAACTACATAGTGGTGCTGCATCCTGCGATTTGATTCACAGTGTATGACAGAATGTAAGAAATAAAAAGGAAAGAGAAAGAGAGAGAGAGAGAGAGAGAGAGTGGAGCAGTGCTCTCCACTCTACTGTACATTGAAGGTGATGTGTCAAGGAAGTTTACTTTTCCAGCATCAGTGATGAACAGAAGAGAAACTAACATGACACGTACACTGAGTTGTCAGTCTATTAGCCATAACTACATTTATTAGCTGTGTTTTTTTAAGATTACAATTACTGATTATAGTCAGACTGCTGTTGCATCATTATTTTACCGCCCCTATCCTTATCCATCAGTGGAGAGGGACCGCCATTAACTATGTACTGCTGAACCATTCCCAACACTGCTGTGACTCGGGTAAGGTGGGTTTGGCCAGTACTGGTATGGTCGTGCAGCATTTTCTCTACTATGTTGCTAGGCTTCAGATTTCGTGTTAATTCAAGTAAACATATAAGTGTTAAAACATGGTTGTAAAAACATTTTCAGAGTTTGTTTAAGACATCAGTGCAGAATGAAGCCCAATTGCTCGCAAGCTGTGTTGTGCTATGACTGCTTCCATGATTATAGTCCTCACATACAAATGCAGCCTTTTAAATGGTTAGTTTCAATATAGGCTCTCTTAATAGTATCCAGGTGCAAATTTAGTAATTCTGCGGTTGCAGACATGACTGAGGCTCTCTGGATGCACATTTATTTTTCATGTGTGTCGAAGCTCTGGGCTGTAATAGTGGCCTACACTGCAAAATAAAATACAATAAAATTATATATATATATATATATATATATATATATATATATATATATATACATATCTTGCCTAGTGAAATCAGGTTAAAAGGGAGCTATTATGCAAATTTTCTTTGTTCGTGGATCTACTAGAATAGATTTACAGGCTTCAATGTTGCAAAACACAATATTTTTCTCTGTTAGAGCTCCCGTGTCTTTTAGCCCCACCTCCCTATTAACACCCAGCATGCTCTGATTGGTCAACCACTAGAGCGGCATTGTTCCACCCTTATCTATCAAATATTATTTATTTTCAGATTGTTGTAAGAATATTATTATAATCTTTTCTAGCAAAACTAAGTCACTGTATTGGCAGATATCTTAAGTTAAGAAATCCTGATTGTAGTAATTGTGAGATAATTTGGTACATAGGAAAATACAAGTAATGAGTAATGAGATTTTTTTCATTAGATATAAGTAATGTACACAATTAGTAACCAGTAGCTTGTCATGGGGTACTTCTTGAGTATTTGCGTCAACATTAAAGTTATCATTAACACTTTACGTATGGTATACTGGGTAGAACTCTCTGTTCTGACTGAAAAAAACCTTTGAGTATAGTGGTAAACCTTTTGTTGGCCTCCTTCTTGTTACATTTCTGTGCTGCACTCAGATTACTTTGAATCCCCCTCTCAACACCCAGTGAATTACAGCAAAGAACCTCCCCTCTATAATGTGGTTTCATTGCTTATTTGCTTTTTTTCACATCAGCCTGTCATTATGCAGTAACAACACAGTCCATTAAAAGCGTGACCGGGGAGTCATTGATTACTGAAAAAATAATTGCTATAGTTGCAACATATAGCTATTTTTAAATGTATATACACTCACTAAACACTTTATGGCCTACCTTGTAATTGCATTGTACATTTATTGCATTTTTATTACATTTTAAATTTGATCAGCTCCACTATGTAGCCGTAAATACCATATAACAGCACTTTGCAGTTATACAATTATAGACGGCAATCATTTTTGTACACTCATTTCACCCTGTTCTTCACCCCACAGGAGCAGGTTTTATTTGGACGGTGGATCATTCTCGCCACTGCAATGATAAGGTGGTGTGTTAGTGTGTGTTGCGCTGGTACAAGAGGATCAGACACAACAGTGCTGTAAGTCCACTCACTGTCCACTGTGTTAGACACTCCTACCTTGCTAGTTCACCTTATGGATGTATCGTCAGAGACGGCAGCTTATCTGTTGCTGCACAGTTTGATGTGTTGGTCATCCTCTAGTCCTTCATCAGTGGTCACAGGACACTGCTCACAGGACACTATTGGTTGGATAGCTTTGGCTGGTGGACTATTCTTAATCCAGCAGTGACACTGAGGTGTTTAAAAACTCCAGCAGCACTGCTGTGTCTGATCTACTTATACCAGTGCAACACACTAACACACCATGTCCATGCAGTGCTAAGAATGATCCACCACCATAATAATAATATACCTGCTCAGTGGTCCTATTCTGAGCATTGAAGGACAGCAGGAAAGGGGGATTACCAAATAATGCAGAGAAACAGATGTACTACAGTCTTTAAGTGCTACTCTATGGTGAGTAGAGCTGATAGAATGAATTTAGAAACAAGGTAGGAGGAAGTGCTCAGTGATTGTACATTCTGAAAGAGGCTATTTAGCCTTAACACATACAGTCTATCTAATTTGTATTTTCATGGGGTATTTGGCTTATAGGGACTCTTAGCCACTGCTGGTAACCAGCCTCTTTTCAGCTTCAGTATTTGACTGTTACATTCAGTTTTAGTATTTAATGGTGTTTGGTGGCATCTACCTATCTTTGTGATGTTTCCTGTGCTACTGACTGCAACACAGCCCTGAAGTATAATAGAAGTGATCGAGGGAGGGGTATACGCCACGGCAGGGCTACATGTAGTTATTAGCGCAAGCAAATCATGAAACATGGTCTAAACTGGTTTATTATCATTTTTAACGAGCTCGTGTGAAACAGCTTAATATTTTAAACACAACAGTAAATCAACAAAGTAAATCAAACAAATATCGCCAATACTGCAATCATTCAATTTAGACCCTTAATTTAAAAAGAAAAAAGCTAATTAAATAAATGCAGTAAAAACTGCAATCATTAAACTCAGACTCTGTTATTTTAAATGAAAAACTGTAATCATTAAATGTAGAATATTGAATTGTTGCTGCTGTTCTGTTTGTACCGGTCAGATCTGGTCTGTATGGTGTTCTGGGTTGTTTGTTTTGTGTTAGCTGTGCGTGCTAGCTCTGCTGTTTGCTGATAATCACTGTATTCAGCCGCATGGGGTACTCTTAAAAGCCGTATCAGATTAGTAGTGTTAAATGTCTTTGGTTCGCCCACCAGACACATTGATTTGACAAATTTTACAGATTGTCCTGGATGAGCCTGAGTCACATACGGTAAACACTGCCAAACAGACAACATGCTTTCTCACAGCGCATGCTTCTCTCGCGAGGCCGCTGCTTCAGTCCGTCTGTCGAAAACGAAAGGGTGTGTATTTCCACCTAGCGGTTCAGATAGGAATTGCAAGGACCTGCCTAAAAAGGGGTTTCACAGACGTCTCCTCTACTGTAAATACAGAAATTAGGCTTATTTGTTTAACGCCATCGATCAGCGATCACATATTTTGACTAAAAATCGGCCGATATCGATACATAACCAATCGATCCTTCTATCTCTATGTAAAAGTGTTGTTTCTTATATAACGCAGTTCCCCTTTTTCTTCAAACCTGTGGTGATGGTAGTCAAAGATTTCCATCAGAGCTCCATCGGTTTACTTTCATAGTTGTTTCCAAAAAAGTCTCTGGATTATCTAGACTCATCTTTGATGAGGTCAAAGATGAGGTTTCCTTCTGATGACTCTTTAACACAGATCATGTTTGTGCATGCAGTGTTACGCAGTACAATTACGCATCACCACACTTGCGGCAGCTAAGTCTTCCTGCAGGTCTTGTGGGATTTTAGTTTTCCCTTTCTGAACAGCAGTTTACCTTCACTGCCATTTCATACTGACACTCTGGACAGTGAAAATTATGAGCTGAAAGCCGTTTGATCAATCATATCCAGCTGCTTTATTTTCAACTGCTCAGCTTTAGTTTCAACAGCTTATGTTTGTTGCACAATAGCACAAAGTTTGAAGAGTCAAAGAATTTATTACACTCTGGAATTGTCTGTTGAGAATGTAAGAATTCTTAGGCCTAACAAGTTTGTTAAGCTTTGAAAGTTAACTGGATGGGTGTCCATATTTTTTGCATATCGTCCCTGTCTAACGAAAAAAAATGTCTCAATTTTTGTGAATTTTAGGTTTTCTACATTATGTGAACACATCAATGGCCGTTAAAATTGTGTGAACATTTTATGACTAATGGACCAATAGAAGTACTCCAAAATAGCTTGGAAAAAATTCTGGTTTCATTGACTTACTTTGAAAGTAAAGTATGTTTTTGTCCTCTCCTGTAAAATTTCAATTTTGGAGATATTTGTTTTTCATTGCACAGCGATGATATGCCACAATGACTATTTTGCTTTTTCTATTTTTATTAAGTTAATCGATCATAACTGCACATTAATTTTAAAATGTTATTTTTTAATATAGACTGTTTACTTTTTTTATCGTTCATACTGTAATTTAACCAGAGGTGCCTAAACCTTTGCATACACCTGTCTATACTAATGACTCTAGACCCTCCTCACCACTGAAAACAAATATTATACCCAAGCAAAACATTTTTTTTTACTTCTTTAGATTTAATCCTGTGTTTGTGAGGAGTCGCACTGTATCGAGAGACGCTAACTCTATCTCTATTGGAACGACAGATGCTTGTTATTAATCTCACTGTGGCTTTTTCTCTCTGTCTCTCCATCTCTTGGTGGTTAATGGCCCTTGTCCTCTGTTTGATTAGTTCATTTCTCTAGCATTTATTCACCCATCCCAGACCTATTCACCCTGGCCCATTTTACTGAATTGGTAGTTTATGTGTTTGCATCATAAGTCTGGTTACAGATGTGCAGATTGTTTGTCCAGATGCATATTGTTGCTGTTATACCAAAACTTTATTATATTTTCACATTTCTTACATGTTTTAGGTTTTAGGTTTTTACAGGTCTTTATATTGTGCTGTCATTTCGTGATGAATAGACTGAAATAATTTACTAATCAATCCAAAAATACTTCAAATAAAATCTTCATGCATTAACATACTTCAAAGTTATCATTTTAAAGGCACAAAGACTTGTTATGACAAGATTTATGTCATAAATAACTACACAGCTTAGACGTAGTAGAAGCTATACCATAATTACTCCCTTTCATTCTTAATAACACCCGATATTCTTGCTCTGGGTGACAGTGTGATTCAGAGGACGTGCACATTCTTTGCATTCAAGAGAAGTGTCATTAATCACCCCATACAATAGCGTTCACCATGATACACTAACGATTTAATATCTCACACATCATGCCTTACCATCATACCACACATATTACCTTACACAGCTGTTCATTTCATTACAAACAATGTCTCTACATCACTAGATGGTTCTTTGAATAACACTCTTCGCAAATCAATTTCAATTTCTTACCTACCACAAAGAGTGGAGATGCATATCGATCATGTTAGACAAACACAATTCTCTCAGCTTCAGAAACACATGGTGTTACACAATAGGCACAGCTGTCCACTCCTCAGAGGGCTCAATAAATTACACTGATACAAATGTAACTTACTGCCAGTTACTGGAGCCTGGTGATCCTTCGCTTTCAGATTATTCTAAGGCTTAGTGTGCAGTGCCATCTAGGGGTGATCTTTAAAAATAGGTCAGTTCCCTCGAGCCCCCCTAAAGAACTAACTTTTGGGATTCGAAGCAGAAGAATTTCACATTTTGAAAGGACGAAATTATCTCTAAAGAGTAATAGAGAATTCCCACTGACTAACAGTGATATTCAGTTGCTTTAACAACTTAAGATCTTAGTCCCTAAGATTTGGACATTTTAATCCTGCACTGGGCAAACTGTAATACAAACCGGTGGAATTTCTCAGTAAGCATACAAATGCCTTAGCATTTTTTCCAGCAACATTGCTGAATGTAATGACTACTTATTACTTATGTGCGATCTTTACTTTTGAATGCTTTAAAATAGCCATAATTTTAAAAACCAAAAAAAGTCTTCACATGGCTTCACATTCTAAGCCCATTACAGATGTCTTGTGGAAGCCTACCTTGCATTTACCTACACATTTAACTAATTATCCCAAGTTCACCTTAATTTTCTAAACCTGGTGCTAACCCTAACCTTAACTGCAAACTTAAAACTGAACTTAAAACTTGCCCTAACACTGGGCCTAAACCCAAATCTGGTACTTCTGTCAACCCCAAGCCTAACACTGTTGAAATCAAATGGGTTTCTCTACTATATCTACTATAAGTATAATACAAATATGTCTTTATTTTTTTCCTTTAAATCTTGGGATAGTTTGCTGAAGCGTTTGTCATCAAACATAAGTATAAAAATAATGTTCCATTTGAAAACTAAAATTGCTGATGTGCATAAATTCTAACTACTTGAGTATTTGAATTGTAAAACCCTAATTATAGGTCCTGTGGTCAAACTGTGCTTTGATATGTCTTCACACCATGTATAACATCAAATGCACTGCAAAACTGGTCATTCATGTTTCCAACAATACAGTCTTATTTACTTACTTATCATCAGGACAGATCACAAATAGGGGTGTGCCCTATTAAATCGTACTCAATAATATCGCCAACATTTCTGAATATCATGAACGATATTATACCCTGAAATATCATGCCATGTCACCCATCCTTAATTATCACATCAGGGTACTGTTTTTACTGTTTTTAGCAAAAGAAAAATTCACACTTTTCTCATTTTCCATTATATATCTACTAGAGACAGATTTTATCTGTTCAGTATCATTGAGTTCTGTTACAATCTGATGAATTTTTTTTTTTAATATCTCAGTTAGGGGTGTGCCATATCATATCATATGCAATAATAAAATGTAATTTTCATTTTGTTGCAGTAGTGTATTCTTGAAATATTTTTTTAATTCAATGTTTTGTCATATCGCCAAGAGTATCGTTATTGCAAAAATACCATGAAATATCGTAATATTATTGTAGGGCCATATCGCTCACCCCTAATCACAAAGCAATTAAACTAAGTATTTTTATCTAATTTACCATTAAGTCATTTAGAAAATGTGAAAACCTGGTGTATAATATCACATTTTCTTTTTGGAAACTAACTAACTAATTTTTCTAAAACTTCACCCATATTTTCTTTCATATCACTGTCACTGAACAGTCTACTTCTTTGATAAGGAGAAGATAAATTCAATGGTGACCTGCAAAACAAATTATTCAAGAATAGAAAGAAAATTAAGAAGGTGGTGGGGTCTCGTATTTGACATTTCACAGTCATTTCTGTCCTAATTACTTCTACTTGGCTTAGTATGCCTTGTCTTACCCTCCAGCTAAGACTGTCTAGCTTTCAATTTACAGAAATATGTTTAGTTTTACTTTTTTTTAAATTAACATCTATCTTGCCTAAAAGGCAAAAAAATCCGCTGCTGTTGATAAGTCTGGGTTGAATCAGCATTCTGTTGCTTACTTCTTGTATGACGATGTGCTTATGTGTAAGTGGACTCCTGTAAACTGGGAGCATGAGTGGAGCTCAGTATTCCAAGTTGTTGTTCCCAGGTCCTATAGACAGCATGTACTCTCTGGTCATCTTGGTGTTAGGAAAACTCATTCTCATCTTTTGAAGCATTTCTTTTGGCCCGCTATGAGTACTAGTGGTGGGCAATATGGCCATACAATAATATCACGATATTTTATGGTATTTTTGCTATAACGATACTCTTGGCGATATGACAAAACATTCAATTAAAAAAAATATATTTCAAGAATACACTACTGTAAAAAAAAATTAATTTAATTTTATTATTGCATATGATATGATATGGCACACGCCTAACTGAGACATTAAAAAATACAAGAATTGTAACAGAAGTCAATGATCCAGAATATCACTATACTCAATAATGCACTCCAAATATCTCCATATATCCAGGACTGAAGTAAAGTGAATGACACTGGACAGATAAAATCTGTCTCTAGTAGATATATAATGGGAAATGAGAAAAGTGTGAATTTTTCTTTTGCTAAAAACAGTAAAAGTAGTACCTGATGTGATAATTAGAGATGGGTGATATGGCGTGATATTTCAGGGTATAATATCATTCATGATATTTAAAAATGTTGGCGATATTATTATGTACAATACGATATGGCACACCCCTAATGAGTACTGCAGTTCATGCCATGTCCCAAAACCCCCCAAAAAATTCTCTTAGGCTGCTTGCTCAGTCAGCATTCCATTATTTAAAAGTAATGCCGTCTTACATTAAAGTATAGCCATATATTACTCACATTTTAAAAAGTGGCTTTTTGACCAAAGCAAGTCCAACTCATCAGCCCTCCATCTCATCTTCACATGGCTTGACACTTCTCCCACACTCGACAGCTTGTTACAGAATACTGGGCTGCTGTCATTCACCTCAGACATTCAATATGTTGACATGGTCTGTATTTAATAATTCAATACAGCAGTAAGCTACAGCAAGAGACAGAACTACACCAACTGTACACTACAGACATTTACAGTACAGGCTACTGGCATCTCACAACACATATGATATCAGATTAACATGAAGTCTAAAGCTAGAGGCAACACCAGAAACACTTTCTTCGCTGGTCTAACTCTAAGCATTATTGCACTTTGTTTTATATATATATATATATAGATTTGAATCAGAATATTTAAAGTGCTGTTATATCTGAATACATTAACACCCTATTAACACCCTTTGCACCTTTCCATGTTAAGGCACTGTTGCAGTTAATCAAGGGCGTAGATTTGATCTTGATTGAACATACAAGACATATCTTCATCCAGATAGTGTTCCCACTTTCAAACCAATGAGCAGTGAGTTTACATCTAAACCTTATTAACTTTACTTCAGCCATAGAGCAAATAAAGCAGGTCTCATACATCAGGGTTAAAACATGGAGCACTGCATAACCTGGTGCTGTTGTCCACAAAACCAAAGGAACAATCCCAGAAAAAAATACATCTGTAAGAGTAAGAGACTGTAAGAGACTGTAGGAGTAAGAGACTGTTAGAGACTGTTAGAGACTGTAAGAGACTGTAAGAGTAAGAGACTGTAAGAGAGTGTAGGAGTAAGAGACTGTTAGATACTGTAAGACACTGTAAGACACTGTAAGAGTAAGAGACTGTTAGAGACAGTTAGAGACTGTAAGAGACTGTAGGAGTAAGAGACTGTTAGAGACTGTAAGAGACTGTAAGAGTAAGAGACTGTTAGAGACTGTAAGAGACTGTAGGAGTAAGAGACTGTAAGAGACTGTTAGAGACTGTTAGAGACTGTAAGAGACTGTAAGAGACTGTAGGAGTAAGAGACTGTAAGAGACTGTTAGAGACTGTAAGAGACTGTTAGAGACTGTAGGAGTAAGAGACTGTAAGAGACTGTTAGAGGCTGTAAGAGACTGTAAGAGACTGTAGGAGTAAGAGACTGTTAGAGACTGTAGGAGTAAGAGACTGTTAGAGACTGTAGGAGTAAGAGACTGTTAGAGACTGTAGGAGTAAGAGACTGTAGGAGTAAGAGACTGTTAGAGACTGTAGGAGTAAGAGACTGTAAGAGACTGTAAGAGACTGTGAGAGACTGTAAGAGACTGTAAGATACTTTTAGAGACTGTGAAAGACTGTAAGAGACTGTAAGAGACTGTAAGAGACTTTTAGAGACTGTGAGAGACTGTAAGAGACTTTTAGAGACTGTGAAAGACTGTAAGAGACTGTAGGAGAAATGACAGTCGGCAGTTTGTAGTGCAGTTAATTTCCAAACCATGTTATTCACAGATACAGTTGATGTTAGCCTGTTATGTGTTGTGCCCCAAAGCCTGGCACTGATATTAACCTTTTTATGATGGACTCATTTCATTAGCGAACTTGACTTTAAGTGACTTTCACGTTTCTTTGAAAAGCTATAGCTTCTCATGTCCACTTTCTTCTTCTTTGCTGCCATCCTCACTCGCTTTTCACACCCATGTGACTGTGAGTCATGCACAGTGAGTCTCATATGACTGGAAAGCTTTCTTCCAGTTTTGGCTCTGCTAACAACCAAACGTAGCTACAGAGTCTCACATGAAAGCAGGTAAAGACACAGCCAATCACACTGAACATATGTGTTACAGCAGGACTCCAGTGGAGAACGTGCTTTAACCCTTTCTGCAAGGTTAATGAGATGTTGACCGACCGAATTTTTTTGAAGGGGAACAAATTATCGGTGGGGACAATTCAGTAAACACTGGATATTGGTGGGGACACGTCACTTCCGTCCATGCTAATTCTACACCTTTGCAGTTAATTAAAAAAATAGAACATGCACAGTGATTGAAATGACTGCCTGTGGCACAACTCTGTATCTTATATGCAAAAAATCGTCACAACTCTTAAAGGGACTTGATTGTGCATGACCACTGCTATGATTTTGTGTGGCCAGTCCTCACGAGAGCTGACCAGAAGAGAGAACAGCAACATATTTCAGATACCCAAAGGGATATTAGTGTTGCATTTGCCTTGTGCTAAGACATGAGCTTTTATTATTTTATCAGCTCCACTTATCATATAAGACCACTTTGTAGTTCAACAACAACAGACTGTAGTCCATCTGAT
Organism: Megaleporinus macrocephalus; assembly: GCA_021613375.1. Taxonomy (NCBI): domain Eukaryota; kingdom Metazoa; phylum Chordata; class Actinopteri; order Characiformes; family Anostomidae; genus Megaleporinus; species Megaleporinus macrocephalus. Next base: position 6,691,041 of record CM038715.1, on the reverse strand, counting down.
TTGCTGCATTTATTGTTTATCCTCTTTTACCCTGTTCTTTAATGGTCAGGACCACCACAAGACCACCATAGAACAGGTACTATTAGGGAGGCGCATCATTCTCAGTGACACTGACATGATGATGGTGTGTTAGTGTGTGTTGTGCTGGTGTAATACAGCAGTGCTGCTGCTGCTGCTGCTGGAGTGGTTAAACACTTCAGTGTCCCTGCTGGACCGAGAATCATCCACCAACCAGCAACATCCTGCCAGCAGTGTCCTGTGGGCGGCGTCCTATGACCACTGATGAAGGACTAGAGAATGATTAATACAAGCAGATGAGCTACTGTCTCTGACTTAACATATACAGGGTTGATTTGCAAGGTAGGTGTGCCTAATAGAGTGGACAGAGAGTGGACACAATGTTTAAACACTCCAGCGGCACTGGCCTGTCTGATCCACTTGTACCAGCACAACAAACACTGCACACTGCTGTGCTGAGAATGTCCCACCACCCAAGTAATATCTGCTCTGTGGTGGTCCTTTTGGGGGTCCAGATCACTGAATAACAAAGTAAAAGGAGGGTTAACAAAGTATACAGAGAAACAGATGGACTACAGTCTGTAAGTGTATTTTATTTTTATATTATTTAACTTTTAATTTAACCAGGCAAGTCATTAAGAACATATTCTTATTTACAATAACTGGCTGGCAAGTAGAGGAAGCTAGGAAAAGAAGGAAAAGGGTACATCAATAACACAAACAGACATGGATAAAAAGATAAAACAAGACACAGTGAGAGAACGAGGAAAGGGGGTGGGAAAAAAAAAAAAAAAAATATATATATATATATATATATATATATATATATATATATATATATATATATATATATATATATATATATATACTACTGTTCAAATGTTTAGGATCACTTTAGAATTTCATGCAATTCATGCAATTTTTATGCAATTCACAAACAATATTGTCCATTTCACAATTAATGTAAGTGTATCAGATGATTTTTAGAGAATATAAATGTTTGTACTAAAGTCTATTTTTGTATAGAGGCTTATTTTGCATATAGTACTATTATCAGCAATTCTCAGTCCTCTGTCTAAATCTCCTGGTACGACCACCAATCCAAGTTAAGGATGTTATTGGGCTAATTGGTTGTTAGGACACTCTTGCTCAATTGTGATGCACAGCTGAAAAACATTCTACTAATAAGTGAGTATTAGTTTAGTTAGGTTAGCATTAGCAGTTGATGGCTTGCTGAAAACAAGAAAATTTCACTGTGATCCCAAACTTTTGAGTGGTAGTGTATGTATATAATATAAATACACACACACACACACACATATATATATATATATATATATATATATATATATATATATATATATATATATATATATATATATATATATATAAAAATATATATGTGTGTGTGTGTGTGTGTGTGTGTGTGTGTGTGTGTGTGTGTGTGTGTATTTATATTACAGGATTTAAAAAAAACTAATTATAATTAAATAAATAAATAAAACATTTAATTTTATAACTACAAAGTGGGCCTGTATTGTAAACGGAGCTGATAAAATAACTGTAGATACAAGCGGATGGTTTTGAAGTTATGGTGGATTGGTGCATAGCACTTGTATAGCTGAATATGTTTTAATGTCAATAATACAATAATTAGCTTAAAAGTTTATCAGGAAACATTATCACCTGTCTAAAACGAGGTTCCTACAAAGTGTCACTAAGATTTGACAAGTGCTGCCTGTACGAGAGGAAACGCAGAGTGCAGCGAACAGACTTTGGGACACTGAGAATGCATTCTGCTGTCACTGAAGAGTTGGACATACGAAACACTTTATCTGTCAAGGCTCCTCAGTGAATCCCGACCTTAATTCTTTGTGTGTACATGACGGTCAGAGAACTGACGGGAGAAACTCCAGAGAAACAAACCTTTGATGGAACTGAAGAGAGTGCATTGTTTACTTTGCCTATATGAGTGGCTGACTGAAAATAAAGATGAAAGATGAAACGAATAAAACTGCTCCTAGAACATACCTTTAGAAGTTTGTTTCTGACTTCTCGCCTTAGAGCTCGGTGTTGTGTTCATATCTCTGCAAAAAAAACTTCTAAAGATGAGCCGTCATGTATAGCCTGCTTATTAATCTTCAATAAAGAGCAAACCGCACATTTGCCATAGCCGATTATTTGTTTAGTTTTTATCATTCAATCATAAAGATGTAAACAAAGTCATTCAGAGTGTGTAGACTGTGCTACAATAAGTCCTGTTGATGGAGATGGTTGCAGCAAGGTGTATTTTGATCAGTTGCAGCTTGCTGATGCCCAGAAAAGTGATGTAACGCTATGTAGGTGAGTTTCCGCTGCTGTTGATAAGTCTGGGTTGAATCAGCATTCCGTTGCTTACTTCTTTGATGATGATGCACTTATGTGTAAGTGGACTGCTGTAAACTTTGAGCATGAGTGGAGTTCAGTATTCCAAGTTGTTGTTCTCAGGTTTTATAGACAGCATGTGCTTAGTGTGGCCCAAGAACATGAGCTTGGGCAAACCCAACCTGGTTATGTTTAATGTTTTAACACAAGAAATGGAAGTCCAGTGCCTGATTTAGGAGACATAAATCTTACCATTAAAAAACACATTATATATATATATACATATACATACATACACACACTACCGCTCAAAAGTTTGGGATCACAGTGAAATGTTCTTGTTTTCAATGGAGTATCTTCTTCCTTTACACAACAATGGACTGACGGGTCTCTAAAGAAAGTTGTTTCTTTCTGGTCATTGTGAGTCGGTCAGCAAGCCATCAACTGCTGATGCTTCAGATACTAAACTAACCTAGAATGTTGTTCTCCCTTTTATACTCACTTATTAGTAGAATGTTTTTCAGCTGTGATCACAATTGAGCAAGAGTGTCCTAACAACCAATTAGTCCAATAACATCCTTAACTTGGATTGGCGGCCGTACCAGGAGATTTAGACAGAGGACTGAGAATTGCTGATAATAGGACTATATGCAAAATAAGCCTTTGTACAAAAATAGACTTTAATACAAACATTTTTATTCTTTAAAAATCATCTGATACACTTACATTAATTGTGAAATGGACAATATTGTTTGTGAATTGCATGAAAATTGCATGAAATAAAATTCTAAAGTGATCCTAGACTTTTGAGCGGAAGTGTATATAGTACTTTTAAGTATCGGTTTAACATTATCCAAATTATGTATTGTCACTGTATAAAGAAACCCAAAACAAAATCATAACTAACAACAATGTTTTGGCTATTTTTTCTATGTAATTAGAAATAAGAAATTCCCTTATCAGTTACTACCAGTCTAGAAGAAATTTTGCAATATTAAACTTCATCCCTTTACTCTCCAAGAGCTGTCAGAGAGCTCCCCCTTTTCCTAGGGGGCGTTAATTCTATGGGCTGGACCCTGGCAACCCCATTCTGAGAGAAAGGTGATAGGAATCGCCAACTTATTTGTTAACAGAGTTTTCTGGGGAGTTTCTGGAATAAAACTGTGCCGCTAGGGCCGACGGGCCTAGGAGTACATACAGAGCCAGCTCTGGTGGGGTGCAGGAGTATAGCACGGTAAAGAAAAACATAAGCCAGAACAATGGACCTCAGCACACAGTCCAACGACACTTTTAAACCTCATTCATTTTTATGTTTAATTTATTTCTGATTTTATTTTCTAAATTAATATTTCTTATTTCTTTATTAATGAAAAGACTTTGAGTTGCCACTGTGTATGAAAGGTGCTATACAAGTAAACTTGCCTTGCCTAGCACTTTAATGCTGGCTTGCCAAGAGCTTCAGCCATAAATGCATTTATTCCTCCTTTCAGTAGCTAGGTGTCCCTAAATGATTTAACAAGGAGCAAGACCTTCAACATGACTGAGGTTAATACTATTGGAGCAGAGCTACTTCTCCATCCTCTCGTGTTGGACTAATTTGACTTGACGCTGCAGTGACTTTATCTCAGCTCTTGAGGTACAAAGTGGTATTACGAGACACGACAGATCTCTGCAAGATAATACATAGATGTCTTTAATGCATCATCAAAAATATTATTGCTTTACATTCCAATTTAGTAAATTTTAGAATATTTTAATGCAAAATATTAAAATATTACTCCTTCTTTTGCCAAGATACTTTTTTAGTTTGTACAGCAACAATATAAAACTCTAAAGACACATGCAGGTTCACTGATCATTTTGGAGAGCAAATAAAATGACTATGATTATGATGTAGACATTGCGACCCCTGGTTTCCATCATCACTACAATTCTCTACAATTACACATCACCAACACTCTGAACTGAAGTGTAAAATATACTAAAAATAATTGCTCCTTAAATTCTAGCAAACCACCATAGGATTCCTGGTTCTTGGGCTATGAAGTACACAACACTTGGTGTCATCCTAAATTGATGAGTGGCTACAGACATAACCGGGTGATTAGCTGAAATTGTAATTAAATTAAGTGTAATTAAAACATGGACATCCACTTCCTGCTATGATTTGACAGGTCACACAGTCTGCCTTGTTCTCTCTCACACCACTCTAGGACTTTTTTTTCTGAGTCCAGTATCTTCTTGTCCTGGAGGCATAGCTCATGCCACACAGCTATGAGACCAGATTCTGGATGTTTTTCAGTTCTTTCTTACTTTCAGTTCTTAGTCCGGCAGTGATCACATCGGATATATACACTCTTCACAAACTCAGGCTCAAACCATAGAAGCCCTGACAGGCAGAGGCTAAAAACGGGGAAAGCTTTCAAAGCTTCGTTTGACAAGAATCATATTCATACATGTTCCACTAACATTGAAGATCTTACACATCTTCTCCTTTGTCTTTGAGGAACAAGTAACAATTCACTCCTTCCATGAAACTCTTGCAAAACTGGGTTATAAAGTTTTTCGGAGGTATCCCAGGCACAGTAACAGAGCCAAGAGGATGAATCAGTTTGCTACCCTGAGGTAGACCAGTGCTGTAGCTCTGGTTAGTTAAGAATATCGAAGACAGAATCTCGCTAATTGTGAGTGAGGCAGCTAAACAATGACAATATAACATCATAATACATTGATTTCCTACTGTTTTGATTTTAAGACAGTCCAAGAGGTTATTTAGAGGGTCCCGAACACCCCAGATCCTCCTGTTTTACACACCTTGCTCGATGCCTTGATAGACAAGCTGGCTCAGAGCCTTGCACACCACCCCATTTTAAATCACAGCAGTGTTTGCTTTAGGTTTTGTGGCAACTCTCTAAGACATCCTGACATTTTCAAGGACTTCTTTGTCTTACTTGGTACCTGCTGCAATCAGCAAAAGTCACAGTGTTCCTTCAGAGCTACGAGGACTGGAAACCATAAATGTGGGCGAGATAAAACATGAGACAATATTTATGCTTGGCACACAGATGAAAATGTAAAACATAATACTGGATCCACTGAGGAGATGCAGCAAGGCGGCTGTTTAAGGTCTGGTTCCTAAAATAAATAAATAAATAAATAAGCCTAAATCAAATTCACAAACATGATACACTTGCAAGGACAAATAGCAACTCCGGCCACCTCATAATTCTGACCACTACATGATCCACAGTGGAATATAAAGGAGGGAGCAGATCAACTGTCGCTTGTTGAATAGTGGGAAACGTGTCACTATCCACTTTGTGGACATTATTAGAACATATCGTCGCTGTCCAATGAAAACAAGCCTCTCCAGAATGGTAACTTTACAGCAGAGGACAAAAACGCTCTTTCGTAGAATGGTACTTCTTTCAAAGCCGTCCAATCATTATTGGTCTTATCATTATAACATTTTGACACAACATAAAAAAACAATTATAGAGTTTAAATCATGTAGAAAACTCACCAAAAATTTAATTAGAATTCGGTATGGTCCAGTTAGAGGAGATTTCCTCAGGCCACGGTCTGGACCATCATCATTTCTAACTTGTGTTGTTTCCATATCCTGCATATCTAAGTCACCTCCTATCAGCATCTTATACCATCAGCAACTAAAAGACAAACTTATTACACATACCGTTCAGTATATTTCAGTATATTTATTGTTTAAATGCTGAACTGAAGGAATTATTTATTCATTTAAAGCTCCAAATAATTTTTTGTCCTTACTTTAAGTAAAAACAAGGGCTACATTTAAAAAAACAGAATACTTTTTTTAAAATAGTGCATCTTAAAGTGTTTAAAGTGAATAAAACGTGTGTCTTCTTGTTAACTCAGCTTCACAGATTAACATGTTGGTTGTACAGAGCGGTATTCTTCAAAACTAGACCAGCAGGTTCATTCCAGAACCGTTCCTGTTAAACACTCAGTTTTCTCTGTTCACTTTTCTGTTTTTAGAGCTTGTTATTCTTTCTGACTCGCTTTAGTCTCCGGCTGCTGCTCCTCGCTTCTTACCTCGCCTGTGTGCACGCCGCACTCCCCAGTGTGCACAGATCTGATTGGCTGAGGAGCCTTCGGTGATCTTACAGCGCACATGATTGGTCTCTGAGTTCACTGTGCCGCACGCTATTTTCAATGACAACACTACAAGCAAAACGACAACATACATAAAAAATGACTAGCATAATATGTTCAGTTAGAGGGAGTCAGTAATTGGAAGAACAGGAAAACTTGGCTTGAACTACAGAGTTACGAACTCAGCACATAAAGATCAGAGTGTTGTAAAGCCCCCTTCCAAAGAAGAGGACCTGCGTCTCTGACTGAAGCATTAAATTTAAAACATCCACCCAAACCTCCGTCTGTCTGCTCTTACCATTCTGTGGAGGAGAACCAGCACCAGAGCATCCTTATCCAGAGTAACGTCTCGCTTATGAAGCTCAGAGGAAGCAGGCGTGTCGGGTGCTGGTGAGTCTATCAGTTAAGTAACTGTTTTCTGATCAGTGTCCACCACGCTAGGCTATCTGGGCTGTAACTAACACCCACGCAGAGTGGCTCGGGCAGCTGGCTGGACTTGGGTTTAACCGGCTTTCAGAAATATAAACTCACCGTCTGTGTGTTGGAGTACACGCCCACCTTCCCACTGTGCAGGTACTGATACGCTTCAGTACTTTTATAGTTTTTCATTACTGAACCGTCTACACCTTCCGAGAGTACAGAGTAATTAAACATGTCTCCATAAGTAACATCAGACCACCTTTTTATATCACCCACCCACTGTGTTAATAACCTCAGACCACCTTCTCATATCACCCACCCACTGTGTTATTAACCTCAGACCACCTTCTCATATCACCCACCCACTGTGTTATTAACCTCAGAACACCTTCTCATATCACCCACCCACTGTGTTATTAACCTTGGAGAAGACAGTTTTGTCCCATTCAGAATTCTTACTGTCTCTCTGGTCTCCTCCCATGTAACTGTATTCATTTTGGTTAGCTGAGCGGAAGTTCTAACACAAAGGTGGAAGAAATACACGCTTGAAAGTGGGTGTGGCCAAATACGGTGAATACCGTAAAGACGAGTAAAGCTCCGCCGCTTAAAATAAACACAGTCAAAATTAAATAATTCCCAATAGTTTATCGGATTGGGTCCGTATTGGACAACGTCTGGGTCCGGATCCAGACCGCGGCCAGCCTATTAGTGACCCCTGATGTAGATACTTGGTTTTCTTTAGACAGCGTTAAAGCTATTAATAGTCAGTAATGTGTAACCCTACCTGGGAACCCACTTGACTTAATTTAAACACCACAGCAGCAGCATTTATTCCTTTTGTTCCTGGTAATCAAGGAACCCTGAAATCCAAGTCTCAACAAAGGGTATTTTTCATGTCAAGTTTCAGAGGCACTTCAGAACTTTCCAGATTAAGCTGTGCGGGACAAACAGCAGCATTGCAAATATCAGTACGGCTTGCTGCAGCTGAGAAGTCACTAAATTGTCCATGACTTACTGACTTTTACATTTTTCATACCAAGACGTCTACGGGGGAGTAAACTCAGGAAATTAATAATGACCGCCTGCCATCTGTCCAAAAACCGAACAGCTTAAATATGTAAAGACACAAAGGACGAGACTGGCAAAAACTGTTAAGAGTCCAACAGATGGCAGCAGCTGTGTGCTATACGGTGATCTACAGATAAAGTGCATGAAATTTCAGGCCTGAATAAATAAATGCGAACAGAACACGACTAGAATGAGATTCACACCATAGCACCGTCACCAAGTGCATTTTCATTCATTCACTGATCATAATCAGATTTCTGCAGTTATTTAATTCATGTAAACAGCCTACTCATATTTCTTAGATCGGATTAAGGTCCAAAAATTCATTCAATGAAGAAATCTGATAAAGGGAGCTGGATTTTAGCTCATAATGGGGTTTTGCTGTGTATGTAGACTCTTAATCAGATTTCACTCTGTGTGTGCATGAGCCATAACAGACCTAGTAACATTTAACATTACAAGCATGAGATTGCAACAAAGCCCTTTGGGAGCGAGACTGAAACCAAACACATGCTTGAGGAAATGAAGGCTTTAAATATTATATGTTTAAATTTTGGGATAGATGACGAGTGTTCACATTTCCCAGTAAAGTGACTCGTTGTTTTAAAAAAGAAATAGAAAAAAAGCTGCAATATGTAGTGATCAGAGTAGGCCTTCAATATTGATGTACAAATTACTCTGTATCTGATTTGAGTGGAAATGATTATTCACCTTTAGTGAGGGAAATCAGACATCAGACTATCAGTACCTCATTTACATGAAGCACAGCCTCATTCATGGGATGTTACGGTAGGGAGCCAATAAAATGAGAGCATTCACAGATCGTCAGCCAATAGGCAGAGACTGAGCTCAAGCTGTGAGGGCATTGCTTCCTCTACCTCCGACTGTAAAGAATGTAAAATAAAAAAAAATAACAACAAAGCCCTTTGGGAGCGAGACTGAAACCAAACACATGCTTGAGGAAATGAAGTCTTTAAATATTATACGTTTAAATTTTGGGATAGATGACGAGTGTTCACATTTCCCAGTAAAGTGACTCGTTGTTTTAAAAAAGAAATAGAAAAAAAGCTGCAATATGAAGTTCATGCTATGTCTTCTTTGGTGAGTTTATTGGTGGTTGCAAAACAGAAACATGATTTTAGCACATTAACTCATACAGACCTGAAGTTATTCCATTATCTGATTACCCAAGTGCATGTAAACCGCAGTGTCTATAGTAACATCCTTACAAAACATGAATGTTGCCTGTAGAATGCCATGAAAGAATAATGACCAGAGTAGTGATCAGAGTAGGCCTTCAATGATGATGTACAAATTACTCTGTATCTGATTTGAGTGGAAATTATTATTCACCTTTAGTGAGTGAAATCCGACATCAGTCTATCAGTACCTCATTTACATGAAGCACAGCCTCATTCATGGGATGTTACTGTAGGGAGCCAATAAAACGAGAGCATTCACAGATCATCAGCCAATAGGCAGAGACTGAGCTCAAGCAGTGAGGGCATTGCTTCCTCTACCTCCGACTGTAAAGAATGTAAAATTTAAAAAAATAACAAGTCTTTTTTAATGGTCCAATAATATGATTGTTTAATTTGGACATTTCAGTGTAGCTAGCTGGTTAGCATGCTAGCTTCAGTAGATATCTCTGCAATATGACACATAGGGTGCGTCTGAAATCGTCTACTAGTCAGTAGGTACTAGATTAGAGTCAGTACGTACTGCTTGAGCGTCAGACTAGTAGGTAAGTAGGAGAGTTTTAGTACCACACAATCTCAGACATACTACGTCCACCATATTACCAGCGTCCTGTGACACAAGACGTCAGACCACCACCATAAAAGTCCTGCTATTCATTAAAAGCTTGTTTACTGACAGATTTAGACTTTTAGTGACTCTGTGTTTTTGACTCTGTGTTTTTATCTGATTATGTATCAGACGGTGTGGAGCTGTAGATCAGAGAAGATGAAACGGGAGGAATGTAATCATTGTTTATCTCAGCAGTGGCGCTAACTTCTGTAGCAGCAGTTCACTAGCTGTAGCTACGTACACACAGCCGACGTTCAGCTTTTCACCGTTTATTTACTCCACTCTGAATTCATCCACGGCTCCAGGTGAATCATGGGATAGCGCAGTGTGCTGTGTTCACCTACATAAAAATGGCTGCTGATTCAGGAGGTCATCCGGTACCGTTTACCTACTACTGAATACCTACTGAGTATTCAGACATACCAGCCGCGCTCGCCTACTGATTTCACTACTGAGTATTCAGACATACTAGCCGCGCTCGCCTACTGATTTACTACTGAGTATTCAGACATACTAGCCGCGCTTACCTACTGATTTTACTACTGAGTATTCAGACATACTAGCCGCGCTCGCCTACTGATTTACTACTGAGTATTCAGACATACTAGCCGCGCTCGCCTACTGATTTACTAATGAGTATTCAGACATACTAGCCACGCTCACCTACTGATTTACTACTGAGTATTCAGACATACTAGCCACGCTCACCTACTGATTTACTACTGAGTATTCACACATACTGGCCGCGCTCGCCTACTGATTTACTACTGAGTATTCAGACATACTAATCACGCTCACCTACTGATTTCACTACTGAGTATTCACACATACTAGCCGTGCTCGCCTACTGATTTTACTACTGAGTATTCAGACATACTAGCCGCGCTCGCCTACTGATTTTACTACTGAGTAGTAGACAAGTAGGAGATTTCGGACGCACGCATAGATGACATACTGTCAAAACTGTCACTTTTGTTGACACATTTAGTAGATAGATTGGATGCATGAATGAATGGATGGATGGACGCGTGTCCATCCAATATCAGCATGTCTGGTCTGGGAAGCCTTTTGAATGCCAGTCCAGACTGTGAATGCATTTATAACATATTTCTTCACAGCAAAAACAAATAGCAATATGAAGAGGTGGTGATGTTTTTGTTGGGCGTGACAGCCACTTCAAATGTTCCTCCATCTATTTAAACCTCCCCAGAGCAGCGGTCATTCCACACAATCCCGGGCTTTAATAAAACTACATACATGCAGTTTAATATGAAATCTCATAAAACGATAGGCAGCCACTGAGTGAGCAGACATGAGACACTGGGATTGTCTACGCTGGACAAAACAGCAGATCCTCTCCTCTGTAAGGATTTAACTCACCTCCTATTCTTGTACAAGACATCCCTCTGCTGGCGCAGGCAGTGATTATCCCATCTGATATCTGACTTGTTGGGGATGTGGATGGAACAGACAGTGGCTGAAAAGAAAATGTTAATTACTACCAAAAATATAAAACTTTTAAAATATGAAGAAGAGAGAGATACATGCATATTCACATAGAAATAAGAAAAATATAAAATTATTATATATAATATTTATATATATATATATATATATATATATATATATATATATATATTATTTAAGTATATTTTAGCCCAGGGTGTTTAAATAGAGTTTAGTATAGTCCAGTTAGAGATTTCCTCAGGCCAAGGTCCAGACCATCATCATTTCTTACTTGAGTTATGATTCAGTGCCAGATCCTGTGTATCTAAGTTACCTCATATCAGCATCTTATACCATAAGCTACTGAAAGACAAACTTACTACAAATACCGTTCAGTATATTTCAGTATATTTACTGTTTAAATGCTGAACTGAATGAATTATTTATAAAGCTCCAAATAAATGTTTTTGTCCTCACTTCAAGTAAAAACAAGGGCTACACTAAAAAAACAAAATGCTTTTGAAAAAAGAGCATCTTGAAGTGTTTATTTATAGAGAAAGTAAATAAAATCTGTGTCTTCTTGTTAACTCAGCTTCACAGATTAACATGTTGGTTGTACAGAGCGGTATTCTCCTAAACTAGACGAGCAGGTCCATTCCAGAACCGTTCCTGTTAAACACTCAGTTTTCTCTGTTCACTTTTCTGTTTTTAGAGCTCCTTATTCTTTCTGACTCGCTTTAGTCTCCGGCTGCTGCTTCTCGCTTCCTATCTCGCCTGTGTGTGCTCCGCACGCCCCAATGTGCACAGATCTGATTGGCTGAGGAGCCTTCGGTGATCTTACAGCGCACGTGATTGGTCTCTGAGTTCACTGCGTAGTAAAGCCTGTAGACCTTAAAGACTAGAAAATCTCCACCGCTTCAAATAAACACAGTCTAAATTAAATAATTCTCGGATCCGGACCACGGTCCACCTATTAGTGACCCCTGTTTTTAGACATCTTAATGTATAACAATGCAGATATATGTATATACATGGCAGGTAAGGTTTAACTTTACTTTGTTATTAACAGATAATTCTGCTGCAGCTAAACAGAAACAAAAGGATCAACTTTTTTTAACACACACACAAAAACAGTCCATCAGCTCCATTCTGCTAGGCCAAACAGAAACATGTCAGTTTTGTTATCAGACAGAGTAAGTAAATGAGAGGGTGGAGAAATGTTGGGGTTTTCATAAATTTCTTTATTTCAATCCTCTGGGGTAAATGCTTTACATAGATGGGCTTTTTAACAAACAAAGAGTTGAAGAAATGAACTGTGTATGCGTGTATGTAAATCAGCACAAAGATGAGTAACAAGCACATCAGGTCACGTGGCACAACAAGAGTTTCTAGAAAAACATTTGAAAAAGATTGCATAATACAGCAAATCAAACCAACAGAAACAAACAAAGAAGTTTCTCCAGTGTTCAGTACAAGTTAGACTTCCACCACATGCCTTCAAACAAAGTGAGTACTGCATGTTTTCTTTAATAGTATCCAACTTGCAGAGATCAATGAGGCATGGCCGAATCTGAGCACTAAAAATAAAGAGCTAATTAAACCTGATTTCTGTGCAATCCTTGTATTAAAGTGAACCAGATCAGCTGGTGTACGATTTCAGTTATCTTCCAAACTCTTTAATTATAAAGTTTTTAAATTGCATGTTTTTTTTGTTTTTTTTATCTCCAGGATCCGGGCAGGAAGTGGATGTAAAGCTAAAGCATTCTACAAGGTTACATATTAGTGGCTACATTTTACTGCAAGACAATTCTGAGTTCACAAAAGAGACAACATCAATATTGCAGTTAGCCATGACACACCATTTACAGAAAGCAGTGAGCACACGCACAGACACGAATGGTTTTCATATATTGCACTTTGGAGGAAATTAATATTTCGTTTCACTGTTTCACTGAACGTACCCCAACCCAACCCGAACCTAAGAAAGGAAAATCAACGTCACTGAGATGAGACCAGTAGAAGAGGCTACATATGTGCAAAAATAAAGTTCATTTAGTAAAAAATAGCAACTTGCTTCTCCCCTGCGTGTCATCAGTTCACAAACAAAAGCAGTATCATCATCATCGTCATCATCATCATCCTAAGGAGAACAATTCCAACTATTTCCAACACATTTACACTACCGGTCAAAAGTCTTAGATCTCTACCATCCAAACGTTTTAGAACTGTTTCAAAACTTTTGATTGGTGGTGTACTAAAAGTTTTGACTGGTAGTGTTCTAAAACTAGTGTATATCAGATTACTAATTTTTATTTATTTTTACTTTTTTTATTTTATTCTTTCTTAACGTGAACTGGTCTCACTGCTCTGAGTGCACTGCTCCTGATGTTTTGGGAAAAGTGTTAAAAATAAGAAATCATTTGAAACTGCCTCTTAAAAATATTACAACTAAAATTGGAGAATTCAGTGACAAAAATCTGTAATGAGCAGCTGGAGTTAGTCAAGTGTAAATATTGTAAGTAGAAATATTTTAAAAGCCCTCCAAAAACCCAAATTTAGTATAAATAAAATATAGTATACAGACATACTAAATTCCACACGATGCACCATCTTAACATAGATTACAATTTTTGAGGACTGGTTCAAGCAGCCTGTTACTACTTTCTTCACATTCAGGGAGAGTTGTATCCCAGAAACCTTTTAACTGGATGGTGAAGAGGAAAAAATACTGAAATATGTACAAAAGATTAGCAACTCCTAAATAAGCCAAAACAGACATCAACAGGTTGTTTATTTTTATTATTATTATTTTTTCGGAACATCTTTAAGCAGCACCTTGTTCAAGAGACCAGCTGGCCAAAGCAACCACTGCTAGATAAGATTCAAGCTGCATTAGCTTGGTGGAGTTACAGCTTCATAGCTTAAAGCTCATTCTGGCCAATCAGAAGTCATGTCATTCAAACCATCCAGCGTCTAATCCAGGACATACAATCTGGACAAGGAGGTGGTAAAAACTATAACTCTACTGCTAATCCATTTAACAGCGGCAACAACAGGAGTTTAACTTACCCACCATTCACAGAGTTATGCATAATACGATAATTCAGTTAAAAATCAGAAACTGACCGACACCACCTGGAGGTCAGAAGTGATAGAAACATAACTTCTCCGAACCTCTTCACAACATACAGTGGAGGCAAAATGCATGAAGACCAAGCCAGACATTTTCTACAGGAACTAAGATTTATGGGTTATAATGCTTTATTGCAAACTCCACAACAATCTGGATGCAACAAATGCAGCTTCAGGAATAACAATAATGCGCTTGTTCTTCCTCGAATTCTGAATCAGCCAGTTAAATCATCACCTGTCTCGGATTTACTTTTCTGTCATGTCTGTTTAGTGTTGTATGTGCCAAAAACCTCTCCCATCAACCACAGAATTCCCTTAAGTCCGAACCAAATGCTGACCCAATAAGCCTCAACAAAGAAAAGAGCGACTAAAACGTTAATATGCAGCATAAAAAAAAGGTGCATCTCAAACCCGCATTACAAAGTAATTTCTTCACCATAAAGCTCTTCATCTCTGCTACAACAGTATGATAAAACGTCTTTCCACACTGCTTCTGAACGAAAAACAAAACAAAACAAAAAAGCATCATATTACCATCATGTGTTCAAGGCCTTGCTCAAAAGTAAATCACCTTTTAAATAATTAACATGGAAACGGAAAAGAGACCTCTCGCTTCAAAGTCTTCCGTGCTGCCTCGAGGCCGTGTTTCCGTTTCTGATAGATCTGGAGTGCTACATGCGTCTGAGCAGAGTGCATGGGGGGGGGGGGGACTACATTCTCAAGCTATTGTCTCAATCATTCTGGACATTTAAACTCCTCCGCAGGAAGGCCACCGGGCACGTTTAAAAATAAAACGAAAAGAACAAGAGCGCAAGACACAGACGCTGATAAAGGGGGGGAAAAGTTCTTAGACTTGTGTCATCACTTTATTATTTTGTTTTTTTTTTTCTCTTTTTTGCCATTGAGACCCTCGATATCGCTCTGTACAGGTCTGTCCCTCATCATCAGGCCTCAGTCTTTGGAGAGCTGGCCGTAGTTGTAGGGCCTGAAGCGCGTGCTGGTGTTTGAGGAGAGGAGTCTGAGAGCTTCTCTGTTGCAGCAGAGACAGAGGAAGCTCAGCATGCCTGGGTAGCAGGCCACCATTGGTGGGGTTGTGAAGCAGAGAGTCTCCACGTGCTGGTATATCTCAGCAGCTGTGCTGTGGTGCTCTGACCACCTTCGAGGCTGAGTAATGCAGCTAGATGTCGTTCCTCTCTCGGCAGCTCCCTGTGCTTGTCAAGCGCGTGCATCGAGAAAAAAAAAAAAAAAACAAAACACAACGACTTAACAGTTCCTTCCATTGTTCCATATCTTTGTACAGCACGCCTAGCAACAGATCTCATGCTACAGACACCCAAAGCACCTTGTCAACACTGATGTGAGCAAGTGTCGGGGTGGTTAAGTTGCAGACACACACTGCTTTGGTTCCGTCATAGTTCCTGATGGCATGAGATCTTTTCCGCGAGTTTCTTTCTTCATTTTTGTGATGGACTCAACACGTCAGTACGTCATCACAACAGCGGGAAGGTAAGACAGAGACACCTGTTCGCCAAGGCGAGTGGATGACAAAAAGTTTTTCGCAGATAGTGGATCTCCTACTGGGTGAAAATCTCAATAGTGAAATAATAAGAATAAAAAAAGGGATAAAAAAAAAAAAAAGAATAAAAATATCACAACGCCAGCATGTAAGTCAGCTGAGACACACATGATGCCATCATGCTGGCTGTGTCAGTGCTCGTGCCAACTCCATCAGTGTGCGCCTCGTATGGGGGCACTCATTATCTGGAGTGTGGAGAGTGGCACACGTACAAAGAGAGGGGGGGGGAGAGCGAGAGAGAGAGAGAGAGAGAGAGACACAGAGAGAGCAGAAAGGGCTCACAGCTGGTGCACAATGCTGTCAGTGTGATTGAAGGACGCTGGGCCATCCTGACGGAGCCGCTGCCACTGGAATGTGGTGCTGAGAGAGCCCACCTCCTCCTCTTCGTTCTCCTGCTCTTTAGCAAACTCCATGAAAACCTGAGGCATGCACATATTCACGTGGGCAAAAGAAACAAAGACATAAGAAAAAACAAAACAAAACCCTCTTTTCTAATTTGATCACAATTCTAATCCAAGGGGTCTGTTTGATACATTATTGAAAACGTTTTGCTGTGATATATTATTGAAAAGCTTCACAAACCTGCTCCAGGGTGCACTGAGAAAAGTTATACTCTTCAAAGTTGAAGTTCTGCTTAGCTGCACAGAAAATGGGAAATGCATGTCAAAGTCAAAGTAAATAAAAAAAAAAATTAAACAATGTTTTATTAAATTAAATGTTCTATGTTCACCTACCGCTCTCTAACCGAGAGAAAGCCTGGGCTAGTGATTTTACGTCCTCCATTGGAATCTTATAAACCATCAGTGTGGCGAAACTGCAACGCAGCAGGCAACAAAGGAAGGTTATCAGAAGCAAACAGACATTTTGCTCTTTCATTGCTGTTCTGAATACACACCTCTCCTGGCGTGCAGCGTGAGGGAAGATCCTTAGTATCTCCTTGTGCAGTAGTGCCACCTGCTGGAGTCCTGTGAGCTCCTCTCGCAGCTTTATTTCCAGGCTGTAGCCTCGGCCGTACTTAGCCTTCAGGTGTTGAATTGAGCCGATGCACCTGCAGAAACGCGAATGTGTGTATTTACTGGGTGGTCAGATTCACTTACCATTTAGTAACAAATAACAAATACCCACTCCCTTAACTAATTTATCAATTTTACCATCACTACATTTACTATTTCTCAAACCAACAAAAGCATGCAACTCTTAAGACTAGATTGAAAACCACTGGTGTGGACATTAACATTGTCTATGAGAGCACACTAATGCCACTGACATGCTACTAATGCCACTGAACATGTATTATAACCCCAAATAATTTAACTTCATAATTTAACTTCACATAATTTAACTTCACATTCTTATTAAGCACCCTGAAACACTGGTGCAGAGCATTCTGAACTCTGATCGAATGTTGGGAATTAAGTATAAATAAAGAATTATATAAAACATACTTCTGAATACTACACACACACACTACATACACTACCGCTCAAAAGTTTAGGATCACTTTAGAATTAAATTTCATGCAATTTTCATGCAATTCACAAACAATATTGTCAATTTCACAATTAATTTAAGTGCATCAGATGATTTTTAAAGAATAAAAATGTTTGTATTAAAGCCTATTTTTGTATAGAGGCTTATTTTGCATATAGTCCTATTATCAGCAATTCTCAGTCCTCTGTCTAAATCTCCTGGTACGGCCACCAATCCAAGTTAAGGATGTTATTGGACTAACTGGTTGTTAGGACACTCTTGCTCAATTGTGATGCACAGCTGAAAAACATTCTACTAATAAGTGAGTATAAAAGGGAGAACAACATTCTAGGTTAGTTTAGTATCTAAAGCATCAGCAGTTGATGGCTTGCTGACCGACTCACAATGACCAGAAAGAAACAACTTTCTTTAGAGACCCGTCAGTCCATTGTTGTGTTAAGGAAGAAGATACTCCATTGAAAACAAAAACATTTCACTGTGATCCCAAACTTTTGAGCGGTAGTGTACATACAGTAGCAAACATACTACTGAAAGTAAAGGATTGTAAAGCTTGAAGCAGTGGCAACATAGCACCGGCAAATGCACAGTCCCTCCTCCTCCTTTAATTCTTACCCTAAATTATCTAACTGGAACATAAAAATACAGATCTACTTCTTCATTCTCTCATGTTGGACTCATTTTACTACAGTGCCTCACCATCACCTTTTAAGGGACAGGACAGGCCTGGGGCTAGCTGGTTGGCATGCTAACTTCAGTAGATACCCCTGCAATACAATACAACTCTCTTACATACTGTTCTTTTAAAAAATAGACAGACAAAGTTGAACTAACCTTAGCTGGCCAGAAACCATGATGGCCACTCGGTCACACACGGCTTCTGCCTCCTCCATGTAGTGAGTGGTCAAGATGGCGCCGCGTTGTTTATTCTTGAAAGCAGCACGTATTGCTCTCCTGGCACAATGGACAATGGTAATATGTCAGAACAGACACTGAGCAACAGGTTTGTGTTATGAAAGTATACTGATTGCACGGGTTACAATTAAATCAGTCCCTAATGCACAAATCAGATTACTGAATTTCACGCTAGACATTCTATGTGCAAGTGATTATTTGCAGACATTCCTGAGCTGACACATTAACTTATAACTACATTTTATGATCATTTTCAACAAATGTCTGACTGGGCCAGTCACATACTCAGTTTGGAAAAAACAATACTGAGGATGTGACACAAAACATCAGGCCCCACGTTCTGCATGTTTTTGTGTTGTTTCTCTTACATACACAAGAAGCTTGTTAAGCAATACGTTCAATCAAGTGTACATCAAATGAGGCAAAAACACAAACGTACATAGTGTAGGAACTGGGAACCTTCTGTACAGACATAGCCAAGAAAAGCACCAAGAAATCCAGACATCTGAGTGCAAAATATAACACAAAGCAGTCTTACCACATGCGCTGCTTAGACTTGGGGTCCATACCAGATGAGGGCTCATCAAGGAGCACGATCTGAGGGTTCCCCAGCATGCTTAGAGCAAAGCACAACTGCAAACAAACAAAAACACACAAAGGCAAATCCTGTTATGGAGAGGTCCAATCACGCACAAGCAAGTAGAAGCATGTCACTATGTTTGCAAATTTATCTGTGGCCTAAAAATCTCTTAACAATGTCAGGTTGTTTTGAGTTGTAGTGTTTATCTTACCTTTCTCTTGAGGCCTGCCGTCAGGTTTTTAGCCTGTTTATGAAGATGGTCCTTCAACTCCAGAGCATTAACCACTCTAAGCACACACACACACAAATGCAAACCAATATTTACAAGGCATTAAAGTAAGAATACTCATCTATAATATGTACTTCCACTGGGACATACAGTGCTGTGCAAATGTTTTAGGCACTTGGAGACATTATATTTAAAAAGCTATTTTTGCTCAGCAAAACATACTTTACTTTAAACAGTATTAATACAGTAAATATAGTTTGTACATGTCAGTGTTTTATTTAACCCTTTCCAAGCTTTTCCTGTGTTAACCCAGTATTATTTACAGTTCTCATCTAATACCTGCTTTGTTTGCTCAGTACTTCATTAAGCTAAATCAAAATTGCTGCTGAAGGAACTGAATACATTCATACAATGTCTGGGGCGTCCAGGAGAAATCTGAAACTACACTTTGTTCTTTGAACTGACTTACAAGATATATTATCTACTTCTTTCAAAGTAAGATATTTCAAAGTAAGATATTTTGTATGACTATTAACTTCTGTTCTAATGATATCTGGGGCTCTTACCAGAGAAAATACACTTATTGATCAGATAAAGGGTTTAAACAATTAGTTGCCTTTTGCACAGTAGTGTATAACGATATTACTAAAGCTACAAAAAGCACTCTTTCACCCAAAGCATGACAAAGATAGAGGGAAAAGAAGTACCGTCTGATGATGTTAGGTACATCACTGTGGCGTAAGCCCTTAATGGCAGCATAGATCTGGAGGTGCTCTTGTAGGGTGATCCTAGGCCACAGAGGGTTTACCTGAGGGCAGTAACCTACATGCTCAAGTGGGTTGTCCACTGGCCTGAACTCTGTTCCATAGTCTCCCATCAAAATCTACAAAACGGGATAACATGTTAGCATTTATGTACATTTCCCAAATTCAGGGCATGAAATTAACTAAAACTTAGAGACTTGCCAAAGGAGGAAGTACATACTTGTCCTGCAGTCGGGTTTGTGTCTCCCGAGAGCATGTGCATGATCGTGCTCTTTCCTGCTCCATTAGGCCCCAGAAGTCCCAGCACCTCACCTGAACGAAAGTGAGAGAGCCAACATTAGATTAACAAGCATAATACTTCCGCTGTCATTTCATAGATGGAGCAGACAGTCAGATGAAAGGCGTGTACCTTTTCGGACACAGAAGGAAATGTTCTTAGCAGCCACTTTTCTTCTCTTTCCAAGGGAGAAGACTTCTTTCTTGCCCGAGTACTGCTTCCGCAAGTTGCTCACTACCACCACAGGTTTCTGAGAACACCACAAAAAAGAGTTTATCGCGAGTACATTTTCAGTGTCTATAGAACTCTGGAGCTCCAAACAGACAAACAGTAAGACCAAAAACATCTTCATCACTACTGATTGAATAACATGGCAGTCACTTGTGACTCAGCATACAACTTGGGAGGGCTCTGCTATGGCTGTTGTACAAGACTATGCCAAGTGCAAGATCAAAGGCCATATGTCCCCACCTCCTCACAGCATTGACAGGTAAGGGCCTCTTTCACTCGAGCCTTCTCCACCAGAATATCTTCATCCTCGTCCTCATTTTCCTCCGGGTTTCGCTGTACTTTGCCCTTCGCTTTAGAAGAGATCCTTAAAAAAAAAAAAAAGAAAAGACAAGAATCAGCAATGCAAAAATGCAGATCTTCTACTTAACTGCAGCAAACACACACTCACACAGCCACGACAGTTATATTGATATTCGACATCCTTAAACGGTTTCTAAGTGCACATAAATAGAGGCTTTCTTCTGAGCACTTCACCCAGACAGGCTACTCTGAGGCTCAAACAGGCTAAAATTGTAAGCTGAAGTTGCTAGTCAGAGCTAAAGCAGTCAAACAAACTTAAACTGCCAACATGCAGGAATGTCTGTATGGCAAAGCTGAAAGGGTATTATAAAACTAAGTACTAAAAGTAATACTAAGCATGTTGTGCACAGCTATGTGAGATAAACTCTCATTTCCAAACCCCAGAAAGCCAGAAAAGCCATAAGTAAAAAATAAATAAATACATAATAAATAAATTGTAAAAATTATACACATACATACATACATACATACATACATACATACATACATACATACATACATACATACATACATACATACATACATACATATATATATATATACACATATATATACATATAAATATATACACACACACACACACACACACTCTAAAAAATAGCTGGGTATTTAAAAAACTCTGTATCAGTCAGTAATTTTGTTTTGAATCTAAACTAATTCACATTCTGTAAGCATGTTATTAATGTAAGTATTTCTTGATTAGCCTGTAACCCGTTGCAGTCAGTAAACACTCCACTTCTAGCACCAGACACTCATTTCAGAGGGTAATGCCACATTTACTTTCAGTTTCAGTTTGTTGAAAAAATAAACATGCCTTCACGCTCTGCTTCTGCTGATTTCCGCTTTTCATATCTTACAGATTCACCCATCATGAGCAAAATGGCCAAGACTTATTACCTACTAAAAAGATCATACTTCCTTTTAGGAGCATCTGAGCGTCACAGGAAACCACACAACAATGTTGCTCTTGTCACACAAACAGATAGCCTGCGCTGGAGACTGGAACATGGGTATTGTGTAGGAGATGTGTTTAATTTTAACCTGCACAGCTGGTCATTCTTCATAGTCTGGCCTCCATAGCGGATCTCTAACCACCGCAGCAAGAAGAGCAGCAGAATGCACTGGAGGTAGGGCTGAAAAACAATTTACTCAATGTAATAAATCAAGAACCATCTGTAAGACGCACATACATATGCAAAGTCAGAGAAACTCACAGCTATGACAGCTATAAGTAGATTCTTCCACAGGAACTCCTCATGAAAAGACAGAAGGAAGGTGGCCTGAAATTTAAAAAAAATATTGAATATATCTCACATTGTGCGATTTCAACATCCAGGTTAAGGCTGCCAGAGTGACAACCATATACTTACTGTGTAAACTCTAAGTCACCTTTTCCCTCAGTGTGTGCAATCGACTACCAATTAGCATTTTTATTTCAATTCGATTTTTCTAAGATACGTTTAGAGTAAGTTAAGTAAGTAGAGTAAGAAAAGTGCAAACTGAGTTTTACATAATGACTCCATTAATTTATTTGAGGAATGCTAATCTTGAATATCATCAAATTGCTCACCTTCGTAATGCAGTTGAGGCAGCCCATCAAGGGGTATAATGGATTGAAGAAACACAGGGTGTTATGTAGGACTCGTGTCAGGCCAGGATTATCATTCACAAAGGCCAGCTGGACCATGGAGGCAGAGACTACACACACCTGAGACATCACAAATAAAGAGTCAGTATAACTATTTGTTATTACTATCCTATTGCCATCAGATAGATGTTTACATTTTACTGAGACTCTGAACAAACATTGTAGTTATTGTTGTACTTCTGTATTTTTATTTACTCTACTGCATTAGTAATGCTCTATAAATAAAGTGTTACTTCTCTGCAGTGCTAACTCGGATGGACGCAAACCCAATTTCTACATTTTTAAATGTTTGTGTATCTGCATCAGCAGATGTGTACATCAAAAATAAAGGTTCTAAGCCCAAAACCCCTACATCAGTGCATCCCTAGTTTGAGCATCCACCTACCTTTTTGTGTGAACTTAAACTTACGGCATAGCAGCTCACTCTTGTTCAATCATTATTTCAAACACTTATTATTTTCAGACTGATGGGCTGTGACCTCTCAAGCTGTGACTCACCATCATAGAAACAACAGAGAAAAAGTCTCTATTGCTCTGGACTTTGGCAAACATGAACGAGACGCAGTATGTGAAGAGGATCATGGCGGGGCCGAACCCTATCAGACAGAGAATCTGTAGACAAAAGCAAAGACATGCATGAGCTTCAGCAAGTACAAGATCTAGTGTGTTTATGGCTGCTTCTGCAGTATGTGGATGATGTATTCTATTATAGTCGGTGTAAAACACAAATATATAAACACATACATAAACATAAACACATACATATATAGACACATACATGAATACATAAACACATACATAAACATAAACACATACATGAATATGTAAACACATAAATACATACACACATACACATACATAAACACAAACACATACATACATACATGAATATATAAACACATACATACACATACATAAACACAAACATACATACATAAATACATACATACATACATAAACACATACATACACACATACATACATAAACACAAACATACATACACACATACATAAACACACAAACACAAATACATACATACACACAAACATACAAACATAAACACATAAATACATACATACATACACACAAAACACATACATACATACACATATACATACATACACACATACATACACACACACACACACACATACATACATACATACACACATACATAAATACATAAACACAAACATACATATACATACATAAACACAAACACATACATACATGAATATATAAACACATACATACACATACATAAACACAAACATACATACATAAACACATACATACATAAACACATACATACATAAACACAAACACATACATACATACACACATGCATAAACACAAACACATACATACATACATACATAAACACATACATACACACATACATACATAAACACAAACATACACACATACATAAACACACAAACACATAAATACATACATACACACAAACATACATACATACATACACACAAAACACATACATACATACACATATACATACATACACACATACATACACACACACATACATACATACATACACACATACATACATAAATACATAAACACAAACACATACATACATGAATATATAAACACATACATACATACACACATACATAAACACAAACATACATACATACACGCATACATACATACATACACACAAACATACATACATAAACACATAAATACATACATACATACACACAAAACACATACATACATACACATATACATACATACACACATACATACACACACACACATACATACACACATACATACATACATACACACATACATACATAAATACATAAACACAAACACATACATACATGAATATATAAACACATACATACATACACACATACATAAACACAAACATACATACATACACACATACATGCATACATACATACATACACACAAACATACATACATAAACACATAAATACATACATACATACACACAAAACACATACATACATACACATATACATACATACACACATACATACACACACACATACATACATACATACATAAATACATAAACACAAACACATACATACATGAATATATAAACACATACATACATACACACATACATAAACACAAACATACATATATACACACATACATGCATACATACATACACACACACATACATGCATACATAAATACATAAACACAAACACATACATACATACATACATAAACACAAACACACATATATACATACACATATACATACATACACACACACACATACATACATAAACACAAACACATACATAAACATAAACACACAAACACATACATACACACACATATACATACATACACACATACATACATGCATAAACACAAACACATACATACATACATACATACATACAACACAAACACACATACACACATAAACACAAACACATACACACATAAACACAAACGCATACATACATACATAAACACAAACGCATACATACATACATAAACACTAACATACATACATACACACATAAACACTAACATACATACATACACACAAACACACATATATACATACATACATAAAAGAATGTGTGCATTGCTACATTTACCCCTACATACATCACTTACCACAGACATTACGTTGCTGTTGGACAGCAGGTTTGTGGAGTGGAAGGCGAACAGCGTGCTCGTCATGCAGATGAGGATGAGGTAGTAAAAGGGGATATCTACAGCAGCCTGCCCACACCAGTACGCAGATGGCACCATACCAGAGATCCTCAGTGTTGAGCGACACTTTATCTAAAATGAATACAAACATGTCCTACTTTAACCACAAGAAATTATTTTGCCATCCCAGCTGCTGGACTGGTATGCACAGTACAGTATGTTTGCAAAATCAAAATATAGCTTACTAACATCCCTTCGTGTATAATTACCTCTCGATCCCGTGTGTGGTCCATTGCAAAATAGGCTGGCATGCCAGCTGCTAGCATACCCAGTATCACAGCTTCAATGTAAACCAAAGCATAAGATGTTGAGTCTGGAATTTGCTAGAAGACAAATGAAAAATAGAAGAATCAATTTAGTGCTTTATAACATAACTACATATACTAAATCTCTGCCTATAAATGCTAATGATGATATGGATAACAAAGTAAACCTGGAGGCATTAAGCAGTACTCACATAGTCAAAGGGTTTGGTCCAGGTGTTGATATGCCCAGTGCCATTGAAGCCTCTGAGCAGGGCATTACTTAGCACATTCACTGCCATTGGCAGAGAGTGCACTGTGGTGCTGTTAAAGGCTACAGTGTAACTAAAGCCCTACAAAGAGAAAGACAGAGAGACAGACATATGTTTATTAGAACATCACCTAATTCATCTGATGGCCTAGGTGCACAACCTCGAAAGAAAGGGAAACAACACAGAACGGGAAGATTAAAAGCATGTGGGAAAGAAACTAGAGTAGAGATCGACCGTTATATCGGTCGGCTGATATATCGGGCCGATATTTGGCTTTTTTTTTTTTTATATATATATAGCGGCATCGGCCAATATCAGTGTTTCGCAGCACCGATTTAAAGTCAGGCACGTCTGCGGGCAGCCCTGTGTTATTGTTGAGGTGAAACGTGCTGCTGCTGGCTGCCCCAGGTGGAAACCTTTGGAACTGTTCGGCCAAACAAGTGAAAATGAATAGTTTATAGCGAACAGTGATGTTTTTAATGACATGGTTACGTGTTTCTACTTCCAGCCGTAGACATGAACCAGAGCGGATGTTGTACTCATTAGCTCCGGGTCTAAAGCTAACTGCTCTAGTGTAATACACACACTAACACGTTACTGTTACACAGAGAGTCTCTCCGGAGCAGCCAGAGCTTCCCAGATATTACTCAGCTTCCAAAACTCGAGCTAAACGGAACTAAAGAAAGAGTAAAGAGAACAGCCAGTACAGCTGATCAGCGTCTCTCTGTCTCTCGTGTCGTGCACACTGTTTCTATTTCTCTCTTTTTCTCTCCCAGCGCCTCATCCTCCTTAAAGAACAGCAATTTTACTATAACGATAAAAACCCGAGCGTGAAGTGAGGCTCTTTCTGTAACTGCAGCAAACATATCGGCTGTGTGGAAGTATCTTTCAGTGCACTTCTTAATGTCTTAATAACTTTGGATATAAAGAGATGTATGTTACACTCTGTCAGCAGTAATATAATCATACTGTATTTTTTGGTGGGCAGATTAAAATATTAAGTTTTTTCTTATTAAGTCAGTGTTTAATAAAATATATTAAGTTCAGAAATGTTGTGCATAAACTTGTTATTAATAGTGTGACATTTTAGCAGCAAATAAAGCAGAAAACGTCTAGATATTAAGAAAAATCGGCAGCACATATCAGCCATCGGCTGACCCTGACATCTAAACATCGGCATCGGCTATAGAAAAACCCATATCGGTCTATCTCTAAACTAGAGTGATTCAAATTCCACATCATTCTGTCTCTCCTCCCAGCTCCGACTCAGATCCAAGGGCCACTATACGGATAAGAACTCTTAGCCACAGATACACAAGCTAAGCTTTACTGCTCTACAGCTCTCAGACTGAGAGGATCAAGAGTTCCATTTAGCAGCTCCACCTCACTCCAGCTTAATATGCCTCCCACCCACACTTGAATGCATTACCTGGCTTATTTAATCTGCAAACACAAGTTAGGTAGAAGTCAGAGGTAAATGAGATCCATTTATGGACACACTACAGTTGCCATCTCTAAAGTTATTACATGCTTTAAAAAATATTAGTTTTAAGTGAAACCCCGTACCTGAACCATGACACGCAACAAAATCAACCTAAAATATCTGATCCACACTGAAGCTGTTCAAAACTAAAGCAATCTGTTGCTGGGCAAGTTGCTATGGAACCTATTGTACGTGTGACTCACCTTACTAGAGCCTGTTACGTTGATGGCAGCACTGTGAGGTGCGGCAGACATGTAGTCCAGTTTCCTCATCATCTCTACCTTAACGTCCTGAGCTTCCAGAGTATGAACAAAGCCTGATATATCAGAATCTAGCAGAGAGGAAATGAGAGCAAAGCTTCACATCAAAACCCTCAACTTACATGAAAGCAAATAAACGAAAGCGAGCAGAGGCAAGTCTACTAGCTCTGCTTCACTGAACCGTATTTTGCAATTAACTCCTTTAATTTACGCAGAGCACAGCAGGGCACAGCAGGGCAGATTTAATTAATTATCAAGTAATCTGCTGCTTGTTCAGCATTTTTGAAATCAATAAGGTACACTTCTATCCGAGAAAGCAGACAGACCAGAGGAGTTGAGCACGAGCAAGCTGGTGGCATATTTGCGAGGGGCTTCGAATCGGCGGAGCAGGTAGATAGGCTGGAACTGTCTGTCAGGGGAGTGGATCTGAATGTTCCCTGTAGCCAGCGACAGAACCAGCACCGCAGTCAAGAAGACCAGAAACAGTGTCACACTGATGTATGAAAGACAAGACACAGAAAGAGACAGTGAGAGTGAGAGAATGAGAGCAGAAATGAGAGTGATAAATCACTTTCTAGTTAACTCAATTACCATACAAAAGTAATTACAGTAGCACAAGATACTTTTCTGCCTCTACTCACTTGTAGATGATAGGTTTCCTCTCTCTTTGTAGGTTGAGCATATGGAGCCAGGCTACCGTGCTAAACTGCTGCCTCCACAAGGCATGACCCTTCACTGCATCTTGCCGGCTCTCTGAGAAGGTCAGCAGCCTCTGGTCCATGTCATCCAGAGAAGATGCGTCACCCTCTTCTTCCACCTTGTCCTGGTTAAACACACTGTAGTCTGAAACACAACAAGAAAAGTTCAGGTCAGTCTCATAGAAAGTTTGTAAACCACCTGAAATGTTCAGAGAGATTTTTAAAGAATAACTGTAAAGGGATACGATGAGTTTTCCACTGGACCCTGACCCTAAACACAGTAATACTGTCACCACAGCAGTGAGCAGGCATTAAACCCACAGCTTTTTAAAGTACTGAGGAGAGCAATAAATCAATGTGATCAATAAATAGACACCAGCTGTTATTGCACTTTGGCTGTTTCAGTGTGAAACCAATTGAGCAAAATGACCAAGATACAAATCTGGTGCAGACTTTAGACACCTAGAAAAATTTCACATTCACCCATTAAAAAAAAATAATAAAAATAAAAAAACCAAAAATGTAAAAAATACTGACCATCTTTGCTACTGACATCTTAACTATTACCTTATTATCTCAAAATAAGATGTTTTGCTCTTTTTCATAGATAAACATGCAAAAAGAACATAGTTATTAGTTGGCAAAGCTTGTGTGAAGCATAAAGTTAGAAGAGCTCTCCTGCAAACGGCTTTCATTCTGATGGGCGTCTGCTTTGTTAAGAGGAGCTATCGTTTAGATATGCTGCAGTACTTTGTAGAAAAACACAAGGTACATTTCAAGCTCGCAAGGAACCATTTTGTTTTGTCTCCATCGCTGGGCGATATGGGAAAAAAATCTTATTACAATATTTTTTTTCATATCAGTCGATATCAATATATATCACGATATAAATCAAATCACTATTTCCTTTTTACTTTAAGTGAGAAGTGAAGATATAAAAAAAAATCTTAATTTGTTTTTTATCCTCAAATTTATTTTCAGACAAATGGAATATTGCACAATTGTATTAAACACACACACACACACACACACACACATAAATATATATGATGCAGTATTAGTATGAACAGTATTCACACACAGACACTGTGTTAAGCAGGCTGTTGCTGGCCCTTTAATCTCAGGCTGAGGAAAGGACTCATAGCGGTGAGTCGACTCTGTCGGTTTAAATGGGGAGTTGGTTTAGCAATTCTGTTTTCGGTAGGAAATAAAAGTTTCCTACTCAGGATTCAACTTTGCCTCTTTCGAACTCCCACAATATACATATTTATCTTTATTGATTACGAAATTACGTCGATTAGCATAACGTGCGTCGATGAGTCACAGAGGTGGCCGCGCCCACTGAAAGCATGGATTTATCCGGAGCGCGAGCTGCAGCTACCAACAATCACTCACATACTGTGATGGTTGCTTAGTGGGGCGAACGCTCCTGGGGGTAGAGATGCTGCTAGGTGGTTCAGTACTTGCCCTGTCCTCCAGACAGAACACACAGGAGACAGCAGGTGCGGTGCAAGGGAGACCATTTATTGGGCTGGGGAGCACCCACACTTCACAACATCACACTCCCAGATAACAGCAGTAGGCAGAACATACAGGCTACAACCTGAAGCTAACCACCATACGTGCATGCCTGTAGACATCTCTACTCTCTCTTGTCTCTCTGAGCAATGCACTAAAAGTGCGCATGCGCTAAGAATAAGGCACTTAAAGTGACCGTTACAATACATCAAAAGTTGTGGGAGTGTTTCACACAGAAACACAACAGTGTGGTGCTAGGTCAGCTCTGCACAGTGGAGATGATCACAACAGTACAACTGCTATACACGAGCACTTGAAGCTCAAACATCCCGTAGAGTTTTATCAACACAGCAGCAGGACAGCACCTGTTTACCTGTTTATCTTATCTTATAGATTATTTTAAGATTATTAACACGTGTATCATGTTTCTTTCAGTAGTAGTTTAACGTTTTCTGTCGTCATTTTCTCTTATTTTGTTCTCACTGCTCGACTGTGATGCCTGCAGTAACCAGATTACTAGCACACGGGTTAAGCTGCCGCTACGCCTACATTCTGCACTGTGTGCTTCAACCAAAAATGAAATGACTGGAACTCTAGTTCAGCCACCTGATTGGTTTGGGGCGGCAGTATTCTCATTGGCTCTTCGTGCTGTCTCTGAAAACACGGATGGAACTTAATTCTATTGACTTTCTATCGACTACATCTTAGTTATATCGAGAAAATGCTATTTCGCGATAATTGTCGTTATCGTTTTATCGCCCAGCCCTACCTGTAATGTGATCATTCATAATAATTATCTGTATGCAGCGCCTCAGTACTGCAAATGAAAGCAAGAATTTAAGGTTTATCCCATAAACTTTTTACTTCAGAGCTAAGAAAGAATACAGACAAGCTGGAAGACAGCCAGTCTATTTTAGTTTAGTATCGGTGTTGACACTGATTCAATATATTGGTTCGGTGCTATTTTAGATCACCAAAATAAAAGAACTCTTCAGCTATCCAGAACAATAGTCACACACACTTCCACTTCATACAGTAACAGCTATATCAAATAATCAGAACAGAAATTACTGAATAAAAAAAAAACACTGCTGTGAAGGAGGGAGGGAGTGACTTACCTGCTTGGTCCACTTCAGCTTCCGCCTCTAGACGCAAAAACACATCTTCTAACGTTGTCATGGAAACACCATAGTTAATGATGCCGAGGTCAGGCCTACAGTCCAGCTCAGCAAAAAGCCCTTAGTGCAAGATAAGAGAGGCATTTTCTTCTTCACCCAAACAGAACAACACAAGAACAACAAACCAGCAGACTTATCAATTATGATTTTTTGGAACCAAGTACCTTGTCTCTATTACTGAACACTATTTAAAACATTTGGAACCTCTACTGTTCACCTCATTTACATCAATAAATGTGTTTCTACATTCCATAATAATGAGATACATCACACAAACCCTGGAAATGCGAGCAAAACATTATGTATGCTATGCATGGTGCAGAAGCACTGTGGTGCTAAACCCACTAGTCAGCAACAACTGAAACTGTGAGGAACACTGTTTTTCAGTCAAACATAAGGCAATCTGGTCCACAGCAGATGGTAAAGCAGAAGGTTAACAGAAGCCAGACCTGGAAATGTTTCCATGCTCTCGAACGGCAATGTGAATGTGAGCTCAGCCTCCTGTTGCCTTGACAACTGAGCCTTCGGAACATGTTGCTTGACCAATGATGCGAGGCTGTCTACCTCACAGACTTCAGTCACAGACATCCTACACAAAGTGAAATCACACGTTTAGAAAAAGGCAGCATCTTGATACCTTGTCACTTTTCCAAGCGTGCGCATGCTCACACACACACGCCCCCTTCAGGAGGGATGAGAGAAACTGTTTATCAAATATCTAGACACCACAAGAAGAGGAAATCATCATTTACTTTAAAATCTGTTTGAATGTATATGACCATAAGCATCTACAATAGTCTTCAATTATTATCTTATAGGGCCCTTGAATGTATGCAGGCAATTTAAAATATAACATTTAACAAGTTATTACGCTAAACTAAATTACAGACAAGTAGATATAGTTTTCCAAATGGCTGTTATTCAGCAGTTATATAAAATACAAAGAGCTCATTTAAAATAAAGAAAGAAAAAAAGAATAAAATAAAAAAGAATCTTAAGCTATGGTAATGCCCAGGTAACATTTTCAGCCCAAATTACAATATTGAAAATGAATGTTGAACCAATCCATGCAGTACAAGCATGAAATATAATAATTTTTATACAGAATTCTTTGCTTGAACATGACATAACACACAACACTGACCTTAGATGGTATCCAACACCACACTTGGTTTTGAGGTAGAGAGAAGATCCCACACATTTCAGCTGACCTTGAGAGATGACTGCTTTACGATCTGTGCAACAAGAAGGTTGAAGAGACAGGGACAATAAAATCAGATTTTATTTGGCAGGGTTGGGAGGGGAGCGTCAGGAGAATAATGAGGGGGAGACTGATCTCTACCTGCAAGTATGTCTGCCTCGTCCATATAATGGGTGCTGAGGACAGTAACTCTGCCTGCACGTCGGCTCTTCAGTAGAGACCATACCTGGTGGCGTGACACTGGGTCCATGCCTGCTGTGGGCTCATCCAGAAGCAGGATCTAAAGCATGTACACAAACGCACACAGACACACACACACACACACACTGAATACAATAACATAAAGGATGACAACGGCATTACTGTACAGCTGAGGAAGTGTGCTCTACCTTGGGATCCCCTAGAATGGCAATTCCTACAGACAGCTTCCTTTTCTGGCCTCCACTCAAGTTCTTGGCCTGTGCATCCATGATCTTCTCCAAATCCAGATCCTTCAAAACTTTTCTAACCTAAGGAAAAACAAGCAATCTCTTACCTCAGAACACACCAAATAAAATCAACCGTTAGCGCATCCACAACTTGAAGAATCTTTTTTCTTTTCTACCACCACATCTTCATCCACCCTCCTGAGGCAAAGCCAGGAAGATCAAGTGTTGATATGCTCTCACCTCACTATCAATATCACAGGGCAGAATGCCTTTTATGGCTGCAAAGATCCTGAGGTGCTCTTCTACAGTCAACACATCAAAGATTATGTTGAACTGGGGGCAGATCCCCACAAGCTGCTTCATCTCAGCCCCATCCGCTATCTCAGCCACTGGAGAGCCGTAGATGGTAGCAGAGCCTGGGATCAAAACATAGTCAGTTATATCTGACACAGTAGATAGCTCTCAACAACAACTACCAGTTAACTCATTGCTTTATGTTAAATAGGAGGAGACCTTAATGCTAAATAGCAGCCTTGGGTACTTTGTATATTAGTCAGCATGTTTTCTAAAAATCTGTGTGCTCAGACCAAAAAGAAAAATCTTACATTAGACCATAATCTAATAGAATCAGACCTTCTGTTGGAGGACAGATGCCACAGAGGATGTTCATGAGCGTAGATTTCCCTGCTCCGCTGTGACCCAACAGAGCTGTGATTTGGCCCTCGTAAATGTCAAAAGTCAAACCTAAAAACAAAGACGGAATTATTTTAAAGGAAAAAACAACATTAATAATAAAAACAAAAAAATATTAATATTTGACAGTCAATGTAAAAACAACAAAACTTGGTGTTAGCATTAACATTCCTAATTTATACCAGTGATAAGCAATCTGTGCATCATAAGGAAGCACATATAGTCACTGTTCAATGAAAAAGAAGTATCTCAAAAACTGCAACTTTACAGGAGAGATCAAAAACATACTTACTTTCAATGTAAGTCAATGAAACCAGAATTTATATATATATATATATATATATATATATATATATATATAATCAAATATATATATAATCAAAGTAAGAACAAGTAAGAACATGGGGTCACTGTGTTTAAAGTTTTGTTTCGCTTTTGGCTCCATGTTACATGCCACTAAAAGCATGCACAGATTTTTCACAACACTATCTGCTTTACCACCTTGTTTTGTTTTGGCATTAATCAATGTTGTTTTAGCCTTATCAACAGTGAGTACTTAGCATAGGTAGCCTATTAAGCTAAATGAGAACACAAATCTGCTTAAATGTAAGACTTGTGATGGCAAGTAAATTATTTAAATGTACTAATGTGTAATAAATGTTTTAAATCTCAAAGGTTAGAGCCAAGTGGGTTCCAGCTACGTACATAATAATTAAGTGTTATCATAATTTGTTTTTTTTTTCATAGTATCACTAAGTAAGTAATAATACTGTAAGCAATAATAAGTATGTATTAAATATAACTAATTTACAACTTCAACTGAATAAATATTTAATATGTATGTATAACAGTGTTATGTATAAACGTATTTAATTACATCTATATCTATATATGTTCACTACTGCACTAAATCAGTAACAATATGTAAAAGTGGGCCAAAAGTAATGACTTTCTTCATGAGTTTGTGTTTTGTTTGACTTCCCAAAATACTTTGTGGGTCATAAGACAACTGTCTCTAGTACAGCTGGGTTCTGGCTTGCCAAGTGTACCATTAAAACATGTAATGAACTAAGACCCACCTCTTAGTGCCTCCACTGTGTTGTCCTTCTCTTTATAGGTTTTACGGATGTTACAGATCCTGAGGGTGTAAGGACAAAATCCAGACACACACACACACACACACACACACACACACACACACACACACACACACACACACACACACACACACACACACACAAAATATTAAATGGCAGTTCTGGCAGCACGCCATGCATTTGAGAACGCTGCAGTAGCACTGGCCCCAATCTCTAAGGGCTTTGCCGGATTCGAGCAGGGTACACACAGCTACAGCCAGTGACCTCTTCATTAGTAACATTTAGTAACCCCATCTGCATTATCTCACATCATGGAAAGGTTAAATATAAACTGAAATGAAATAAGAGGAGTGACACAAGTTTAATGAGTTTTTTAGTGCAGGTGCTGACAATGGTTTAAAAAGTTAAACTGGTACCTGATGGCCTCCTTGCCTCTAAATTCAGGAGAAACTGGCTCCACTGATTCATCAGTCGTGGGAGTTCCATTCACCTCTACCTCATACACAGAACTCACTTCCACATAGCGCTTACTACGTGTCGACCAATAGGAAGGCTTCAGGAAGTAAATCACTGAACGTCTCATCCCAAACTCCCCTAAAAGAAAAAACTAATTAATTACAAGAGGAAACTTTTCCAAACTATGATTTATTGATTGATATAATAAAACTGAACCACAGTGGTAGGGTATATTACATTACTGGACCAAGTCTTAGTGCAAGGATAAGGAATATAAGGAATATTCTCAGCTTAAGCAAAGAGCTCTAAGTATGTAGCTCTCAGTCTCACCTGGCATCACCTGGTCCAGGTAAACAGCAAGCAACAGATAGAGGATGCAGTCTAGGAAGAGCATCAGCAGTGGCACATACAGTGCATGAGGGCCATTAGCCAGCGTTGAGAACACAGCACCATCTCCCTGGGCCTCCAGATACACCACCTACACATAAAAGGATTCACTGATTTTACAACATATAGCAAGCAACCCACGGTTTTACTGGAACATACTGTAGCAATCTGGCTTGAGACATGAAACTAACAGAGAAAATGAATAATGTAAACATATCAACAATAAACATGAACACATTTCATTCAGATTTCATGCAATGGAATTCAACCTTAAAATAAACAGATGTATTAATTAACTAAGTAATGAATAATTAAAATAACACAATATTTATAAATAAATGGTTAAAGGAATAGTTCTGTTAGAATAAGCAAAACCTTATTGTTATTGATTACATTTTAGGACACATTTCTAAAGAAGTCCAAACAATTACGAGGGTTCATATGCTTCTTCTCACAACTGTAAGTGCTGTGCCTGACCAGGCTTATTAATGGCCTGGTCACGCACACACCAGATGAACTCTACCCTCATGTTATCTAAAGCCCCTACCTGTAGCATTTTCTTCTCTGCTTGTACACTCTTGAAACTACGCTTAAAAATTGGACTTGAAGTGCAAAACTGCACTGGTGAGAGGTTACCTGGGCAATGCCGATGGAGAAGGCACTGGGGGACAGTAGGCAAAGCAGCCAGACAGCTGGCTGGGGGAAATCCCTCATCAGCACAGTAAACAAAGACAGACATCCAAAAACCAGCGTCAACATCGAACCCATTGTACTTGCGAACTTGGGCTTCTTAAACAAAGGAGTCAGCATGAAGGAGAAGAAAATCTGGGAGAAACACAAAAACACACCTGTGATGTATGTTCTCCAAAGCTCAAAAGGGAGCAAACTGTTAAAAGATAATGAAAATGAATATAGCCAGAGCAGGTCAATTTCTTTTTTGGCCACTCTGGCTTAGGCCAGCAAATCGTTGCAATCACAACATGAGGTTTCTCAGACACTGGCTAAGCACATTCCTGACATTTGCTTTAATTAGGGTTCAAAGGTTCTTAGAAAAATTATATGAAAAGTTATAATTGTGTCTAAGATGAAGCTTGTTTGGGAAAAATATCAATAGCATTAATAGCTGAAATGCTTATAAATTATAAAGTAAGAACAAATTGAACCTGAAACGACCAAGAAGTGGAGTGAACCAAGGTCAAAGGCACCCTGCTCCCTTTTCCTGCTTCTAATAGGATCTACTTCAATGTACCAGCTAATCAACATGGCTTTCGGAGCTACACTGGGTATGTTAGAGCAGAAAAAAACTAAACCATGTAAGGAAGAGATACTATCCCACGACTAGGCTTGAGGAAATCAATTGTTTAAAATAACTGTTTTTTACAAATGTGTTTGGACATTAAGAACTTACAGTGGAAATTCCATAGAGAAAGATTAGGAGGAAGATGACTATGAAGTTGCTGTTGGAGAAGAGGGGTGTCCATGTAGCGATAATAGCCATTAGAACAGACATCGTGGTCACCAGAGCGGCATAGAGAAGACCCCACGAGAGCCTGTAAATGAAACACAAACAAATTCACAATCGAACACGTTCACAAACCAATCATCATACACTCCACTGTATAATTTAGCTAAACCTGGCAAACTCTCACATCAAGATTTTCATGGCATGCTGAAAAACATTCAACGTCACTGTTCAGCACACAGACAGAGCCCATCATTAAGAAAATTATGAGCCAAAAACAAAAACTGCAATAATCCTTAACAACATCCATTCTACACCTACCAAAACGCTGTGTCATACAGTCCCATCATGCTCATGGTGTCTTTAAGCCTGTGCTCCTTCTCGGCTGCCACATTGACAATGAGGAAAGAGACGAAGGGAGTGAAAGCCAGCACCAGATAGATGGAGATGAGTGCATGAGGAAACTTTTGAACCTCCACTGAGCCTGGGTGACCCATCATCACCACACGTACATTCAACTCTCTCCAAACTGAACGCTTCGTCTGCATCTGTACCAGACAAGGCAGAGAAAGAGACTGCACATTTATCTTACTTTAACTAGTTTGTAGTAACAATTAACCTGTGCTGATAAAACAGAGATGTGATTTTATTTATTAAAGACTAGGTAGTCAAATGCATGTGTTAAACTGTTAACTAAATCTACAAACGTGTAGTGCTACTGCCACCCTAACCTGGATGATAGCAGCGTCGATCAGTGATTGCAGACGTACGAAACCAGAATACCAGTAATTAGCTGCACGGCAGTTCAAATAGTTGGCATAGCAGTTTGCTGAGGGACAGAGGAAAAAAAACCTTATGATATTTGGAAACTTTCATTTATATTATTATTATTTAACAACAATACAGTAATACTACTACATTTTACCTATTGACTCAGTGTAGTCACTAGGAGGAGGAAGCAGGTTGTATGGGAATCGTAGCCGATAGGACATGTTATCAAGAAAGACTACTCCCACATAGCCTAGGGGTTCGTAGAGGCTGGCGTTCTCAAGGTCTTCCTCCGTAGAGAACATTTCTAAGCGATCCTGCATATCTGAAAAAGCAAATGCATGAACATGAGAGATGCTTTCAGTGTTCTGAAACTATTTCCATTTCTGCTAAGATGGTACATCGAGAGGCTGTTACTCTAAATATTCTTCTGGACACGTTATGCTGAAGTGAAACCATGTGCAGGGGTCAGGGCTTGAGAACAGAGACTTACGTAGCTCTTGTGCGACCTCCTCCATAATCTGACTGGTGACATTTGTGATCGGGGTGTAACCCAGGCCTTTAAGTGACAAGTATTCATCATCCTCTAGCTCAGTAGTATTGATGCTGCCATAAGAAATGTGAGGGTTCAGGGTACTGATGAGAATCAGGAGGCCCAATAGGAGCAGAGGAAGGATCAACTCCTACACACAAAGACAAGGAGAGAGGGATAAATAATAAAAAAATCTGTTAAATTATCTGGCGAGAGAACAACACAAAAAAAAATAAGAATAACTTTACATGCTACTTTCACTGAATTTGGAGTAAGCATTAATTAATTCTGAAATGTGTATCTGTGTTATTTTGAATTAATTATATTGCTTTCCATTTCTCCTTTTATATAGTTCTTTTCTATTGTAGCTCCACCGGCTAGCCAGTGTGTTTAGCATTCAAAGGCCTTCAGAACAGAGCAGAAACAGCATTCAAAGGCACATCAAGTTGTCAATCAAACAGAAAAGAAATATCACAGAAACAAACCAGACATATCACCGCTTTAAACACAACCATTTGACACAGAACTCGCCTGCCTTCCTTGTCTGAATGAAAAATTCTGCAATAACAAAAGCAGCACAATGAGTACAATGCTACCTGACAAGTGTGTCTGGAGAGCTATATAACCATAGCGGTCTGGCTGAAACCAATCAGACGCTCCTCTCCCCAAGTCATGTGTATAGCATAACTGTAAGAGATTTAAATGCATCTCAAGAAAGACCCCTTTTTTTATTTTGGGGCAAATTATTTTAGGTACACATTGTTTAGATGAATGTTAAACTGGTAAACCACCACAACTCTCTTAAGCGTTTGCAATGCTGCCTAAGCTAGGAACTCCATCTGCAGCTATATAGGCATAATAAGTCAGGAAAAGCCCAAAGACACATTGTTGGATGCCAGTGAGCAATACTGACCCATACAGACAGTTTTCAAAACACTCAAGACACCCATATTTCCAGCACGCCATCCTCCATAAAATCAATAAAGTTTAGGAGGCACTTGTTGGCAAGAGGTCTAACAGAGGGCATTGCATAACATGCTGTGATTTGGTCCATCTAGACATATTAATAACTTGTGGAGAGAGGACTGCATCAGAAGATGGACTGAGGCAGCAACACTTGCAGAGGGATATTAATGGACTAATGGCAGCTATAGATGCGTTATTAAAGAGGGCGTCCTTTCTTTAACAGCCTATTCATTCCACAAGGCTTTCAGGATACTACTCCCAGGAAACATGCATGAAACATGGAGAGGCATTAAATATGCATTAGAGCAACTTAAGTTGAAATGAAAAATACATGACTCTGACCAAGAGACAAAACAAACGAGAGGGAAATGCCTGGAAATATTTTCTTTTTCTCACCATTTTCAAAACCAAAGGTGAGACAAGAAACCCTGCTGCATTGAGTACAGCCTACAACAGCATACTACCTTAAATAGAGAGGCACTACTCCTTGAGAAACAGAAGATTGAGCAAAGGTTCTCCTGGGCACCTGGTCTTTTATATGACTGGGCGTGAACAGTTTCTCTCTCAGTCACAAAATATGTCACAATATGCCGACTTCACGCAGCCAATAAGATCATGAATGATCAGAAAAGGTAACCTTTAAGATTTTACATATAATTAAATCATTAGGAGTGCTTTGATATTAAACACTAGACACTAGCCAATTCAGAACTGTTCACAATGATAATAACAAAATGTTTTACTTATTAAATGGTTACAAACATGCTGCCTTGTGCTGGGACATTGTAATAGTTTGGGCCTAAGATATTTGTTTAGACAAATATCCAGAGCACAGTAAGGTTTTTTTTTTTGTTTTTTTTTTAGATGTACCACTATTTAACCATTATCAACATTATCACAAATAATTAAAAAAACTCAGTACGCATGTTGGTTCCCTACTCTTTTTAAACAGCAAATACAATTATTATATTTGCATACATCATGCCCACTGGGGGTATTTTACAATGCAGGTTTCCAAAAAAAAAAAAAAAGAGACCAAAGATCAGTGCTGTTCAACAGGAACGTACCTTAGTTCTTCTCTTATTAATAAGGGAGGACTCTGGGCTTAAGATTTCTGGATAAACTAAGGAATTGTGCTTTGTGTAATACCCCCAGTTAATATCATCACCCATGTATTTCTGTGCAATGCACCGCTTTACATCATCAAAATAATCCAAGTATCTTTGTGCACAGCTCCATTATTTAAACCATTTAAAAGGCAGTGGAGCTTTAAAAGGCAACGTTCACTACAATAAAGGCTGTGTATTAACTACATCAAGAAATACATCTTTAAAAATGTAATGCATTTAGGAGAGCAATCCAGGGCACATATATCTTGTTCAATGCTGTCAAGAAACTTTCTAAGGGGAAAATGGATTAACTTACAACTTATCCACAGTAAAGACTTCACATCACAGATTAAAAAATGCATGAGAAGATGCACCTGCAGACTTTGTTGCTTGGTTCTCCATTTGATCAATAGGTTCTTGTACAGCAGGCTCCTTGTTTGATGCCAGACTCCAGCATCTCTTCTGTTTAAGGGCTGCATTCTTGCTGCATGCTTCAATATGCTGGGACAGGGACGAGACCGCACCTCGACGCTCGACACAGCTGCAGCACAAGCATCGACAGAAACAGAAACTAACCAGCGTATAAAGGAAATACAGAAGTGGTTCAGGAGTTACTCATACCGCTCCTGTGGTGGTACCGCACCAGAGGGAGTAATGTCATTTGGCCGGAAGTCAACCAAACATAGTAAACCACTTCTCTAGGTCCCAGAAATGTAGTATTTATATCTATCTAGCTACACAACTTAAGTGCTGAGGGAGTATTCGTTTACCCCACAGCCAACAGCCAACAGCCAACAGCACTGTAGGAAGAGGAACAGCAGCAGTTGGGCAGCTTTCACGCATTTCACAATGCTGTGCTAAACAAATGTAACGGAACATATTTATTTATTTATTTATTTATTATTCTGTGAAAGAAATAGAGCAGACAGCAAGCCATATAAGGTAAACGCTTGTAAAAAAAAAAAAAAACTAGGTGGTTATTAGCTGTCAATGCTAGCTAACGCAGGCTAGCGATAAAAACAAACTGTGCTCTGCGTTAAACTGTCAGTCAGAAGAAACGGACTTACGTATGAAATACATTAAGGCATGTCTTTCTCCTAGGAGGCGTCTGCTTTGTCAAAAAGTAATGTTTTAAACGCGGGGCATGGTATCTTTTTTTTTCGTCGTCCTTTCCTGCACAGCCAGTAAATGAAACACGTACATATACACAAGCATACACAGACACCAAGCTAAGCTAAAGCTAATAGCGTTGGCAACGGCGGTGCGTGACGCTGGCCAATCCGGAGCCCGCGTTCTCGCCGGGGTTATATGCTCGCTTTTGATTGGTTGCTCCTGCTTGCCAGTGACCCTAGCCTCAACCATGTAGGTGGGTAAGAGTTGGGGGTTTTGTGAGCTTCATCTTGCTCCAGTTCCTCTCTTCTCTCTGGTGAATACCTGAATATATTTCACATACACTTCTTTAAGTATCTGAGGTACTTGTGCAGAGTGATACTGGCAATATTGGCCCTGGGGGTCTTCAGGTTTGGATACCCCTAAGCCTTATAGTCATTGATCTCCAACAGGAAAGACATGTAATCCAGACATACATATGTGATAGTATGGAGGTCTATTGAACACAAAGCCTAACAGCACTTTTGCAGTAAGTTTTATTTGGATACAAATAAAAAAATGTACAAAATTAAAAGTAGAAAAAAAGAGTATAATGTATGTATATGAAAACAAACAAAATACACAAACTTTGAGAGCATCAAAGAGAAGGCAGGGTGATGATTACAGACATCCTCTGAGGTTCAGGAACGTGACGAATACAATGTTGAACCTGTCTTGGTACTACTAATAGACAGACACGTCATACACACAGGAAATTCAGCTGAAGTAGCTACCTATGGCAAATGACTATGGAAGGAAGTCCAATTAGTGGTTTACCGTGTCATGCAAATGGAAAGAACTGGTGCTCAGAATCTGAATATGAGGCTATTTCAGAAATCCCAGAAAGAGAAAATTGTCAGAACACAGTGCAAACACAAGAGTTGTGAGATATACTGTTCCCTTGAGCGGAAAAAACAGACTTATGTCTGTGCCAGGGTTATAAAAGCAAAGGTCAACATTTTACTTTTAATACACTGAAGGAAGTGTCCAACTTCCCACAATCACATAATACATACACCGTAAGGCCTGATCACATATTTTAAACCAAAGGCATTAGAGGCAGGATTGCCCACTGTCACAATCAACAGGCTCAAAAGAGGTTTATTTTCATATTTCACGTTGGGCTGAGATGTTTTAATAGTCCTGCATCGTAGCAGACCATAGCCTCTGAATCCTTGACAAACAATGCGTGTTAATACATAAGTCGCTGGATTTACAAATGATTACAAAAGAAAGTTGGTGCTTGCGTTCTGTGTGAGATTCAAGCACGTCAACATAAACACAGAGCAGAATGTTGGTGACAATGACAGAACTGGGCCTGGAGAGTCCTGTCAGGATATGCAGGGGTTCCCAGTCATACGTTGTGCGTACATAACACAAAGCAACAGCAAGGTTTCTCTCCTGGCTCTAGTGGATTTGATCCCATTACACACAGTTCAGCCACTGGGAGAATGAGAAACCATCCAGTTGTCCGGTCTGGGAGTTGAGTCTGTTAGTGCTGGTGTTGGGGCATGCTCAGTCTTTACCTCAGTGCAGTGTTGCTGCTGATTGGTAAGTGACAGGTCAAGGTAGGAGTCCCTCAGTGTTTGCGAGTGCGCTGGCCTCCAGCCCCTGTGGTCGTGACATAAAGCAGGGGCTGTGGCTGCCTGGTTTGGGGGCCACGTTTAAGGTTGCTGACGTGGGTGGGGAGGTTGACTGAGGATGCGTCTGCTGTTGATCCTACAAGGATTGAAAGGAGAAATGACATAGCTCAATCTCATGAACAGGTTTAAATTATCGTCATACACTTGTTGTACACTGGGTTGCCAGTTTTTATTTAAGACACCTACCTCGTACCTACACTTATGAGGCATGTTTTACACATAAAACGGTTAATAAAACAAATCTTTTTGAGAAAAAGCAGAAAACACTTATTTAATAGACACCAGTCTCCAACCAAGTACAATATCAATTCTATCAGGATTTACGCTGATATAATTTTCCACTTTTTACTTTTGTAGATTTTATGAGTTACAGCTTTGCCTTCCCAAACAAAAGGTGTTCCCACAGGTGTCACTGGAAAGTTACATGCACACATTCACACCACCAACAACCCAAACAAAGCTGAGATGTGGAGTAAGGTTTTATAGACTAATGTGTTTAATATGGGTTTATTTAAATCCAGAGAAGCATACATTTAATCAACTTCTATGACTGAACTTTGTAGAAATATAGACCTGATACTTCTCTCCAGAAAAGAAAGGAAGCTGTAATAAAGGCAAGGAGTGGACAAATGTGATATATTTAGTCATTGTTGTCTTCAATGTAATTTTCCTGTTAAATATATTTTCTGCTTTTTACCTGACTTACTATAACTGTAACATAACATAACATACTGAAATAAAAAAAAAAACAATGGTTGGTCTCATACTTTTGTACAGTGTAGAAGTAGTTTAGATATTTCTAATAAAATAGCTAACGTGTAGATACAAGGTTACCCAATGGATTGCCAATGGTGTATATAATTAGTGAAATGCAAAGTCTGATAGTGGTTCATACTGACAACTTAACTTGAGTCACAGCTGGGAATGCATAGAAGAATCTGAGTAAAAGCTGATTCAATAAATTAACAGAAAATACAGTTGTGTCAGAATATGTCTGTTCATCAGGTGGTGCATGATACTGCTTCCTAGGGCGTTTTCACACCTATAGTTTGTTTCTCTGGTTCGGATCAGTTACTGAGTTTGTTTACTTGGAGTGTTCCCTCCTCGGTTAAGTTTGTTTTCACACAGGCAAAAACTGAAACACTCCAAAATGTACCCCAACAAACCACGTGAGCACGTCGTCTCCTCTGATTGGTCAGAGCTATCTGGCATGCGAGCAAGAAAGTAAACACAGGGAGAAGATCCGGTTTTCCCAAACTACTGCACATTTCTTGTACAGAGTATCACAGAGCAGCGGCAGAGACAGCATCTGTTCATAGCTGTAATAATAATCTGATAATATACCAAACTACAGTCCACCTGCAGACCACCCAGCTCACTCCAAACATCAAGTAGACAACGTCCCTC
Source organism: Megaleporinus macrocephalus (assembly GCA_021613375.1). Taxonomy (NCBI): domain Eukaryota; kingdom Metazoa; phylum Chordata; class Actinopteri; order Characiformes; family Anostomidae; genus Megaleporinus; species Megaleporinus macrocephalus. Next base: position 6,646,893 of record CM038715.1, on the reverse strand, counting down.
ACTGCTAGTCCAAGAGAGACCTCGCTTCATTGTCCTTGCCCTGCAAAGCAAACCTAGCTGCAGGAGATGTTTAGATCAAACTTGTGGAGTACACCTAATAATTGGGTCGGATCGAGGTCAGATCATGTTCTCACCACAAACAAACCGCTCTGGAATTCGTTTGGAACCAAACCATGACCACCTCCTCTCGAGGGTCTTGTGCGGTTGTTTTGGTCCGCACCCGAGTGGCATTACAGTTTTCACACCTGCCAAAACGAACCGCACCAAGAGTGCAAACGAACCAGAGTCCGTTTTAACCAGACTAACTAGTGCTGGTGTTAAAACGCCCTTAGTCAGTTAGACATTCACTACACTGAGCAGCTGTACTACATTACCTGTTTGGTGGTTGAGGTGGGAGGGTCGAGTTTTGCCCAGCTGAGCTGGAGCTCTGTGCTGGGGCCGAAGGAGAGGTGCAGGGGGTTGACCATTAATGTGCAGGTGGGGGTCAGAAGTGCTATCAAGAGGCCGGAACCGCTGACTGGTGCTCTTCCCTTGGGGTAGCTAGAGAGAAGAGAGTGCTTAAACAGTCATATACTCCCAGTTATTTTCAATGCTAACACATTGGCAATGCCATCATTACATAATTAGCCCTGTAATTATATTTGTTGTACTCAGAAATAACCTGCAGAATACCCAGCTTGATAAAAATCTATAAAATATAGTTTAAAGGTTACAAAAACATGTTAATAACTCACAGCTTGTCCAGTAACCTCAAAGGACCGAGACCTTCTCTTGCGTCTACGTGCCTCGAAGTCCTGATCCCGGAGTGCAGTATTCTTGGGCAAGGCTTGACGGTTGCGGGGGCGTGTCCAAGTGCCATTGGGGGCAGGGCCTTCTCCAGTGCTGCTGGACAGGTTGTCATCAGAGGTGGCATGACGGAGCTCGGGGCTGGGCTGACGGCCACGTCGTAGCACTGGGCCCCTAGGAGGCGCCTCACTTAAAGACAGACTGCTCTTGTGCTTTATTGGGTCCAGAGGGGAAGGTGGAGGGGGAAGGCGTAGGGCATCTATCTCCAGGGCTTTAGAGCGACGGCGGGCCGCTTTCACTGCAATGCTGTGCACGCCTTTTAGGATCTGCTGCCTCTCTGAATGGGAGGAGGACATAATGTGATGTATTATGGATTCATGTTGCAGGAGGTTCATGTAGCACCAAAAAAGAATATTTTCCAAAATTTCCACTGATAACATGATAACGGCTATATTCCACACACAGAAACAATGAATAAGTGTTTCGTTTGTAATCAGAGGTTTATCTTAATGATGTTTAGTGCACATCAACTAAAAATTCCCCCAATATCATCGGTCTGCAGCCGGGGGCCTTCCTGATCTTAGGGCGTTACTGTTTTCAGGAACGCCACCTTGTTTTTATTGGCTACAACATGATCCGTTCCTTGTTTTTACTGGTTCTCTTTTTTTCTGTGCTTTCTCACTTTTCTGTTTGCCCTTTACAGTCAGGTTTGCAAATATTTAAACAGTATCGTACTAAAGAATTTGTCATTAAGCCATATTTATTTGGCCATATTTTTTTCCTATCTGTCTGGACACAGTGCATTCTGTCACTTTCAGGCGTTCAACAAATCCCTCACTCATCGTTTACAAAAACAAACAGTGGTGTTGATTTATATTTTAGTTTTTTTTTTAGTTTTTAGTTTTATTTCTAAAGTTAGTCATAAGCGTCTGACATTTTCCAGTCCTTCCAGAGTAGGTTTATATTCGTTTTGGTGATTTCAGGTTACCTTTGATTGTCGAACTGTTGAATTCTAAAACAATGTAACTGTGATGTACGTGTTATATAGTTTCTGAAACAGTAGGTGGCACTAGTGCTCACAAGCGCACAACACACCCACATGTAATCTACAGTTAAGCAACTAGTAAACTAGTAGATTTGTGTGTTGTCTTGCCTGAACATTGTTTAAACGCTTGTTAATGAAAAACACTACAGTAACTATTACTCATCTAATCTGAAATACACCTTTCTCTGTTAAAACCTTCTAATATATTCTCTCACATCACTACTAAACACTCCTGTGGTCGATACTGGCCTGTTGGGAGCGGTTCTGTTCAATCCGTATTGGTTTGGGGGGCGTTTCTGCCTGGCTGCAGCTCGACTCTTCTCAAAAATTCACTAAATTAAGTCAACATATATTGTAGGTTACTCTTAGATTTGAAATTTGCAAAGTTGTTTAGGAACAATAAGGCATTCTTAAATCCTAAGCAATATACTTTGTTACTAATATACTAATATATGTTGTCTATATGAGATTTGTTTATTATCTACTGTTATCTATATTAGAGATGGAAATATCGATCAGCTATGTATCGGTATCGGACGATTTTTAAATAAAATATGCGATCGTTGAACGGCCGATATTTCTCCAATTTAGCCGATCCCGAGAGCCGATCGAATGAGCTTAATTTCTGTATTTCCAGCTAGCGTTTCATTGAAACCCCCCTTTGGCCAGGTCATTGCAAATCTGAACCACTAGGTGGAAACACATACCCTTTCATTTTCGACAGATTGACTCAAGCAGCGGCCTCACGAGAACAGTTTTCCTTTGCGTTGCGTCCATCTGGCAGCTTGTTGTCGTATGTGACTCAGACTCATCCAGAGCGTTTTTAAAATCTGTAAAATTAACCGTGTCTCATTGGGGAACCAAGACAAAGAAATTTAACACACTAATCTGATACGGTTTTTAGAGACACCCGCGTCTGAATACAGTGAGTATCAGCAGACAGCAGAGCTAGCACGGTCAGCTAGCACAAAACAAATAACCCAGAGAACCGTGCAGACCAGATCTGACCGGTACGAACAGAACAGCAGCAACAATTCAAGATCGACCATGTTTCATGACTTGCTTGCGTTAATAACTACATGTAGCCCTGCTGTGGCATATTATTTCAAAACTAATTTGAAAACCAGACCTTTTCACTTTTCACTGGTGGTCTCTACTGTTGGTTTAGTACTAGCCGACTTGCATCATTCACAGAGGTGGCTTCTTTTGCACTGGGAAGTGTGGTCATGTAGATCACGTTACTGTTGTAACCAGCCATGTAGATAGCTGTGTGATCTAACTATAACAACACATTCTTCACCTTTAGGTGTGAGAGGAGCTTCAGTTCCATTCTCACTGCTCTCTGGTGAAGAGTCCAGGTGACTACTCATGCTGTGGCTCAGGAGGCTGTAGCTCAGGGCACCCTCTAGAGCACTTGGCAGCAACTGCAGAGAGAAATATATACATATTCTTGACCCACACAACCATACATTTTTGTTTACAATGCTATTTTTTACAGTAAATACACTTCACATCTTTGAATTGTGTATTTTCTCACTATATTGTGTGAACATTTAATGCTGAATGGGACGACAGAAGTTAGCCAGAATTCCCTGAAATAAAACTGTTAATGTTATGTTAATATGTGAAAAACAATAACACATGCTCTACAGTCTTTTCTGCAGATGTTTGTGCACAATTTCTATTTATATTGCTAGTTTAACTTACTGGAAAAATAAATAAGCAGCAGATGTTTAACATTAAAATGTGCCAATGTGTGTTCTCTGTAAAGGACATGCATTTACTTTCACTTACAAAATAAACAAATCATTTCATTTGACCTGAAGAAGTGACTGTGCTCACCTCTCGGTTGCCTTGTCCATTAATGTGAATAGGTGGTGGAGTCATCACCACGGAGTTCTTCATCTGCTTTGCATGTGGGCTGCTCTTAAACACCCGGTTACTGTCACTAAGAGAGAAAAGACATGGAAGAAATGTAGTAAGGTCAAATTCTGATGGGTTAGACAGCTTTATGTTAGGACTGAATTTAAGATGGATAAATGTAAAATCGAGTTAATGAAAAGAGTGACACTGTGTCCTCAATATAAGGGCTGAGTTCAGTAGCCTTGACAGCTTTGTAAACTTGCTCTCTGTATGAAAGTGCAGCACCAAATAATGGATTTCCAAGTACAGCAATTTCTGTAAAGCCCTTTAGCCGTTCTAAATTAAGGTTCTTTTGAGTAGAATGTTGTCGTAACTTAGTTTTTGCTGTCAGAATGAAGAGGGAGACCAGTTCAGAGAAAAAGCTTTTATTCTTTGGACCGACGTTTGTCTGAGCCCTCACACCCTGGTCTCCATCATGTCTCAGCAGCATTGTCTTTTATAGGCCAGCCTTGCTGCTCCTTCTGACCCAATGCAGTACACCTGGCAAAGTCGTTAGCTGTGAGTGGACAGTGGTTCTCGAATAGAAGTTCTAAAGATATGTCAGGGGCTCAGCAGATTCGGACACAGGCGCAGAGCTTTTAAAAATAAACAGTACTTTTAATAAACAAACAAAAACGAAATGGCAAACAGATCGGATACATAGGATTACACAGGTACCTCAAGACAAATATCACGACATAACCTCAAGACAATGACCAACCAAGACAGAGGGCAAACACAGGGTATATATACACGGACTAACAAGAGGGAAACTGAAACAGCTGGTGAACAGAACGTGACACAGGTGGAGGGTGAAGGCAAGGGACACATGACAAAAGGTAAACAAAGACCACGTGGACTTGAAGGGACGTAAACAGGCGAGGGACGCGGGGAACATGGTGGAGTATGACAAGATAAGGCTGCAGGGTCTTGTTCCCAAGCCTAAAGTTGCCTGCCATAAGACCCCAAATGACGGGGGTCACAAAGCCATGACCTTCCCCTGTGCTCTGCAGCATTCAGTGGACCCATATGTAAGCATACGCTTTTACCAGACGCTATGGAACATAAAAAATTCACAACGTTTACCTATCAGGCTCTGGGAGAATGGGCGGCAAAGTGTGCCTCCGCACTTTGACCCTTCCTTGCCTGGTTTCAGAGCCCAGTGTTCGAACACTCTCTTGGTCTGAATCCAGTTCCTGCAAGGGGTCACGCCCTCTGCTTGGGAGGGCAATCTTGGGAAGGGAGCCCTCCTGTTAAAAAAAATAGATAAGAGATAAAGGGATTGTGATTAGTCATAAAGACATTATGATTGTTAACATTATTATTGTTATTGTTATATGTATTATTATTGTTATATAACATATCCAGAATGTACATGCATGTGTGCCTGAAAGGACAACATTAATCCACACCTTTAAAGTGTGGATGGTGGCCTTGTCTAAAGCCACGACTCGGTCCAGGTTCCGCTCATCCAACTCCCTAATGTACATCTCGTACAGCTCCTGCAGATGTGGGGGCACCAGAAGACTGTGATCTGAGGATAAAGACACACAACAGCTTATGGGACATGCAATCATCAACAAGGTGCAAGTACTCAGTACTCTATCTAGCTTTACATAATAAATCAATCAACGAATCAGTAGACCAAGTTGTGCAACTATTTATTGAACCTTCCCCTTTAGCTGCCTCTGCTTTGACCCTGTGGTCTCTGCTCTGACCCTGCTGACTCACCATTGATGAACTGCCTCTGCTGCTGGATGATCTCATGGCACAGCTGCCTGTGCTGCTCAAATCTTTGCACCACCACATTCTTCTGCCGGATTACGTTGTCTTTGAGCAGTGCGTGGGACTGCATTTCTGCATTCTCAATCTCCAGCTCGTGCACTTTACACAGCAGTCCCAGCACCTCCCGCTGCTCCTCTGAGCTCACGCGGCGCGGGAGCAGCTCCTCCAGCCTGCGGGCCCTCTCGCGCAGCTCCGCCAGCCGCCGCTCTAGACCAGCCTGAGGGGAGGAAGGAGCTGGGGTGTTAAAGCACAGCAGACTAACTAGTCTAGCCAATACTAGCAATATATATATAAACAGCCACACCAGAGTTCAGAGCTTTAATTAATAATTCTTTTACTGTCCTGGCCCGACCCAACATACAGCATCAAGTATGTGCCTGAACCTGGTAGGTAGGTACCTGACAGAATTCTATCCAAACCCAACTCAACTCGAACCACATACTCAAGTCTGAAACTGACCCAAGTACCTCAACTTTCTATCTAAAACTCACCCAAAGTACGGAATAAAGCCTGATAGGATAGCGCCAGTTGTGACAATGACATAAATATATATAGATTAGAGATGGACCGATCGACGTTTCTGAGGCTGATTCTGATTGCCGATCACCTTTCAGCACAATCAGCCAATAGCCGATAGCGATAGAGGGCGGGCCTATATGCCACAGCAGGGCTACATGTAGTTATTAGTGCAAGCACATCATAAAACCTGTTCTAAAGTGGTTTATTACCATTTTTAACAAGCTCATGTTAAACAGCGTAATATTTGTAACAAAATTAACAGTAAATAAACAAAGTAAATCAAACAAATATCCCAGATACTGTAATCATTACATTTAGACCCTTAATTTAAAACAAAAAAAGCTCATTAAATACATGCAGTAAAACTACATTCATTAAACGCAGACTCTGTTATTTGAAACTAAAATCTTCAATCATTAAATGTAGATCTTGAATTGCTGCTGCTGTTCTGTTCGTACCGGTCAGATCTGGTCTGTATGGTGTTCTGGGTTATTAGTTTTGTGTTAGCTGTGTGTGCTAGCTCTGCTGTTTGCTGATACTCACTGTATTCAGCTGCGTGCAGTGCTGTATCAGATTAATAATGTTAAATGTCTTTGTCTTGGTTCCTCAACGAGAAGCAGATTTTACTAATTTAAAAAGGTCCTGTATGAGTCTGTGTCACATACGGCAACAGACTGCCAGACAAACAGCACATGCCGTGAACGCAAACTGTTCTCGCAAGACCGCCGCTTTAGTCAGTCTGTGGAAAATGAAAGGGTATGTGTTTCTACCTAGCGGTTCAGATAGAAACCTGACCGGAGGGGGTTTCAACGGAACGCTAGCTGGAAATTAAGCTCATTTGTTTAACGCCATCGATCGGCTAAATTGGAGAAATATCCGCCGATCACCAATCGCATATTTTGATTAAAAATCGTCTGATACAGATACATAGCCGATCAATTTTTCCATCTCTAATATATATATATATATATATATATATATATATATATATATATATATATATTAGAGATGTCCACATCTACATTAAATCTAAATCTCATCTTCAAGTAATGCTTTTAACAGTATCTCTCCATAATGTGCTGTTCTCACAATGTGCAGTGCTGATATAAAATGTTATGTAACAAGATGCTATCCTTTACCACATGAATCCTCTATTATAGATAGAACATCAGTTATACACCATGTTATATATTATGTATAATATAATATACAACACCATGCACCTGAATGGATTTTATTTTTATATTCTCATGAGCAGATATTCTCATGATCTTGGTCCTAAATTCAGTGACTCACACATGCCTAATTAAAACCTGAGTAACGATGATGAAAGTATAGCGGAAGAATAAAGAATCAATAAAAGTATAAGGAAGACTAAAGAATAAATCTGTAAAAGGCGAGAAGCAGCCTGTGAGAACACACATGTGAAACTTTTCACGCCTGACACAGGTCTGAAAATTAGCATCATGTTCAGACAAATATTTCAGGCTCTGTTGATACCAGAGTGGGCAGGATATTCACTGAGACAAAGTCCTGTTACTCCCCCTAGTGTCCATAAGCAATCATTACCCGCTGTTTGCTGAGCTTCTTCTGTTCAGCCATGAGTATGACCAGGTTCTCTCGGGCCATGACCACGTCCTGAGTCTCTGTGCTGTCTGGAGGTGACTCTGGAGTGTCTGAGTCTTTCTCACTCTCGTCTTTATTAAAGCTCTCCTTCCGCCGCTCACCCTGCCACTTCTTACGGTGTCTGTTACGTTCCTGTTCCCAACTACAGATGGAAAGGAAAACACAGCACAGCAGAAAAAGGTTAGAATTTCAATGGTCACTTGTAGAGGATGAGATACCTTTTGATACACAAATGTAACTTCGGAGTATTCTTATGGAAGATAACTAATAAAAAATCTCACTGGTTTAGCTGATCTCTTTTTTTTAAATAAGAACATAACCTAACTTATGTAAACTTATTATTTTTCTGTTATTTTACTTTGATTACAATTCTACTGACGGTAAAGGTGAACCAAAATTATTGGTTATATACTGATACTTTCTGTTGCTACCACTCTGTCTCAAGTTAGATTGAAAGTAATAGTTTAAGTATGTTTTTTACCCAACTTATAACAAGATTACATAGAAAACAATCCACTTTCATATAAAAAAATATTAAAAGTCAAGGGAAACAAACCAAAAACAGAAGCTTTCAAACATGGAGTTTAAAAAGAAACCTCACCATCATTGAATGTGTTTGGGATTGTGAGATTTTTTAAGTAAACTTGTACTTTATGTCTGTTGAGACTGTAAAGTAAACACATGAACGTGAATGACCTTTGCACAGAGCTGTAGGTGTGTGTGTGTGTGCATGTGTATTGTACTCACTCTGCGATGGTAAGTAGATGTTTGGATGTATCTATCTGGATCTCCATGTTGGTGTTGTCCAGCTCCATCAGACGTTTCCTAATCTCCATCTGCTGTCTGAAGGCTTCAATCAGCTGCTCTCTTAGCTGGTCCATCTCTGCTCGACTCTGCTGTGTGGAGTGAGCCTGCACCTCCGCTACACCACCAGAGGGGGGAGAAAGAGAGCCAGTGTCTGTATAGAAGGGTTTTCAATACCCAAAACTGTCAGAGCCCAATGCTTTCCTGCCCATTACTATCTACTACTAACACCACAGCCCTCACAGTTACTGTAGTAGGATATATCTGTGTCCGTATGTGACAGTTGTGTTACAAACAAAGAAAGAAAGTAAAACTTATTTTTTCTTAAAGCTTTGTTTGAAGTAATTTTGAAGGTACAGATAAAATTCAGGCCTCAAGAAGACAGTTACTACTGTTTGTAGTCATCTTGTATATCAGGGGTATTTAATTAGAGTTCAGTAAGGTCCAGTTAGAGGAGACTTCAGTGGTGTATCCTGTTTACTGAAGTAGTCTAGTATCAGCATCTTATACCATAAGCTACTGAAACACCAATACATCACACATACCGTTCAGTATATTTCAGTATATTTACTGTTTAAATGATGAACTGAATGAATTATTTATAAACTTCTAATAAATGTTTTTTTTCTCACAGAATGCTTTTGAAAAAAAGTTTATCTTAAGGTGTTTATTTATAGAGAAAGTAAATAAAACGTGCGTCTTCTTGTTAACTCAGCTTCACAGATTAACATGTTGGTTGTACAGAGCGGTATTCTCCAAAACTAGACGAGCAGGTCCATTCCAGAACCGTTCCTGTTAAACACTCAGTTTTCTCTGTTCACTTTTCTGTTTTTAGAGCTCCTTATTCTTTCTGACTCGCTTTAGTCGCCGGCTGCTGCTTCTCGCTTCGTATCTCGCCTGTGTGTGCGCGCCGCACGCCCCAATGTGTATAGATCTGATTGGTTGAGGAGCCTTCAGTGATCTTACAGCGCACACGATTGGTCACTGAGTTCACTACGCAATAAAGCCTGTATACCATAAAGACAAGAAAAGCTCCACCTCTTAAAATAAACACAGTCAGAATTAAATCATTCTCAATAGTTTATCGGTTTGGGTCCGCATTGGACAACGTCTGGGTCCGGATCCGGACTGCGTTCCGCCTATTAGCGACCCCAGTTGTATATGGTATATAGAGTATATGGTGTTAGAAACCACAAGTTCAGGTCTACTTAATATTACATCCAATGTTTTCAGGTAAGCATGTGACAATTTAGGCATGCAGTGTGTACAATGTTAATTAGTACACATGGGGTTATAAGCTGGATATAAGCATACACATGGTTATAAGCTTGCATTGCATGTTTAGCAATGCAATACATTAGCTCTAGTTCTACCAAACATGACCTGGCTGATCCGGGATAGGAAGAGCATGTAATTTTCTAAGTTTAAAAGTGTCTTCGTAGCAACACTTCTACACCATTGTAACACCACACCAAGTCAGGGTGCATAATATGAAACCCATATGAAACCCATATGAAACCCAGAGGTCCAACACTGGTCAGTCAAGAATACAGAGCCATAACTATTGATGACACTTGTCATTATGAATATATATAGTAGAACTGAGGATCATATGGCTTTGAAAAGTAAGCCACTTGCTAACACAGAGGAGTGAGTTACCCTGCACATGGCGAATGTCTGTCCTATCAGGGTTGTTCTGCCGGCCGGCCTGCTCAGCAATTTTCTTCTTCAGTCTCTGGATCTCACTGCGCAGGTCTGAGATGATGCTGGTGTACTGAGCAATGTGGTAGGACACGTTCAGCAGATTTCTCTTCACCTGAGGGGGAGACCACACAACCTTTAAAACTCTGCCCATAAAATAAGCACTAATTCATCAACTCAACATTAACTGATGTGCTGTGTGTGTGGATAGTCCTCACCCGCGTGCGGATACTTTTGGCACGGTCTGCATAAGTCAGAGTGTTGCGAGACTCTTCAAAAGCCAGTGAAGCGGGGCTAATGTGAGCTATCATTACAGTCCGACTGTTTCCACCCAAAGAGTCCTGTTAGTCAAACAGATCAGAGGGTCAATATACCTCACTGACATATGTCACCAAAGACATACATGGATACAGGGTTTTCTAAACCAACAAAATGTAATTGTAAAACTTTATTTCTGTGTTAACATACTCATCTATTTGTTGTTACTGAAGCTTAGAAAATGTTTCTGTGTATATATTACTACTGCGAAGAAGGTAAATACATACTTTCATTGTAAATCAATGGAACCAAAGTTTTGTTCCAAGCAATTTTGGGCCACTTCTTTTCATTTGCATCATGAAATGCACATATTTTTAATAGAATCACTCTAATTGTTTCATTCTAAGTATTTAAACTGTGCATGTGCTATACTAATATCTTCCCATACTAAAATACTACTATTTTATTCTTAAATAAGAACTTAAAACAGGCAATGTTTTTTCTTCCCTGTGTCATTTACACTCAAAAACAAAGGCAACAAAAGATTTAGTTGTGTGATGCCACAGGAGAACCTCATTTGGTCCCTCTAAACAACTTTCAGTGGGATAAAAGATAAAAGGAGTAAAGGATTAATGTCACAATACTGCGTACTTGTATTACACAGCATCACTCAATTCAATCTTTTGTTCCATGGTTTAAGACGTAGGTAGATGGTAGCTATTCTATTGGTGAGGCCCACAGAAGCTAGACTGAGATATGACCCATTATATTAGATTATCCATTAATATAATTAGAGTCAAAGCTGAATCTGTATATGTATCAGAATATGTTTTATGGTGGAACGTTGCAATAGGCTTGTGTCAGACAGTTAAATGTCTTCACCTTAAGCAGGCGTGTGAGTTTGCTGTCCCTGTAGTTGACATATTTGTTGCCATGCTTTTCGCTTAGAGCATTGATGCAGTTTCCCAGCGCCAGCAGTGAGCGGTTTATATGAGCTCCTTCTTTCAGCCTCTGCCCCCGGTTCTGCGTCTGAAAGGACAAGAGAGGGACGTGAGGGACAGCTTTACAAACTCCTCCAATGTCTAGCGACTACTATGGTTCTGGAAGCTCACTGCCGAAATATGGCAAAACATCCAATGGCAGTACGCCTATGATCGTAAACACGCACAAGCCAAGTTTAATTGCACTGAAGCCCGGTGAAGTTTCATTCTTAACCGGCAGAGGGCGCTATAAACCCTTACTTTGATTAAACTTGCACTACAGATTCACTTTTCACCATCAACAGGGAACAAATAATCAAACATGCAGTGAAACAGCCCATGACCAATGACACAGAATGATCCATTATCTCCTTTAAAATACATGCCACAGGGGGGCAAACCAGCCGGCTGGACATATACATCCATTCCCACAGAGAGCCTGGCTGGTTAACATTTCCTTCTGTTTCCATGGCAGATGAGTGTTCTCTCTCCTAAAACATGATGCCATGTGTTTTTGTTCCCGCATGGTGTGACACAGGAAAAAGCTAATTTAATAAGCAGTTCTCACTGCAGCTGAATCACAGCACCCCATTGAGAGGCTTCTAGCACAAACACGATTGGCAGATAACAGTCTCTACTAACAGATTCAGATTTCAGAGAATTGTTATAAAATCTATTTTCCAACTGGAACACATTTACTGCCTGAAAACCAATATCTATATATATGTCTGATTATAAAATTTAATATATTCTACAGCTTATAAACAATTCTAATGTTCCGATTCTAATCGATACAGTTGAACTGTCATGTTGATGCATTATAATGCATTTATGAACCTCTAATAATCAAATACTGAACATTCGCAACTGCAATCCTGGTACACAAAGGTGATCTGCCACTGTTTAGGCTTTTAAGGCTTTACATTCTGCTTCACATATGAGTATATGGTGTACCTGTGCGGCGCGCTCAGACCCAGCAAGGTCGATCATGAAGAGGCGAGCGAAGCGCACCTCCTGTAGGACGTCTCTGCAGCGGCTCTGCTGCTTTACTGCCACCTGCAGCACAGCATGAGAGCGCGAGGACGTCTGATTGGCTGCGGTGGGCTCCTGAGTGCGTTGTTTATTGCCCTTCATCAACAACTCCATGATCTGAGTCGGAGAGATTATCATTGATGTTACTAATATTGTTATTAAATGTCATTTATTAAACTAATTACTTACTTTTGTAAGTGTTTTTATTAAAACAAATATAACAACTGCTCATATTTTCAAGTTTAAACGATTAGTTCTTCACATAGGGAGGCTAGTTGACAACAATAAGGGGAGGGACTCAATCAAGCAGACTATAAAAAAGAAGGTACAGACTATAGTAAAGAAGGTACAGCTCAGGAGAGAGAGGTAAAGAAAGTGAAACAAGTAAAACCACATGCAAATAGATGGAACCAGAATCCAATTTTTTCTTTTCTTACCATTTAAGACATGACTGTTTTTCTTTGCCCTATTTTGTTTTGTTGAGCAATTTTAATGAGAGAACACTGAATTAAACCAAAAACCCAAAAGTGATTTCCTCTATTTTTGATAGTGGTGTATATTCCACTAATCAGGCTTGGGTTTCCCATCTTCGCAAAAAGATAATTCTTTAATAGTGGCATAAACATCACAGCATGTTTTAATAGATCATACATCCATGGAAAAAATATCTGCTTCTACTAAAAATAAAATCTCAGAGTACAATTCAATCTGGACACCAATTATTAACCTTCTGCAACAATGACCATCCGGCCAAACCAACTTCTCTATAAACACAGGTATACTGAGATCCAGTACTAAAGTCTACACCACTCGATACATAACAACAACAAATAATACACACACGCACCCACACAAACACATATTGATCACTCTGTATTTGTGTTATTGGTTTCCATTGCAAAATACCTTTTGTTATCTACTGTCTCAATATGCTGATTACATTTCACTTTATATATATATATATATATATATATATATATATATATATATATATATATATATATATATATATATATATATATATATCTTCCCCTTGTTTGCTTATTAGTTTAGTTTGTTTGTTTATTTGTTTGTTTTTTTGTAAATGTATGTATATTTGTGTCCATATTCTCTCTCATGAATAATAAATTATAAATAAAAATAAAGTGTAAATAGTCCTCCAAAGAGGCCGGGTGGTAAAACTTGTCACTCCACATGCATGTGGGTTTACAAAAGTGTGGCGGGTCACTGCAACTACATCTCAAATTGCATATACTATACTAAATAGCATGTTAGTACGCAGCAAACGGCGACACACTACATAGAACTGTAGTATTTGCTGTATTATTGCAGGTTTTGGAATAAAAAAAGCAATTAAATATATATACTACCGCTCAAAAGATTGGGATCACAGTGAAATGTTCTTGTTTTAATGGAGTATCTTCTTCCTTAACAAAACAATGGACTGACGGGTCTCTAAAGAAAGTTGTTTCTTTCTGGCCATTTTGAGTCGGTCAGCAAGTCATCAACTGCTGATGCTTCAGATACTAAACTAACCTAGAATGTTGTTCTCCCTTTTATACTCACTTATTAGTAGAATGTTTTTCAGCTGTGCATCACAATTGAGCAAGAGTGTCCTAACAACCAATTAGTCCAATAACATCCTTAACTTGGATTGGCGGCCGTACCAGGAGATTTAGACAGAGGACTGAGAATTGCTTATAATAGAACTATATGCAAAATAAACCTCTATACAAAAATAGACTTTAGTACAAACATTTTTATTCTTTGAAAATCATCTGATATACTTACATTAATTGTGATTTGGACAATATTGTTTGTGAATTGCATGAAAATTGCATAAAATTAATTTCTAAAGTGATCCTAAACTTTTGAGCGGTAGTGTATGTTGGCCAGTGTGAATAAACAACAGGTAATTCCTTTCATTTATTTATGTTATGATGTTTAACTGTACAGCACTAAAAAAGAAAAACAGTAAAAACAAATAAATCAGAGGCAAAAACCAATCAGTTTTAAAACAAACACCTCCAACTCCCTGCCCAGTTACACCACAGTTGAAATCTGGCACCTCTATATGTAACTAACCTCTTGAGCGTTGACAGTGGACACCTCAGTGATCCCTGACACCTGGATCTCCCCTTTGGAGTCCTCTCTCAGGTCCAGAAAGCCGGAGGATGGATTCAGCAGGTCTCGGATCATCTCATTATAGATCTGTAGGGCAAAGACGGATTGTATTATATTACAAAACTACTCAAAAATAAACCTGTAATATAAATTCTATAAGTTTTTCTTTTCATTATTAAGTGCTGTAACATAAACCATACGCATGCAAAGGCTTTTCTCCACTGTACAAGCACACGTGTCTTTGGGATCTGGTGCTGAATGAAATTAATCAACATTCTCAAGACTTCACAAAGCTCCATTTAACCCAGTTATAGAACAGGACCACATCCGGAGCAGCTGTGGTCTCTTCAAAGCTGTAAATTTAGCAATGCCAAACTGAATATTTTCCCCAGTGTCAGCAAAGTGGCTTTGAAGTTTCCGAAGGAGGTGATCATTTCAGACTGAGGATGAGGTGTATGAAAAGACTCCATTGACACTGAAAGGAGAGAACAGCTACCCACATACAAACAGACTGAAAAAGAGAGGGAAAGAAGGAAAGGAGGAGAGAAAGTGAGAGAGAACGAAAGATGCATCATTTTGGAAGCCTGGAGAAGAGACAGAATGCCAAGCGACACAAACAGGCTTCTTGAGAATTTATGTACCCAATATGTATCACTGCGAGGACTTATTCCAGTGACTCATCCTGTATGTGCCTGTGTAGATGGAGCTGCTTAGTCACAGGTTTGCACAACAAAGCACAAAAGATGCACATTTTCGCTGTGTGTGTGTGTGTGTTCTTGTAGAGGTATAGTTGTGAGGACCACATGTCCTCACTAGTATAGTCAGTCTGAATTTTTTGGTAAAGTGAGGACATTTTGCTGGTCCTCACTTTAGGACATGTCATTTTCTCCAAAAATCAAGTTTTTTAAAAAAATGTAATAGAGCAGAAAATTAGTCTTTGAGGTACTAAGGTTAAGGTTTAGGTGTGGTATTATATAAGGTACTGAGATTAAGGTTAGGATTAGGTGTAGGTGTAGTATTATTTAGTTATAGTAAAACAAAGATCAATAGAAACATATGGATGACCTCACTAATATAGTAAGACAAACATGTGTTTGTGTGTGTGTGTGTGTGTTTCTATGTGCAGGGTTGGAAGGGGAAAGGCAGCAGATGGGTCCTTTCCAAAACACGGTCATAAACCAGCCTGTAACTGCTTTCAGTGAGTGAGTGGAGACAAATACGCTCCACCAGGCCAGAGTTCAACAAGCAAGAGCCCATTATGGACCTGTATGCGAGCAACTCTTAATGACTCTAGTTTTGTATACTCTGTTTTTTCTTACTTTCCTTACATTTCCCCCTTCCTTATGGACGTGGATCATATATCTAAACTTCTCAGAACCAGCTGTTAAAGAAATAATAGGTTGTGCTTAATGGTCTGCTTTGCCAGAAAATGAAATAAACAAACGGGGGTCTCTGACTTTTGCACAGTTCAGTTTTTGCACCATGTTGCGATAATTTTTTTTCTGTTTCTATAAAAGCGCAGACAAACACTTTCTACAGAAGCTTTATTCTGAGTCCAACTGCCAAAATAGGACAGCAGCAGACGTACATTTATTATTAACACATACACTCACTGAACACTTCATTAGAAACACCTTTACACCTCTTTATTCATGCAGTTATCTAATCAGCCAATCTTGTGGCAGCAGCGCTCTGCATAAAATCATCAGCAGTTTCAGATAATGTTCACATCAGCCAATCAGACTGGAGGAAAAATGTGATCTTAGTGATTTTGACCATGACATGACACAGCCAGGTGGACTGGAAAGAGCATTTCTATTATTTTTAATCTCTTGGGTATTTCACTCACAACAGTCTCTGGAGTTTACTCGGAATGGTGTAATAAAGAAAAACATCCAGTGAGTGGCAGTTCTGGAGATGGAAAAACACTGGTGATAAGAGAGGTCAACAGAGAATGTCTAGCCTGGTTCAAGCTGACAGAAAAGCTACAGCAGCTCGACTGTGCAGAGCAGAAAAGCATTAGAGAATGCACAACACGTCTAACTTTGAGGTGAATGGGCTACAACAGCAGAAAACCACATTGGGTTCTACTCCTGCCAGCCAAGAACAGAACACTAAGGCTGCAGTGGGCACAGACTCACCAAACTTGGACAGCTGAAGACTGGACAAATGAAGCAATAGACCCTATCTGTGATGGTTCAGGCTGGTGGAGGTGGTGTAATGGTGTGGTGAATGTTGGCCACAGTCTATTTCAGTAATGGAGACCATGTGCTTTTGGGTGTATTATTAACACAAACAACTAATTTTCAAATGTTAAATAATTGAAATAATTAAACACAGTTACTCATATTATTTTTACATGACAACTGCATTTGTCATATTTACTCAAATTTGACCCCAAGAAATTAAAAGCTAATTTACAAACATTTTGCACAGGTGTACAAGAGGACAAAATAACTTCTGTCAGAATACATTCAATCTGTAAGGCTGGGTCGGGCTGAGCAGTGGAGAGAGTAGCGGACACACTCGCAAGCTTTTAAATGAACTATACTTTTAATAAACAAAACAGAAACGAAAGGCGAACAGAATGGATACATCGACGGAGATACCACGACAATGAGCAACAAACACAGACTGCAAACACAGGGTATAAGTAAAACAGGATAACAAGAGGGAACAGGTGACGGGACTAAACATTAATGGGGAACAGGTGTACGAGGCGGGGCAAGGGCGGAGACACAGGAGCACATGACCAACGTAAACACAGGCACATGGGACTGACAGAACGTAAACACGGACTTAGACAAGGGAGGACGAGCAGGGCTTGACACAATCACTCAATCAATGAAATTATGTTATTTTTATTTTGTGAAAGCAGGTTTTACATCAGTCAAGTGATGAGCACTAATGAATGCACCTATCATATATACAGTATGATACAACTCCTCTGTAGTTGTTCCCACTGTGCTATTAGTTTGCTACCTGTTGAATATCCACTGCTCTTCCATAAGTTTGCAGAAGTGCTGCTTTCAATGCCATTTAAAAGCTGTATTTGAACAAAAGAGCTCACAGATTTGATGATAGCAACATACAATGAACAGCTGGGCTTCAGTCTGCAGTACTACTGAGGGTTTGAAAGCTCAAACTAGGAAAATTCATTAACAGTGTTAAAAACATAAGTGGCATTTTGACAGCCCTGTGTTTGTTTACAGAACAGACACAACCAAAACTACTTAAACTAATCCATTCCAGTATATCTAATAAATTTTTTTGTTGTGTAAAACTGATTATTAGCACATCATACCTGGCAAGGCCCTGTATCGCCAAAGATGAAGATGCTTATAGAGACACCACCCATCTGAATGTTGTTATCACAGAGCTGTTCCAACGTTGTAACCTTTACAAGGCTAACTTGTGTTTATTTGTGCTCCTGCGTGTGACCTGATAGCCTTTCCGTCACGATTCTTGGAAGGAACCTTTCTAATAAAGATCCATCAATCATGCCCCCTTTCACTCTTTCTCTGCTCCGCCAGGCTCTTGTTGCCCCAATCAAGCTCTCAGTCATTCTCCTTTCAGAGCTTTCTGCATCCGTTCTTTCACACTGGACACAAAGTGACAGCGTGCTATTTATCTCGCACAATGGAGTCGTTTCTCTCGGAGGAGAGAAAGATCTTTCTGGAAGTACTGAGTGTCTAAAGCACTTGTTCACAGTACATGATGAATGCGCTAGAAGGATGCTCAGCAGAACCAGCCCTGGTGTCTGTTAAAGGAAGGAGAGGAAGAAGTCTGGTGTGCGATGGACAGTGTGGGGAAAGTGGTGGGAATGGGGAAGAGAGTGTTATGGGAATAAATGTTCTCAGAGAAGATCTTTGTCTTCTGAACATGGGTTGCTGGGTTGTATGCTGCCTTTAAGATAATTAAGCTGCTGAACAGATAACACAGAATCTCAAACCCACCCACTTTGCATTTACAGGTTTAGCCTGTGGTGATTGAATTATTGGGGTTGAATTATTATATGATTTTTAACTCTTTAACTCAGATCCAACTGAGTGGCTGCCATTCATGCATTCATGTTCACATAATTCATAGAATTCATAGAATTATGTATAGATTTTAATTAACTACCTTTTAGAATAAAATAACACATGAATAAGTATAAACATCAGCTGAATTTTCCATTATTCTGATTAACCCAGCCAATAATACAGATCGGGAAATATGCTAGACTATAACACCATAATACACATTTTTGAGGTTAGCAAACAACGAGTACAATCATTTATTTTAATCAACATTTAAGAACCAGGAGAATAAAAATCAAATAACTGATGATGAAAATCCAATCGGTCATGTGTTGCTATGCAGTTTGTATAGTTACTATACACTGGTTGTTGTTGTTGTGTACAGACTTTCTGTAATTTATGAAACATGCAGTGTGCTGAAAGTACTGATGATACCTGTGATTCCCTCAGAAAGTGTATTTCATCGTATTATTTTGAATAAATTGTGAGAACACTTTATTTATGCAAGATTGACATAACTATGATATAAGTATGTCAAAGGGGGAACCAATTATGTCAATTATGCCAATTAAGCCAATTATGATATGGGTTCTTCTATAGCCGATGCCGATGTTTAGAGGTCAGGGTCAGCCGATGCTGATTTTTTTGCCTGATGTTTTTGGTCGATTTTTTTTTTGGTCGATTTTTTTTTTGGTCGATTTTTTTTTTGGTCGATTTTTTGCCCGTTTTTTTTGCTTGATATCTAGAAGTATTCTGCTTTATTTGCTGCTAAAATGTCACACTAGTAATAACAAGAGGATGCACAACGTTTCTTAACTTAACATCATTTATTGAAGACTGACTTTACAAGAAAAGAACTAAATATTATCTGCCCCCAAAAAATACAGTTTAATACCTTATTTCCAATACCTGCAATTTCCCCCTGGGATCAATAAAGTATTTCTGATTCTGATTCTGATTCTGATTACTGCTGAAAGGGTGTAACATACATATCCTCATACCCAAAACTAACAAGTTATTAAGAAGTGCTTCTACACAGCCGACATGTTTACTGCAGTCACTTCAAGCTCGGGTTTTTATCACACTGTAGTAAAATTGCGTGAGGAGAAAAAGAGAAACGCTGATATGCTGTAATGGTTGTTAACACAGCGGCTCTGTTCTGTTTTCCTTAGTTAGTTAGTCTTGAGTGCTGGAAGCTGAGTAATATCTGAGTAATATCTGAGTAATATCTGAGTAATATCTGAGTAATATCTGAGTAATATTTGAGTAATATCTGAGTAATATCTGAGTAATATCTGGGAAGCTCTGTCTGCTCCGGAGAGACTCTCTATGTAACAGTAACGTGTTAATGTGTGTATTACACTAGAGCAGTTAGCTTTAGACCCGGAGCTAATGTGTGTATTACACTAGAGCAGTTAGCTTTAGCCCCGGAGCTAATGTGTGTATTACACTAGAGCAGTTAGCTTTAGCCCCGGAGCTAATGTGTGTATTACACTAGAGCAGTTAGCTTTAGCCCCGGAGCTAATGTGTGTATTACACTAGAGCAGTTAGCTTTAGCCCCGGAGCTAATGTGTGTATTACACTAGAGCAGTTAGCTTTAGCCCCGGAGCTAATGTGTGTATTACATTAGAGCAGTTAGCTTTAGCCCCCGAGCTAACGTGTGTATTACACTAGAGCAGTTGGCTTTAGACCCGGAGCTAATGTGTGTATTACACTAGAGCAGTTAGCTTTAGCTCCGGAGCTAATGTGTGTATTACACTAGAGCAGTTAGCTTTAGACCCGGAGCTAACGTGTGTATTACACTAGAGCAGTTAGCTTTAGACCCAGAGCTAACGTGTGTATTACACTAGAGCAGTTAGCTTTAGCCCCGGAGCTAATGTGTGTATTACACTAGAGCAGTTAGCTTTAGCCCCGGAGCTAATGTGTGTATTATACTAGAGCAGTTAGCTTTAGCCCCAGAGCTAATGTGTGTATTATACTAGAGCAGTTAGCTTTAGCCCCGGAGCTAATGTGTGTATTACAATAGAGCAGTTAGCTTTAGCCCCGGAGCTAATGTGTGTATTACACTAGAGCAGTTAGCTTTAGCTCCGGAGCTAAGCAGTAAAACATTTGCTCTGATTCACGTCTAGGACCATAACTAGAAACACGCAACCACATCATTAGAAACATCACTGTTCGCTATAAATTATTAATTTTCACTTGTTTGGCTAAATAGTTCCAAAGGTTTCGACCTGTGGCCCTTCACATGTGACAGCAGCACGTTCCACCACACCAATAACACGGGGCTGCCTGTGGTCGTGCCTGACTTTAAATCGGCGCTGCAAAACACTGATATCAGCCCATGCCGATATATAAAAATAAGGCAAATATCGGCCCGATATATTGCCTGATCGATATATCGGTCGATCTCTACTGTCCAGTCGCATATATCCGATTCTATGCCAGTCAAATTTACACTTGTGTGCTGCTCAATGGTTTATATTGTGCAACAGCAGTGCAGGCACTCAACGCACATGTCATCAGTGTAAAAACGTTCTTCACAGTGAAGAAAACAGTGGATAAGCAGCCGAGGATAAAGGCTCAGAAATTTGATACACTACACAATAACAAGAAGCTACTGACATGTAACCATCTAACGTAAGCTTACTGTCAACGTTGAGCCTAACTGCTCAGTACATTTCCAGTTACTCAGAACCCAAAGGTGCCTTGCTATTGGCTTTGTTATTTATTGGTAATTCCTCTGTTGTAGCTGTTTGAATTTGGAATAGTTCTAACTAAATTTTTACAGCATATTTACAGCAATTTTGACAGCATATGAAATCTGCCGTAACATGTTTATGACATGGTTCTGTCAATGTCATATAGCAGGGTTCAAGTAAAGTGGTACTGAAATTGCCAATCCCTGTTGTGCTGCCATAAGAAACTTCTAACTTGTGTAAATGTACATGGTTGTCATGGGTAACATCTTTAAATAATAAAGACATTAATTATAATAACATATTTAAACTACAGACAAGATAAATATTAATATATTATGAAGGTAAGGCTCACATTCACTGACATGGAGGAACGTGACAGGATGTTCTTCTTACCTCTAGGTAGGACATGGACACACAGTACTGCATGTCATCACTGGTCTCTTCTATAGCCTTGAACAGGTCATTAAGGGTGCGTACATAGATGCCAGGCTCCTTGTCCGTGCCCAGCATAGTGTAAGTCTTCCCACAACCTAAACACACACACACATACACACAAACACACACACACACACAGACCTTAATCGGATAATAGGACACCTCGTCATACTGGTCTATGCTTTCAGAGAATTATGTTACGTGTGCACATTGAGGCTGCTTCGGCCACATCAAATTACAACAATGCACAGCTTGAAATACAGAAAGCATCTACTTGTGTACCTAACATATTGAGTCCAAAGGTTCAACGCACTCTAAGAACCGTAAGAGGCTTGCAGTGTTTGTCCTGTTGCTGCATGAGCAGCCTTCATGCATCCTGAGCTTTTAATAGACGGCTCTCAGACACTAAAGGGTGCCATGAGGGTCTTAGAGATGAGAGCGGGTTAAAATAGAGAGTAAACAGGAATCGCCTCGGTGAAAATCCAATTCACCCAATCTCTTCCAACCTAAACAGTGGATTCTACAAGGCGGCCATGGGTGTCCATGCACATGTGTGTTGACACTGAGACAACACACCAAGGCCAAAATCTAAATGGACCTACTGCTGTTTAGGAGTAACCAGTGTTTCATTTACTTACTCCTTTAGCGTTTTAGCTTATAGCACAGTTCCAACTAAAAAAAAAATTAGATGTATATGTATTATTTGTTTTAACACACAATTTGCCCACATTTAGTATTAAAATATTTTTAATGGAAAAGCATTTTACCATACATCTATCATGAATTAAGTAGGTGTTTTAGTCAAATGTCCATAGATTCCTTGTCAATAATGCTGCAAACTCAAAAACAAGGCTAGATTTTCCTCACAGACAAAAAAACAAATCAAACAAGCCAATTAATGTCTTAAGCTTAACTACAGCATGTGCTCTCAGAAGCTGAATCTGTTCCTGGCTTAATAACTGACACACATCCTTTGTTTTACAGAGACCATTACAATCCTTTAATGCTTTAATTAACTATCATCTTACAGCACAAGGAGAGACAGCAAGAGTAGATAGATAGATAGATAGATAGATAGATAGATAGATAGATAGATAGATAGATAGATAGGTAGATAGGTAGATAGATAGATAGATAGATAGATAAATAGACACATTATCCACAGACAGAATGAGTAATGGGTGGTGCACCCACCTGTGGGTCCGTAGGCAAAAACAGTTGCATTGTATCCTGATATGAGACCTTCAATCAGTCCTTTAGTTGTGGCTCTGTACACCTCCTCCTGTTCAAAGCACACATCATGTTTGCTTAAGTAATGTCTTTCTGTGTGTCTATGCAGCTCTTGTGCCATACGTACATATTTAAACTAGCTGAAAAGAGTCAGAAACACATGGCTTTATGGTAGATGCTACATGTACTACATGATCCTAATGCCCCTCTATACATATACTGAATATATAATATATATAATATATCAATACATTGAATACTTTACTATGTATTCTGTTTCTTTTTTTAATATACAGTTGTAGACACAAAAGTACTCCCTGTTTAAACTATGTGGGGTTTTTTGACAGTCTCATGTGGTACAGCCCTATTTGGTGCTAGAGATTAGATCAGACTGAAGTTTCTAATGTGTAGGTCCACCTTCACACACTCAGACGGCTGTCACAGTGCTAGTGTGTAACTGCTGCACTGTTTACTGTTTACGGTGGAATAGAACTCCAAATAGGAAGCCAACATTAAGAGATCATCTAAATTCAGCATGCCAATGTGCTCTACAGAGTTTATTAACTATTAACTATTCACTATTTATTAACATACATTATGGACAGCAAAGTATGCAGTAAAAGGCAGTAAAAACCATTGACATTTCAAATTTATTTTCAGAAAAAACAACAAAACTGCATAGCTGGAGAAATTCAGTTGGAGTTTAATATGCACTGAGCTGCATCAAATAGCAGCCAGTCTAAAATCTAGTCCCGCTTCGGCTCTGCCTACAGACAAACCTGCTTAAAGGAGGCATTTCTTTGGTCATTGTAGTGCACAAAGTCTCAATTTTTAGATATTAGAAACATTCAAACATGAAAAAATGCCGCAAATCTTTTATATAGGCTGCATTTTATGTGAAATTCAGCAAATAAACTATTTGTAAATGTTATTGTGTATATAAAAAAAAGAAAATCAACAAAAAATGTCATTTGATAGGAGCACCCAAACCTCTGCATGTTTGTTTTATAGGGGTGGGACCTACTTGCATGGCTGTGTAGTCAAAGGCCACATCAAACATGTACGTCTTCTCCCTGGAACGATGAGCTCGCAGGATATCGTCTGGATCCTCCAGAGGGTCCATCAGCACCACCATCTGAGAGAGAGAGAGAGAGAGAGAGAGAGAGAGCAAGAAACAGAGAGAGAGAGAGAGAGAGAGAGAGAGAGAGAGAGAGAGAGAGAGAGAGAGAGAGAGAGAGAGAGAGACAGAGCTTGTTTTAACTCTGTTTACTAATCAGCAATGAAACTAGAGGTAGGGAAGATCAGAACATTGAAACCCAGCAGTACATGAAATGAAATGAGCTTCTGCTTCTGTTCTGCACCTGTTTTTCTCTTGCACATCTAATCATAAAATCTATGATTGATTATGTAGGGAGAACATAAATACTGCAGCTGTACACATACATTTTTTGCCTTTTGCAGATACAAAGCCCCCAGTATAGGATTTCCATATAGCACCTGTACTGAAATCATAAGTATGTCCATTTAATTCTGCAAATGTTGCCCCTTAAAGCTCCATGTTAATGCCTATAATAATAATTTCTCATTAGCAAACTGTAAGCAGTGTTTAAATAAAATAACCTGAAAAGCACTTCTGTAGGATCTGTAGGGCCGGTCGCGGCGACAAAGCCTCCTTGCCATACAGGACATGTAGCAGGACAGTCTGTTTTAAAATCATAAGCAATTATACTGACATATTTTGCCCTTTTATGCATATATTCGTACTTATAATCATTGCCTCTCATTAGCTGACTAGACATTTGGCCATTACAGCCATACAGAGCAGCCTACTGTTGCCAAGTATTGAATAAAATAACCCTAACAGCAAATGAAATTGGTCAAAGGGATTTGTAGGGCTAAACACTGGGAGTAAGATAATAATGATGATGATGATAATAATAATAATAATAATAATAATAGCAGCAACTCCTCTGGTTACATTCTGCTCTTAGACTCGTATTGTAACTGCAGCTTATGAGTAGGCTGTTGTACACCAAAGCCAAAATGTGAAATTTCTAATTCTGCCAGTGATGTTCTCAGTGGGCCTACAGTGTTCAGCCTCCTTTTCCGGCTTAATTTCTAAAAAACCGGGCAATTGGAGGTGAGGCTGAAACCTCGCTGTGTCAAGAGCTCTACTCATGCTTGAGTGCTCTGAGACCCAGCCCCAAGCTCTTAGTCCTCAGCTGCCTGCGGCTCCCCAATGCACCCCCCACCCATTTGATGACCCCTCAGAAACGCACACAACTCTCTTTGAAGCCTCTTGTTTGAAATGCACAAGCACAGATCTGACTTTTAAAAGAGCCTAATTACAGTGACAAACAAAGCAAACGCACAGCCGCAATCTGCAAACGCAACGGTGGGAGACCTGAGTGGAAAGAGAGGAGAGGACGTAGAGGATCCTAACATGATGTGATCTGGTAAAAACACTCTCGAAGATCAGAAGTGATAAAAGCGTGCTGTGATATTATATCTGTAACACTGAGCATGACGTTGCTAAGAATCCTGAAAACTAGGATTGTGGATACCAATATCTATTCCACAAATGTAGGCTGTCACAGAGAACTGATACAATACTAACTCTACCTGACCTAACTAACCTAACTAGTCTTGATATTCATACAATTAAATTTTTTTATATTCTATTTTTGTAATATTTATGTTCTGTGTAACAAATAAAATATACTCTGAGCTCTCAGCATTTAATTTTTGGATTAAAAACATTATATGCTTAATAAACACATTTTTTGTTTATTTTTATATTTACTGTTTTCTATTATGCAATTAGTTGTTTTAACAACTTAAAATATATTTATTTTGCAAAACAGTTATAGAGAACTGAACAGTATATAAATCTAACCACCCAGTAGCTTCTCCGGCTCAGCAAAAACAGCATTCACTGTTGTTTCACATCCAAATCCGGACTAACATTACCTCAGACTGGAAGTTACTGTAAAGCAGCAGATAAGTGATTACTGAAAGAAGCTTGGCCCAGCCATTTAAGATGCTCCCGTTAATGTGTTTTGCGATGAGCTTTTTTACTGCCGCTTGTCATTCCTCACCGCTGACACATTATGTTCTGTCTACTGGCTCACAACAGAAATTGCTTCATGGTGGTGCCCTAGGTGTATGGGTATACTCATCATCGATGCCGATACCGTGCTTAAGTGCCAGTATTGTGCTGATACCGATACGATGCAACACTACTGAAACCTAAACAGAAGACAAGTTATTCCAAATGAACTCTGAAACAACCAGATCACTCTTAATAAAAATCATCAGATCTTCATGAATTAACTAAACAATGTTCGTTGATACAAGTGGAGCGATCCGAACAAGAGCACAGATTCTAAATTTTTAATTGATGCCACATTTGTGTTTGCATCTAGAATAGAAGAATCACAACCACCCAAAGACTGGAGTCATTTATTATAATATTAATTGTTATTCAGTAATACCTTATAGAGTGCAGATTGATCTAAATTAGCCAATAAATCTTCAACCAATTCTTTATTCACAGTTTACAGTATTTTGGAAACAATATAAATTAGAACATGCTAAAAGATGAAAGTCTTATTAAATAATAGGCTGTAATATATTTTTGTAATTTGTGGGCACTTAAATACTATGAATATTTGTTTATTTAGCCAGATTTAGGTATGAGGCATTGTGGATGTGCGGATTTCTCAATAATTCTAAAATCGCTTACAGCTTCTTCTATTCATTCATACAGGTTCGTACAAGCTTTTGTTTCATAAAGAAAAAAAATTGTCATGCAGACATGGGTTTTGTATAAATAAAATCAATAACTATGAAACAATTACATAACTTTAAATAATTTAAATAAAACATAGCAAAACAACAGCTATGGATGAAAGAACTGTTGCATGCAGATCATCTTTCGTCTGTTTTAGACAATAACAGCAACTTTTACTTACAGTGGTAAACAGATTTTAAAGCCTTATATTTTGAATCTTGCAAGAGATAAAGACAAATACAACACAGGAAGTGTCCCTGTGCTTTGGAAAAACAAAAGAGCTAAAGCATCTGCTGATAAAGACCTCTAATCATCTTCTGCTAGGAAGCGAACTCTAAGTCAGGTGTTCAATTCCATTACGGCGTGGACACACTGTTCAGCTTGTCAGGAAGGCTGCATTAGTCTGAGGTCAGCCTGTGAGTTTCTAAGAGTTGGTCTCTAAGATAGATTCCATTAGTCTCAGAGACGGTTCTTCCAAAGCGGCTGTGGAGGAGCACACGTTCTCTAAATAAACAAACTCAATACGTGGCTAAAAGGGATAATGATCACATCTGGACGCTGTTAGGTCAGCATGCTGGAGTATTTGTGTGACTGTGCAGTTTTGCAACCAAACACACACAAACACACACACACACACAAAACCAGTGAAGCTTTATATATGCACTGTCACAAAATCAGGTGTGGCGGGGAGAACACACTCACTCTCACTCTCACTTTCTGAAATTACCCTACACTCAGAAACGCTTCTCATCCGCTGTGTTAACCCAAACCAGAAATAACTTTGTTTTTCTGTTTCTCTTTCTTTCTGAGGTAATAACCGCCCACCTGTCCTGCTGAATACTGTTGGAGGTCCGACCTTCAGGGACTCCTCGTCACCTGGCACCAAACTCATCTCCTTCTGCTACACCTCGACTTCATTACTGTATCCTCCAGATGTAGCACCTGTGCAGCTTCTCTCCTTTTAGTTCACTCTGTTTATAATCAGATCTGCCAGAGTCACCAGCTACACTCTAAACACTCCTCATCCTAGAACTAACTCTGTCTCTGTACTAACCCAAACCAGCACTAACTCAATCTCTGTACTAACTCAAACCAGAAATAACTCTGTCTCTGTACTAACCCAAACCAGAACTAACTCTGTCTCTGTACTAACCCAAACCAAAACTAACTCTGTCTCTGTACTAACCCAAACCAGAACTAACTCTGTCTCTGTACTAACCCAAACCAGAACCAACTCTGCCTCTGTACTAACCCAAACCAGAACCAACTCTGCCTCTGTACTAACCCAAACCAGAACTAACTCTGTCTCTGTACTAACCCAAACCAGAACCAACTCTGCCTCTGTACTAACCCAAACCAGAACCAACTCTGCCTCTACACTAACCCAAACCAAAACTAACTCTGTCTCTGTACTAACCCAAACCAGAACCAACTCTGCCTCTACACTAACCCAAACCAGAACTAACTCTGTCTCTGTACTAACCCAAACCAGAACTAACTCTGTCTCTGTACTAACCCAAACCAGAACCAACTCTGCCTCTACACTAACCCAAACCAGAACTAACTCTGTCTCTTTTCTCTTTCTGAGGTAATAACCGCCCACCTGTCCCTCCGAAAACTGTTAAAGGACTGACCACCAGGGCCCCCCTGTCACCTGGCACCAGCCAGTTCTCCTCTCTATTCGTGCCATTTGCTACATCCTTGATTGCATTGCTGTATCAACCTTCAGACTCAGCTTTAGTTTAATAAACTGTAAATACTGTTCCACCAGAGGAGGATGGGTCTCTGCTTGTGAGTCTGGTTCCTCTCAAGGTTTCTTCCTCCAGTTTTGAGGAGTTGTTCTTCTCACAGTGGATAAAGTGTTGTGATTCATGTTTTCATGCTTTTAAACTCCTCTAAAGCTGCTTTATGACAACATTACTGTAAAAAGCTCTATACAGATAAACTTAGCTTGACTTGACCTTAGACACATTTTCAGGACTGCTGGGATGACTGGCCTAAAAAGTACATGGCCTCTATTACAGATTACCTATATTTAGAGTGAGATTTCTACACAATACCCGCCAAATATATCACATTGTCCTTCTAAACTAAAACAGCATGGCTTAGTGAATGAGGATGTGCTGTGTGGTCACTTAACTGGGAACCAGCCAATCCCCTTTGCTTTGACGTTTAGGTAAACCAATGGCTTCAGAAGGCTATCAGAATGATAAATATCAAAAGATTTCATAACTGTGTATTAGTACACGGTCTGCTGTTTACATGTCTACTATACGGTCTACATATCTACTATACTGTAGTTATTGATTTAAAAAGTTAACTGTAAAATACACTGATGGGTTTATTCTCAGAATTATCTAAAACATTTCTTCTATTACTGTCACTGCATATGTTGGGTATGTCCACTTTCTAGTAGTCTGTGGGGTTCATTTGGAACCACAACTGCCATTGTGCTCTTTGCCATATGGTGCATGTTCTTCTTAAGTTACCTAGCACACCCTCAGACGGAGACAGCTGCACACTGGCTGCTTGGGCACACCTCATTTTCTTAAGTCCTTCATCCTGCTCCACACCACAATGCCAACACACCTGCAGTGATAGAGGGCAAACTTGCTGTGCATCTGATTAACACTAGGCTACTGATCCTCTTCTTCTCAACACTGTCTATAATGGCTAGAACTGTGCAGACTATATAGTCTGTTTATATAAATTCTTGTTTGTTTGGTCAATTTACTGCACATAATCGAATCAACTACTCGTTATCAGAAATATTTTTTTCCTTTAGATAATTGTAATTTTGTCATGGACTTTAAAATAGACAAAATATAAACTAAGAACGTACATGAAAATGTAAATGTAAGTATGTAATGTGAGCAAGACAGTAGGTCTTAAATGAAAACCACTGTGAATCATCATCACTAACTGGTAAATCCTCCAGCTATAGTTAAAGATTTTGGAGTCTCTTTGGTTAAACCTGCTGAGAGTCACTTCTACTATTTCTCGGCTGCACATGCAACTAGACTTTGTTTTTGCAGTGCAGGTGTCAGACCCATTAATCACGTATCCTATCAGGCCTAAAGATAAAAAGGCATTTAATTTCATTTGGTGCAGGAACAGGACAGCTTTGGCCTACAGTTGGGTGCTATTCAAGCTACGTATTATGTTATTATCATGTTATTGCTTGTGCTGTGGTGGTCCTGTTACAACTCCGAAGGGTGTGTTGTCCAATTGCTCAATTGTCACCTCACTGTTGTCATCAACTTGAGTAATTATATTTACGGCCCAGAGATGGGGCCTGGCCTCAGATCTTACAATATGCTGATAACTGTTTCTGTTTGTGACGTACAGATTCAGGCTAGCATGAGCTAAATGCTATCTTCAGAGTGGGGGGTTGTGATGAGCTTATTACAAAGTTGACTTTTAATTCAAATAGTTTTGGTGATCTCCATCAGTGAATAACATAGTATTTTGGAGCATTTCTAATGGTCCATTTCTCATGTAACGTTCAGAGAATATATTATATATTGATACAGAAAAATGAAAATTGAGAAAAATTGAGAAACATAGTGTTTTTTGGAAAACTATATACCAGGGGTATTTATAAAATTCAGTACAGTCTAGTGAGAGGAGATTTCCTCAGGCCAAGGTCCGGACCGTCATCATTTCTGACTTGTGTTCTGATTCAGTGCTAAATCCTGTATATTTAAGTTACCTAGTATCAGCATCTTATACCATCAGCTACTGAAGAACAAACATATTAAACATACCGTTCAGTATATTTCAGTAAATTTACTGTTTATATGCTGAACTGAAACCGGAAACAAGGGCTACATTAAAAAAAACAGAATGCTTTTGAAAAAATATTAATCTTAAAGTGTTTATTCATAGAGAAAGTAAATAAAATGTGTGTCTTCTTGTTAACTCAGCTTCACAGATTAACATGTTGGTTTTACAGAACGGTATTCTCCAAAACTAGACGAGCAGGTCCATTCCAGAACCGTTCGTGTTAAACACTCAGTTTTCTCTCTTCACTTTTCAGTTTTTAGAGCTCCTTATTCTATCTGACTCGCTTTAGTCTCCGGCTGCTGCTCCTCGCTTTATACCTCGTCTGTGTGCGTGCCGCACGCCCCAATGTGCACAGATCTGATTGGCTGAGGAGCCTTCAGTAATCTTACAGCGTACACGATTGGTCTCTGAGTTCACTGCATAGTAAAACCCGTATACCGTTTTTATAAAAAGCCCAGGTGCTGAGGTGGAACAAGTGCTGCACTCAACCTGATCTGACCTGATCTCAAGACATGTCGAAGAACTGACCAATGTCGGTTTGTTAAAGTATGCACTACTGCCATCATGAAAACACTAAATTAAACCAAACTTGGCAGACAGCAGCGTAAGCAGTCAAGGACGGGGGCAATAGAGTACCTTTCAGGTCACTCCAGTATGAAACACACATAGCTCTTAGAACAAAGCATTAGAATTCACCATTCAGCCTATATGTACTGGTATAGCACAGGCTTTGCCCCTTTGCTACATTGGTTATGCTGAAGTGGGACGTCCTAACTTTACGGTTTTATGGATAAAGCAAATTCATAATTCCGTTCAGCTACTCGCATTACACTCAGTCATTCCTAGCATAGGAGGACCAGTGGTCATGATGATTCTTTGTCTGGGCTATTATGCTCCATCAAACAAATATAAGTGGGAGACAGGGAGGGAAATCTGTGGGGGCAGCCCTTCTACACGTTGAGGGTCAGTGGGGAAAGCCGTCTAGGGTTTCCTCCTGTATAGAAGTGAGAGGACCTTCAGCAGGTCAGACAGAACCGATCGTTCTTCTGACTTATTCATGCCTTCATAAAGATGCAAAGTGAGATGGGTGCTGAAGTATGAGAGGACTGCTACTGTAGCCACAACAACAAGTCATAAACCCTTTGGCTATTTTTCCTCCTGCTCTTTACAGCTTTACAGAACACCGTCTGCACCTCACCTCGCATGTCATATGCCTGACCTGCAGCTTCGCTCATAGGTAAGGTTTCAGGGCGCCCCCTCCCAAAAATCTACCAGGCCATGCCTTAATCCAGCCCAGGGTGCTAAAATTAAAAACGGAGCACGCTCATAAAATATTAAGGAGCATCAGCAAGTAGCCAGGGTCCACACAACAGCCTGCCAACGTGTGGACATGAAATCAATTAGCGATATGGTGTTATTTAAATGAGTGCAAATGAAGGCACGATCGGCGGGGGCGTCAGTCCAAGTCCTCGGGGCCGCTAGAGTTACCAATTAACAGCCAAGGCGGGATTAGTGGGGAGTGGAGGGCATTTCTGGATGCCGGCCAGCTGATTAAAACATCGCATCCATCATAAAGAAGGCGCGGTGGTGGTGTGACTCCTGCCAAAGAAGCTGCCAAGACAAGCTGCGCTATCAGGTTGGCATTTCCAGCCCAGCGTGGTCACTTAGTGCCATGGCTCCAATGTCTCCATCCACAAGCACACACACCCACACACACATACTCTCACTACCGTTCAAAAGCCTGGACCTATTTGTTATATTAATAAATTGCAATAATAGGGTTTTACAAGGGGTTTATAAACAGTTTAAACTTTGCTTTTAATGGTTATTAATTGGGTCATAAAACTGATTAAAAGTAAGCAGTTATAAGACATAAATAACAACAGCGACAGTGGTGCTTGCAAAATAGTGAGTTCACATTTACACTACTGCTCAAAAGTTTGGGATCACAGTTAAATGTTCTTGTTTTCAATGGAGTATCTTCCTTCCTTAACACAACAATGGACTGACGGGTCTCTAAAGAAAGTTGTTTCTTTCTGGTCATTGTGAGTCGGTCACCAAGCCATCAACTGCTGATGCTTCAGATACTAAACTAACCTAGAATGTTGTTCTCCCTTTTATACTCACTTATTAGTAGAATGTTTTTCAGCTGTGCATCACAATTGAGCAAGAGTGTCCTAACAACCAATTAGCCCAATAACATCCTTAACTTGGATTGGTGGCCGTACCAGGAGATTTAGACAGAGGACTGAGAATTGCTGATAATAGGACTATATGCAAAATAAGCCTCTATACAAAAATAGACTTTAATACAAACATTTTTATTCTTTAAAAATCACCTGATACACTTACATTAATTGTGAAATGGACAATATTGTTTGTGAATTGTATGAATTGCATGAAATGAAAATCTAAAGTGATCTTAAACTTTTAAGCGGTAGTGTACCTGCATTTGTAAACCTGATAGAGGGAGCTGCAAGGGAGCTTTCAGCTTCTTGGTGACTGTGAACAATTCTACCTCAGCAAGTTTCTTCTAGAAGGCAACATTTTCACATTAAAGCACTTTGCTTTTATCTTAACTATTTAAATATGCAGAGAAATTGATAATCACTGACATACAGTGATGGCGAGAGAAAGAGTAAAGTAATAAAAACACAACAACAGAGCAAGTGTATGCAAACAGGTGCGTGTAAGAGCCCATACAAAAACAAGTATTACGTTAACCGGCCCCAGAGTGTACAGTGTCCAGGGAACGGTTCACCACAGAGACACCAGAGATTATGTCTGGTCTGAATATCATGCACTTGCATAACCTTCATTATGGCTGTTGCAGGAGCTTGAATCTCTCACGCTAATGATTAAATCTGAACATCATCCTTACATGAATTGAATAAATGAATTTCATGATCTTATGACTGTGCAGTACTTAGTATTGGTTAATGTAATGTAAGTGGAGGAACTATTAACACAGCAGGATAAACCCCTGATTATAATATTCCAAAATTAATCAACCACCTTTAGATTGATGCGTCACGATCGTGATTTTCTAGAACAATCGACTGATCTCACAATAAATGTGTTCCTTTTCATGTTGCTGCAATTATACCATTTTTGTTAGAGAGGGGAGAGAGAGCGCTTCTCCACAGGGCTGCTCTGTTCTGCAGCCCTTTAGCACTGAACCTGTGATGTAACATGGGTTACTTGATACAAACTCGACGGGGAACTAAAAACCCACAGCCACAAATGTACTGGAATCAGAGTGACGCACAAGCCCAGTGTTGAAGTGAGCTGCCCTCACTAAAAGAGCCTGGACGCTGCTCTAGGAGAACAGTTAGAATGAAAGGCTGAGAGTCTCCTCTGTGATTTGGGACGTGTTTTGGAGAAGTGCGTTCATCTGCACTCAAAGTGTGAGGCAGGCAGTGTGTGAGTGGGTGTTATTGCAGCTGACATGCTGATGACTGACTGTGTGTGTGTCCATCTCACGCTGTTTTGTGCTTTTCGTAGTTAAAGGCATGCCAGGTTTGTGTTGCTATGCGTCTGCTGGGGTCTGTGAGTGGGTGATACACCAGCTGACATGTTGATAACAGTGTGTGTGTGTGTGTGTGTGTGTGTGCACCAGTCCATTACGTGCAACTCTGAACTTTTTCACAGCTAAAAAACTGTACCAAAGCTAGACTAGCTAGATTTTAAACAAAGTTACTGATGATTACTGAAGTATATATACATATATACAGCCTGAACAATAATATATTGTCACGCCTCTCGTTCCGGCTGGTGAGCCCGCTAGCCCCACGGACTACACTACCCAGAACCCTTGGGTGGATGACGTCACGGTTATATGTCCCTGCACCACCTATCGTTCACAGTCACCCAAATATTGACTTCACCTGTTCTTTATCACCTGCACACTACAAAGACTCTGTCTCGTACCTCCCCTAGTTGCGAGGTTTTGCTTTGTTTGTTTCACTGGAACTCTGAGCGTTGTTATATTCTGTTGTGTGTATGACCCTAGTTCTGTTATTTGACTACGTTTTTGGATTTGCCCTTGATATTCTCTTTCTGGTGTTCGACCCTGTGCTCGTCTTTTGACTACCCATTTGATATTCCAAGTTTCAAGTTCAAGTTTCAAGTTTATTTGTCATTTGCACATCATGTCAGGACATAACATGCATTGAAATGCTTGGGGTGAGGCTCAGATACAACTCTACAGCAGGGCAGCATTATATATGTAAAACAGTGCAAACACAAAATAAATAGACAATATTAAAGTAAAAATAAGCTAGAATATATACATATAGTTATAACTGAAATATATAAAGGACTATAGGAAACATACACAAGATATATACATAAGATATCTGTGACATCTGTGAAAAATTTTGCATAGGCAGGTTCTAAGAAGATATATCTATTTAAAGTGACTATAAATATATATACTATAAATATATCTATTTAAAGTCTATTTATTCCCCTTTTTTTGTCAGTAAACTTGCTTGTTGAGTTTTCTTCCACGAGCGTCCTTTCTGTCCGCCACGTGCCTGACACATATATACTAACTTTTTAGTATTTAGAGTGTCAGTTTATCAAAGACATCTGCAGAGATATTTTTCCACACCTTCAAAGTTCAGTCATAGGTGTTGGTTTACCCAGAATCTCTTCACTGATGTTCTCACAACACCAGCAGCTTCTTTGATTGATTTTTGATTTCCATTTTTTTTTCAGTTTCTTAGTAACAGCTGCTTGACAGCTACACAGCTTTACAGACTCATAACGTTGAGGTGTCTTCTCAGTGGAAGGATGGACAGAAACACCTGTGGACTGTTTTCAGATTTGAAGCAAGGGTGGAGCTTGTTTTCTCTTGTAGATGGAAGCTCTAAGTGCTGTTTATCTGATTTATCTACAGTTCACTTGTTTCCCTTTGCTTTTCCTCCTCCTTATGCGAGTGGAATATCTTATATTCTTTTCAGGCATTGAATTCTAGTTATAAATGAAAATCGGGTTGAGGTCCAAACCCAACACTGGACAGACACTGGATTTTGGTAGGAAATCAACATCAGATATCCGTCAAAGAGCAACACTGAGTTAACAGGTTAGGATGAGTGGGCAGCCATAGCTGTGGCACTCGGGGAGCATTTGGTTCCCTGGCTGTGGACGGGGGGCGTGCAACGAGTGGACGAGCCGTTTTACCACTTGATCTGTTGTTCTGTTTTTATTACTTTACTCTTTCTCTTGCCATCACCTTATGTTAGTGATTATTAAAAGGGACATTTCAGTGATTTATCAATATTTCTGCATATTTAAATAGTTAAGATATAAGCAAAGTGCTTTAATGTAAAAATGTTGCCTTCTAGAAAAAACTTGCTGAGGTAGAATTGTTCACAGCCACTAAAAACAGCCCCTGTATCAGGTTTACCAATGCAGGTAAATGTGAACTCACTATTTTGCAAGCCCCACTGTTGCTGTTGTTATTTATTTCCTATAACTGCTTACTTTTAATCAGTTTAATTAATAATCATTAAAATAAAGTTCACACCGTTCCTAAACTCTTTGTAAGGACAGTCATGTTGCTAAGACATACCTATTATTATGCATATTATTAATATAATAAGAGATTCCAGGCTTTTGAACGATAGTAAGAGTATGTGTGTGTGTGAGCTTTGGCTGCCTCAAATAATAAATAAAACTCGTCTAAACTGCTAGTCAGTCGGTGGAATCCTCCACATCATGTCTCAAGACGTCAGTGGATTTTGTCAGCACTGTGGGTTGCCGGTATGCATGGTGCCAAATCAAAAACTATCAATGCCTGGAGGGATGTGCTCCAAGCTATGGAGGCTTTATAAACCTCTTTCTAATGCTGCATACTTTATATTTATATTTTTTGGTATATTTATATTATATTTGATATGCTTTATTCTGTTTTTCTTAGTGTACTGTCCTGAATGTTGGTGTACCTTTTTTGCACAATGATCCTTCAACACACCCAGGAAAGGTGGGTTCCTGGTGTTCCTGGTGTGCAGAAATATGCAGAAATGCTGAAATATCGTGCCATATCACCTATCACTAATTATCACATCAGGTACTACTTTTAGTGTTTTTAGCAAAAGAAAAATTCACACTTTTCTCATTTCCCATTATATATCTACTAGAGACAGATTATATCTGTTCAGTATCATTCGCTTTACTTCAGTCCTGGATATATGGAGATATTTGTAGTGCATTATTTAGTATTGTGACGTCCTGGATCACTGATTTCTGTTACAATCTGATGAAAATTCTTGTATTTTTTAATATCTCAGTTAGGGGTGTGCCATATCATATCATATGACATAATAAAATTTAATTTTCATTTTGTTGCAGTAGTGTATTCTTGAAATATTTTTATTAATTCAATGTTTTGTCCTATCACCAAGAGTATCATTCTCGCAAAAATACCAAGAAATATTGTGATATTATTGTTGGGCCATATCACCCACCTCTAAACACAAGCCATGAACTTGCACTAAACGAAAGATTTTCAAACCAAGATAATAGTTTTCCAGTTTTTTTTTGGCTCAGATACACGTGTGTGATGTGCACAGCGCTCAGACTCGTTTACCAAATTCTAGTTTCTTTACTGGAGCAGAATACAGCCTGTAAACGTTTTGGTGGGATTATCACTGAAATGTAATTAAGGCTTGTTGACACCGTCAGTAGGCGGAGCTCTGCACTGTCTGCGTCACAACTGTAGCTTTAGTAAACTGAAAGTTAATTTCAGATAAACATTACAAGTGCAAATTGGTACAATTTACAATTTACAAGATACAATCTGCTGCGTTTGCACTCCTAAGTGCATCTGGCTACCCCCCGTGTGCAGCTTAAGACACACAGTTGTGTGTGTTTGTGTGTATGTATGTGCATGCGCGTGTGTGTGCGTGTGTGTATGCGTGAGAGACAGAGATACTGTGTCTCCGCCTTTTAATGTGTTGCCCCTAACGAAGCGGTTGTCATGGTCACAGAAAGACAGGCAGGCTCACACACACACACCTACTGCTATCAGCCTGTCAGAGCCGAGACTACGGGGGGTTTAGGGCTGTGGGGGATGAGGGTCCACGCCTAAAGAAGAGAGACGAGACAAGGGGCAATAACTCACTGCTACACACACACATGCTGGCGGCTGTAATTCAGTCTCTCATATGTATGCACACTGAGAGCAGTAACTCAGTGGAAGACGCCCCATGCTTGTGTGAAGGGTGAGAGGAAAGGACGCACTCAGCAGCAACAACAAAGACGAGTAGAGCAAGGGGTTAAAAAACAAAAATCTGAAGTCTTTCTCCACATGTATGTCTGATCTAAATATAATCTGTTAAAGAGAAATGGAGACAAAATGGGAAACGGGTTCAGAAATAGAATAACGCTTACTTACAGCATTATAGTGTCCTTAATACAGAAATAGATTTCAACCAAACTCTTTAACCAATGTTTTCAACTCGTGAACATGCACACACAGAGTGTCAACGAACTCGCTAAACTATCTTTTCTCTTGGAAAAAAAAAGTTACAGTACGAGAGCACCTAAGGCTGACGGGAAATGTAAGTAAGTAAGTATTTATATTATATATTTTTTAATAATTTATAGAGCACTTTTAAAAACCAAAGTGCTTTACAAAATCAAAGATTCATCCCCTCTGTTCACTACTTAAACATATAGCATCCATAACATAGACACAGTAACACGATCCTCCATACACAGTTCAACAGTTTAACAGCTGCTGAATGCTAACTTTAAAAAGTGTGTTTTTAGTTTTGACTTAAAGACAGTCATAGATTGGGTGTGTCTGATGTCATGAGGAAGGCCATTCCAAAGTTTTGGTGCAGCAACAGCACAATCCCCTTTCAACTTTATTTATTTTTATTTATTTTTTTTACAATTCAAACTAGCTACATGTGTTTGTACACAGCGGAATTTGACCTCCGCATTCAACCCATCCATGCAGTGAAACACCCACATATACACACACACTAGGGGACAGTGAGCACACGTGCCCGGAGCGGTGGGCAGCCCTATCCATGGCACCCGGGGAGCAGTTGCAGTTGCACCTCAGTCGTGGCCTGGGGGACCCTGGGGATCGAACCGGTGACCTTCCAGTCACAAGACCGGATATCTATCCTTCAGGCCGCGACTGCCCCTTAAAGGTTACTTGAGACGAGATCGTGATACAGACCTTAACCATCTCAAAGGTGTATGCATACAGAGCATATTCTCAATATAAACGGGTGCACATCTATTTAAAGCTTTAAAGACCATCAATGCCACTTTATACTGGATTCTCTAGTGCACTGGGAGCCAGTGCAAGAAGGCCAAGACTGGAGTAGTGTGCTCCCTTGTCTTGGTTCCAGTTAAAAATCTGGCTGCGCTATTCTGAACTATCTGTAAGTGTTTAAGGGACGCTTAGTGGATTCCAAAATACAGTGCATTACAATAATCCAGTCTAGATGTGATGAAAGCATGGATGACTTTTTCCAAATCTAAAACATTAAGAAATGACTTTAATTTGGCAATTGTTCTAAGCTGAAAGAAACGTGATCCTAGTTAAGCTCTCATGATGAAACTCTTTGGTAATGTTTTATGAATATTAAATGAAATTACTAATGAGGCTAATTGATATAACTCTTTATAAAATCACACTGTAAAATAACCATCTAAATACTTCATTCTCATGATATAACCCAAAAATGTTTCTTTGAGGAGAACAGATGGAAAATAATGGCTAAATAAAATGTCTGGCTTCACCCCCATGTTATATTAGGGGTTAGAGTTCTGCATCTTCATCACTGAGCCCCATGAGACACAAATCTCAATGCAGGGCCACTGATCAGATTTTATAAATACATATAAAGTACTAAAACTACTAATGTGAGGGGATATAACTCACCCCCTATTGTGATTTAGTGATTCGCCACAATTTGATTCAACATAATATGATGGAAAGTGAAAGTATATGATGCTAAGCGAAAGTTGCAGTGCTTTGCTCACCAGACTTCTTGCTAGGGGTACCAGAGATGGGGGAAGATGTTGAAGTCTGTGAACTGGAACCATACCTCTACATGCTGCCTGTGTACCTTAGAGCAGCAGCATGTATCTAGTCCAACTGTTGCCAGGACACACCTTCAATTCGCACAAGACTTGGCCAATAGTTAGTCAGAACTGGCTACTGACAGCAGTGAAGAGGCACACTTGAGAAGCAGTTCAGAGAGGAAGAACAAATCTATATTTAAAATTACTGGTCACATATTATTGGCCACTATAAATAACAAAGGCCTCGTAATAATTATATATAAATAAATCTGATACTATCGATGCCAAGACAGTAGAAATGATGCATTTTGAGTTCATGCCAAATTCTGTGTATCCTGTGTACAGTCTTTTAATTCAGACAGTCATGCTGGTGCACTGATGTGAACTGGGGAACCATTCGTGGTGCAAGACTGGAATCAGCCAGGATCAGCAATTAGCAAATTCATTATTTTGCTTGACCTAAATTGCAAGAGCATAATATATCAAGAGCAACACAAGTGCACTTGAAGTTTATTTGCATGCTGCTACCACACCTACACACCTACAATAGATTATTATTGTAACTATAAGATTACATTTATATCAATGTATATTTATATTATATAGATGCAGCAATTTATATGATTTTATTCCAAAAAGCAACATGAGTTTGATAAAAATCCACGACTGTTCAGTTTGTCTGTAAAGCAATTAGCTAAAAACTCTTATTTCTGTACTGAAATTTGAAAAGTGCTGGATTGGGGAGATTGCAGGTGTTCCTGAGAGCTCTACAGTCAGATTGCATCTGTGACGTGGACACGGTTGACGCACAGGCTGCTGCAAAACAAAGGAGCCAAACAAAACGAAAACAAAAACGACCCCATCAGCTCGAATGGGCTGTGACCTTTGAGCAGCCCTTTCAGAGCAGATAACGGAGCTCTGAGAAGATCAAGGCTATCTGATGGGATGGCCACATCTTCAATCCACAATCCCCAGACACCTTGTGCCCTCTATCTGGGGGTCTGAGTGCTCCCTGTGTTCCACGACTGCATACCTGATACCCAGCATCTAGCGCCACTCTGCTGCAGCTGCGTCCCCTCTCTGTGTTTTATGCAGCCCTACTGCTTCCTCAACTCTATGTTTTTAAGTAGAGATGGAAGGATCGATTGGCTATGTATCGGTATGAGCCGATTTTTAATAGAAATATGCGATCGCCGATCAGCTGATATTTCTCCAATTTAGCTGATTCCGAGAGCCGATCGATGCCATTAAACAAATGAGCCTTATTTGTATTTCCAGCTAGTGTTTCATCCAGGAAGAGGAGACCTCCGTGAACCCCCCTCCGACCAGGTCTCTGCAATCCCTATCTGAACCACTAGGTGGAAAAAAATAACGTTTTATTTTCGTCAGACTGACTAAAGCAGTGGCCTCACAAGAACAGTTTGTGGCGTTCACTGCATGTGCGGATAGAAAACATCGTCCGTTTGTCTGTTTTTACCGTATGGGACAAAGACTCATCCAGGACGTTCTGTAACATCTGTAACATCAACGTGTCTCGTTGGGGAACCAAAACAAAGACATTTAACATTACTAATCTGATATGGCACTTAAGTGTACACCACACGGCTGAGTACAGTGAGTATCAGCAAACAGCAGAGCTAGCTTGCACAGCCAGATCTGACCGGTACGAACAGAACAGCAGCAGAAACAGCCAGAGAGCTAAAGGAACCACAGCCAGAGTGATTGAGTTTATAGTTCTAGATAACCACGTTTTAACCATGTTTCATGACTTGCTTGTGCCAATAATTGCATGTAGCCCTGCTGTGGCATATAGCTCCACCCTCGATCGGTATCGGCTATCGGCCGATCGCTCTGAAAGGTGATCTGCGATTGGAATCGGCCTCAAATGTGCTGATCGCTCCATCTCTATTTTTAAGTGAATAATAAAGGTGGCTACGCTGGAGAAGAAATGACCTTGCGCTTATCCAATACCAGACATAACAAGAGGTAACAAAATTAAGCAGTTGTTTCCAGACAGGTGCACTGCATAACGCAATTAAGTCATTTACTTTGTATCATGCTCTGTGACATGCATAAAAACACAGCACATGCTTATCTTGCTTGGCAAACGGAAAAAAAGATCTTAGACTTAATCTAATCGACGTCCGCAATCAGATCTGTGAAGAAAACCTCAATAAACAAGGTTGGACATTGTGGTTAAAACAGTGCTTTCAAAGATAGAGATGCTCGTGCATTTGCAAAACAAAAAAGAAGAGCAAAACAGAAGAGCTGCAGTTCCTCAGGTAACTGAGAACGTTACAGGACGTCATCAGACAATGTCAACAGGAACAGTCCTTCAGCACCTACAGAAAGAGGCATTCTATGGTAGGGCCGCAGTGCAGAAGAGAGTTAGTCACTACCATTCAGTAGTCATTTCGACTAACCACCTTTATCCTATTATGAAAGATTTGGGTCCTAACTAGAGTGGTCTCTTCCAGAACGACAATGTCCTCAACCAGAGGAAGAATTTGGACTGAAATGTGAGACAAGATCTGCCAATACCATCATCAAAATACCAATTACACTTCTTTTGATATCTCTTTTTTTATTTATCGGCTCCTTATATCGTTGCTGTCCAATGAAAAACTTAATTTTTGGCAATTTTGAGTTGTCTATATTATTTGAACACGCCAATGGTCGTTTACATTGTGTGAAAATTTCATGATGAATGGACCAATAGATGTGCTCCAAAATAGCCTGGAAAAAATGTGGTTCCATTGACTTACATTGAAAGTAAAGTATGTTTTTAGTCTCATCTGTAAAGTTGCAATTTTGGGGATACTTGTTTTTCATTAGACAGCGACGATATGCATGTTTATACATAATATGGCCAAAAGTATGCAGACACCTGACCAACATCAACCTATATGAGCTTGTTGGACATCCAATTCCCATTAATATGAAGTTGGCTCTCTTGTAGCTATAACACCCTACCCTTTTCTAGAAAGACCACAACATTTTGGATTGTGTCTGTGGGGGTCTGTAGCCATTCAGTCAAAACAGCACTTGTCAGATACAGATGTTGGACGAGGAGGTTCACAATCAACGTTTCAATTCATCCCAAAAGTGTCAAGTGGGGTCAGCACTTTCTGCAAGTCACTGGTCATACTAAGGATCCTTTGATTCCAGAGGCAGTTGAGAACTCTGTAGTAAGTTATGCAACAGAGAACAGGTGACTGTTTCCATGTTTTAGCACTGGTTCTATGAGTTTCACTTCATGGCTGAGCTGTTGTTGCTCGTAGATGGTTCATCTTCCATCAACAGTACTTTCAGTTGAGCACAGCAGATCTAGCAGGGCAGAATTCACAAAATAACTTGTTGCAAAGGTGGACACTGTGCACTTCAGTACGACCCACGTTTGTCTGTGGGGTTTGCGAGACTATGTGCTTGATTTTATACAATGTTTAGCAACAGGCGTAGCCGTAACTCTTAATCTCAGTAATTCCTTATGTCATCGCTGCCCAATGAAAAACAAGTATCTCTAAA
This sequence comes from Megaleporinus macrocephalus, assembly GCA_021613375.1. Taxonomy (NCBI): domain Eukaryota; kingdom Metazoa; phylum Chordata; class Actinopteri; order Characiformes; family Anostomidae; genus Megaleporinus; species Megaleporinus macrocephalus. The sequence goes on along the minus strand of CM038715.1, from coordinate 6,603,787 downwards.
ATTGCAACTTTACAGGAGAGAACAAAAACCTACTTTACTTTCAATGTAAGTCAATCGAATTTTTTCCAAACTATTGTGGAGCACCTCTATTAGTCCAATCGTCATGAAACTTTCACGCAATGTAAACGACCACTGGCGTGTTCAAATGGTGTTAAAAACTCAAAATCGATAAAAATGTTTATCATTGTTTTTCATTGGACAGTGACGATATTTTGACCATATAGTGCAGGGGTCACTAATAGGATCCAGTCCCAGACGTTGTCCAATGCGGAGCCGTACCGATAAACTATTGAGAATGATTTAATTTTGACTGTGTTTATTTTAAGCGGCGGAGCTTTTTTTGTCTTTGTGGTATACGGGCTTTACGGCGCAGTGAATTCAGGGACCAATCACGTGCGCTATAAGATCACTGAAGGCTCCTTAGCCAATCAGATCTGTGCACATTGGGGCGTGTGACACGCGCACACAGACGAGGTACGAAGCGAGGAGCAGCAGCCGGAGACTAAAGCGAGTCAGAAAGAATAAGGAGCTCTAAAAACAGAAAAGTGAACAGAGAAAACTGAGTGTTTAACAGGAACGGTTCTGGAATGGACCTGCTCGTCTAGTTTTGGAGAACACCACTCTGTACAACCAACATGTTAATCTGTGAAGCTGAGTTTACAAGAAGACACACGTTTTATTTACTTTCTCTATAAATAAACACTTTAAGATAAACTTTTTTTATAAAAGCATCCCGTTTTTTTTAATGGAGCCCTTGTTCTTACTTGAAGTAAGGACAAATAAATGATTTGGAGTTTTATAAATAATTCATTCAGTTCAGCATTTAAACAGTAAATATACTGAAATATACTGAACGGTATGTGTGATGTGTTGGTGTTTCAGTAGCTGATGGTATAAGATGCTGATACTAGGTAACTTAGATAAACAGGATATGGCACTGAATCATAACACAAGTTAGAAATGATGATGGTCGGGACCTTGTCCTGAAGAAATCTCCTCTAACTGGACCTTACTGAACTCTAATTAAATACCCCTGATATAGTTTATCTACCCTGAGCAACCACATGCAGCCTTAGTAACTGCTCATTTGCCTGTTTTGTGGACAACATCAGAGAAACAAGCTAAGCTATAAAAGCACTCTAACACTCTGATAACTGCAATTCCACAGGTCAGTGCACTGTGTTGTCTAGGGGAGGTTAACTCCTAAACGCCAAACGGGTCCTGACATGTCTGCCTCTGGTGTACAGAGTACACTGATGGTCGGAGAGAGAAGATAAAATTAACTATGTGGGTAATCAGTATATAAAGTTAATTATCTCTGCCCAACTATAGCTCCATCACGACTCTGATAGAGAACGACAGCAGCTTCGTTTTCAAAATATTTACAGAGACTGAAGGGTAACTGCGTGTAACATTTTTAAATTTTAAAATTTTTGACGTAACAGCAGCACACTGTTTTATTTGTCTTTGGGATTACCGAAGTCTTTGAGATTGCACTGTATTTTCAGTTCATAACATTCAAGCCTTCAGAGATGTCTGACATGGAAAGAAAAAAGTGGAAACATCTGCACACACACAAACACACACACACACACACACACACCAAAGACACAACTGCTTGGATCTGCGTCATATTCGCCCTACAGAAGACTGCTTCGTTGAAGTCTTTACAGCTGAGGTGATTAACAGCAGGGAGAGCGATCAGAGGTAACTGTGAGGTCGTGACATGAAGGTCAGCATTGCACAACTAACTAGGACAATAGCTGATTACTGAGACCATAACAAACATGCCTGCCCCCACTGTCTGGGGCAGTTAGGTGCATTGTGTCAACATGCATTTTAGCACATAATGTGCTGAAAGGAAAGGCAGACAGCTTCCATAGACCATCAACAGCAGGCTTCTATAGACCATCAACAGCAGGCTTCTATAGACCATCAACAGCAGGCTTCTATAGACCATCAACAGCAGGCTTCTATAGACCATCAACAGCAAGCTTCTATAGACCATCAACAGCAAGCTTCTATAGACCATCAACAGCAGGCTTCTACAGACCATCAACAGCAGGCTTCTATAGACCATCAACAGAAGGCTTCTATAGACCATCAACAGCAGGCCTCTATAGACCAATTATACCCTAGAAATTAAAGTTTATATTTTGTGATTTGGCAGGCACTCTTCAAGCAATTCAACTTGCTTAAACAGTAGAATAGAGAAGACATGAATGACTAAAACTTGTATCCTAGTATAAGTTAATGTAACTTGGAGCAAACTTGTTTTCAGACTTATACTCTATTTATGTTCATCTGATTACTATACAGTGTCCAGTGGGGTTAAGTTCAGGACTTTCTGCGAGCCACTGGTCAAACTCAGGATCCCTTGATTCCAGAGGCAGTTGAGAACTCTGTAGTAAGTAATGCAACAGAGAACACGCAACTATTTCCATGGTGACTGAGTCCAGAAATCACTTAGCCTTCAATGGGAATGCGTTTTCAGACTTATACTATATTCATGTTCATCTGATTACTATACATTATATTTTTTTTCTTTATGTGGTATTATATTCATTATAAGGTTCTTCCTCCCATCCACACATGTCTACCTGGAGAACAGCATGTGCAGATGAAAAAAATTACTTAATAAACTTAATTGCTCCAAAGAACACTTCTACATTTAAGAGTCTACTGTAATAAACATACTGAAATAAACGTTGCTGAAACTAATACCAAAGAATGTTATAAATTAGAGATGCAATCGTACCGGTCAGATCTGGTCTGTATGGTGTTCTGGGTTGTTTGTTTTGTGCTAGCTGCGCGTGCTAGCTCTGCTGTTTGCTGATACTCACTGTATTCAGACGCGGGTGTCTCTAAAAACCGTATCAGATTATTAGTGTTAAATGTCTTTGTCTTGGTTTCCCAACAAGACGGTTAATTTTACAGATTTTAAAAACACTCTGGATAAGTCTGCGTCACAAACGACAACAAGCTGCCAGACAGACGCAACGCAAAAGAAAACTGTCCTCGCGAGGCGCGCTGCTTTAGTCAGTCTGTGAAAAATGAAAGGGTATGTGTTTCCACCTAGTGGTTCAGATAGGAATTGCAGGAAGCTGGCCGGAGCAGGTTTTAATGAAACGCTAGCTGGAAATACAGAAATTAGGCTAATTTCTTTAACGCCATCAATCGGCTCTCGGGATCAGGTTAATTGGAGAAATATCAGCCATTTTTTTATTAAAAATCGGCCGATACCTATACATAGCCAATCGATCTTTCCATATCTAACAATAAATGTTATAAATAAATAAGTGGTTAGCCGATTAGAAACGCTGTTAGTAATTCTGGTGAACCAGTGGTTACGTTGTTTTTCAGCGATCCTTTATAAGCTCTAAGAAGTGTACCAAGATCAGATTATTTTGCAGTGCACACACAGAACAGACAGCTATATTTTACTCAACCTGACCAAAGCTGTATTGAATAAACCTTGCTTGTTGCACTTTTATCTGTTAACCAACAAAAATAATTGTTTAAGTCTGGTTTTATTTCTAATTATTGCAAATCCTATTTAAATATGTTGGTTTATTATATAAGTTGAGGAACATTTTAATTTGTATGCATAAGGATGAAACAGTACCAATTCTCCAAAAAATCTTTAATAGTATCTTTAATAATGCACTTTCTAAACCTGCGAAATGAAATATATCAATCCATTCATTTTGTCTCAGCAGGTCAGAATGACTTACAACATCCAGACTACAAAGACTGTTATTAGAACTGCAGCACTGAAGTCTTTCACCCACCCATTCCCATCACATACACTCGAAACAGAAAGCCCAGACATGTTTTGTGCTGCTGTGGAAAAAAAAAATATAAAGGAAAAGCTAAAAAAAGGACTCGGTAAGTCTGATACATACATAGCTGCGATGATTCGTGTGCAGGAAAACATCCCACTCATTTCCGTACATACGCATGCTCAGTAACTGTAAGTATCATCATCAATACGAAGTCTGCAGGGAGCTTATTAAGTAGACATCAGCTTTCCTCCGCACACTCTCTCATCAAACATGAGCAGAAGTGTGAGACAAATACGAAGCAAGATGGCAGAAAGCTCAGCCTCTGAGGGACTGGGCCTAGTGCGCGTAGACCTGTAGAGATTACAGGTAGAAGACAATAGGTTGGGCGAAGCTGGGTAGGAGGACAGCATTTCAACCTTAATCTCTAACTCATGCGTGTAGCTCAATGTCAATCAACATGGAAAATCAATTTGAAGCACTATCCTGTACGAACAGTAAGCGAGTGACGTTAGCGTGCTGAAGCGGATGCCCGCTGGCCTCTATTGTAAATTGGTTTTAGCCAATTAGTTCACCTCTTGCTTTGTAAGTTGAAGACATCACGTCAGAATTACTGTCTGTTGTAATCAACGGTACAATGAACAGATATAGAGATGTGTTTGAAAAACACCTGAGTGTTCCTTCAAACTGGACCTGTTTCACTGTGTCTCTCAAAATGCTTGAAGTCAGGTTTTGGTTGAGGGACTCGCTCCAATATCAGTGCGAAAGAGGATCCCTCCTGGAGCAAGATAGCGCCATATTACAGCTCAGAATAAAGGCTCTCAGTCCATGGCAAGATGAAAAGGAGCCTCCCTCCTCTGACAGTTTTGAATGACAGAGCTGAGTGCATGTGGGCAAGATAAGACCAGGGAGACTAATGCCAACTAAGAGCCGCGCTTTAAACCATCTGCAATTCACCCTAATAGAGCTCATGTTAGGAGAAGCAGAGTACACAGATGAAAAGAGTGAGTAAAGCAGACTCAAGCTAGCTAGGATTTATGGACAGAGCACAGAAATTATATGTATAAAGCTTAAACAAACATCTGCCTCTAAATCCTCCCTGTTAACGGTTCTGTAAATAACAGATATTTTCATGACTATAATAAAATGTGCCTGTCATGTATTGACTGAAGAAAAAGAGAAATTAAGTTTCTGTTCTACACTTTGTGTAAAATACAATGGTGTCAAAAGTATTAACATTCATTACTCAGGTAGAAGTACAGATACTAGGGTTTAAAAATACTTCTGTAGAAGTTGAAGTATCAACTCAAGCTTTTTACTCCAGTAAAAGTGTAAAAGTACTGCTTTCAGAACTACTTAAAGTATAAAAGTAAAAGTAATGTAAGAGAAAAAATGCCATTAAGGATAAAAGCTTAGGCCGCACCACAGGGGTCTATAGTGCACTAGCCCACCGTCCCAAAAACCCATTCTTCTAAAAGTCATAATGACTATAATGTTATATTAAAATGTTAATGTTGATAAATTTGGGATGCGCTAGACTTCCTGTTCCAGCTGCATATACGCCCATTGAAAATGAATGTAGTTTAGTACAATGTAAATATATATAAAAAAGCATATCTGTGTACTACTGAACATTAACATGTGTTTCATGGAGCAGAACATATGATGACTAGTTGCCTATAAGTATTGTAGAAGTATTGCACAATCTCTGCTTATAACAACGTCCGGCATTAAAAGTAAAATAAAAGATATTTTGTTTAAATCAGTTTTGAAGATTTTTTTTCCAATGTAAACAACAAGCGTTCAAATTATGTAGAAAACTAAGAAACCACAAAAAAGGACATACTTGGTTTCCTTTGGACAGCAATGATACGTTATAATTTATTTACTATAAAAATAAAAAAGTGTAATCTGACTGGGAGTTTAACCTCAGAGACATAACAAAAACAATAAACTGAGAACATTCATTTTGCAGCTTAATTTCTCTTCATGTACTCTATTGACTGAGAAGTGAATAGCATGTTTTTAAACTTTAACAGTGTACATATACTACATAAAACTATTTTTTCAAATATTTCTCCACATATGAGCTTTTAACATTGGCCTGTGTAGATGCGTAGATGCGTAGGAAAACAAAAACCTCGTTTCAGGGGGTTAAACTGTGTCGGCTGATTAACTATTAACCTGGCCAGCATAAATTAGTGTGCAATTCACAATGCTGGGACAAAAACATGCGCCACAATGGACACGTGGTCAGCAGTGGGAGACTTTATTTGGCTGTAGTTGCTAATGTAAACATAGAGGCATGTTGTTAATGTGGATAGAAGTTATATAACTCATATAGGAGGGGCTGTTTTTGTGGTCCTTTTGTTTTTGCTCTTTCTGGTCTCTGGTGTGGAGCTTGTGCCCCCTCAGTGTATCTCCATGTGCCCTCTCTGGTCCTTTAATCTCTCCCTTTCTTTCTCTTCCTCTTTGGTTGAGCAGAAGGTGGCCAGACGGGGGCTTGTGTAACAGGTATTAATTAGCCACACAGAGGGAACAGGCTGATCCACGCTGTATTACACTGACCACACGCCAGGCCCTGCCACAGTAACACAGATATTCAATACTATTCAATACGACCTTATATTTCTGCTTTACTATGCAACAGTACATTCGAACACAGATTAATACATCATCACTGTCAAAAATAAAAAAACTATGCATGTTCATTTTGGTTGTTTTTCAGTGTAATCTGAAAATAGCACCTGATTTTTTTATTTTTTGATAAAAGAACCATAAAAATGGAACAAAATTACTTTTGATAAGATTATATTACATTTAAAATTAATCCTAAATCCTGTTTTTAAGTGACTTTACAGTGATGATATCCTAGTTCGCTGTAAGTTTCAAATAACTATAGAATGTAAATGTAAAACAGAATTTATAGTTATGTAGAGAAGCTAAAACATAGACCACTGTTCAAAGACCACCCATTATTTATATAATTTCCAGTCAAAGTCAAATCATTAACAACAAGTTATTTATTTGTTGGAGAAGGCACAAAATATACAATTATTGGAAACCCACCCAGAATTCTTAATATTAAAACCATTTTGACCTCTGGAGCTTTGGCAATAACCAATATATGAATCTTTGCCCCACGGGGGTCATGGTGGGGGGCAGTTTTCTCTGCCTAAGAAAGAACCGGACTGTTAGTTTGAAGAACTTGTATATAGGTGGAGTTGTTAGTTTTCTTGAGTACAACAGAAGAAAAAGTGGAGCTTGTTTTTTCAGCATTGGTGGTCCACCAGGTCTTCACAGTTGTTAGGGTTCCAATCTTTTAATAGTTTTTCAAACTCCCTTTGTCTTCCTTATGAAAATAACTTCTAATGCCTACTGAAAAAACATAAATACCAACAAACATAAAGTGTGGTCTCTGACTTTTACACAAAACTGCATCAGACGTTGCACAAGCTAACACGACAGACGTTCTTAGAGGAAGTCTATTTTTCTGTGGGCCAGAAATATCTGTGTAACTTCATCTCTTCCTTCTCTCTGAAACAGGCCATTCTGCTAGGCGTGAACACTAGCTGGTGTAATAAAAGCCAGCCTGTCTGTGTATCCTTAGTTACACCATGCAATCATCATCAAATAGCGAATGTTATCTAAGAGGATAATTACTGTACAACAATGGCTGGTGTGCTACAACCTTTTAGTAAACTGAACCTGTGCTGTATATTCCTTTTTACATATACTTTTCTGACCCTGACAGGAAACTAGTTTCTCAAGTTAAACCAAGGCATACAAAAAATTGGAATCATTTCTCATATTAATTATTGATGTTATTTTATTTAATAACAACTTAAATGGTATACACCGAAAGCCCAGTAGTTTTGATCAAGTTGTCAGAATGCACAAGTCACAAACCAGCAGGGAACCTCCACCAAGCTTCAATACTGAATGCAGACACTGATCCTCCTTTAGTGGACAAAGCGGCTTCTGTTACAGGTAAAACTCTAATTTTGACTCTTCAGCCCGGAGCATACACTCCCATTCTTCTGCACCCTGGTCCTTGTGTTTTTGTGTGTAGGTGAGTCACTGTTTCTCCCTCTGAAACACATCTTTCTACTCATACATATTCCATGGAGACTACTTTTGACAAGACTTCTCCGGACTGTAGATGGATGTTCTAGAGCTGCAGTGCTTCCACTGGTGGACATGCTCCAGTTTCAAAGAGGAGTAAGCCTGTTGTACTTTACATCTTCCACACTCAGTTTCAGTAGCCACCCAGTGCACTTCTGGTTCCCCACTTGCCTGATCTGCCCTGCTTCTGCAGAAGGGTCTGGACGGCACATCTGGAAACACCTGTCTGTTGGGGCAGTTCTGCTTAGGAGAGGCTTTACTGATGCAGAATCACCACTTTGAGCTCGTTGTTATAAGCACTCTTGTCATATCTGAAAGTTAAACTGCTGCAACCAAGGATGAATTAAGGATAGTCTGGGCCCCAAGGCAAAGAGTTGCCCAGGGAAAACCCCTCAACCAGCGCCCCTCGTGATAAAGGGCCCTCTAAAGGTATGCCCTGCTCTTCTCTAGGGCCTCCTGTTAGGGGCGCTCATAACCAGGGCCCTCTAAAATGATGCCCCCCTCTTTCCTAGGACCCCTAATAGCCAGAAGTTGAAGTCAGAGCAGTGCCACAACTCCTCGTCCATTTCCAAAAGCATGGCTTGGGCCCCCAAGAGGCACTGGGGTCCCTAAAAGTCTGAGGATCCTTAAAATGGAGGGCTCTCGGAAATAAAAATATATTGTGTCATAAATGTTGACAGGCATCACAAAATGTTTTGGGCCAGGGACCACTGGCCCCACAGGCCCGGTCAGTTATTCCGCCATGGCTGCAACATCAAGAGGTAGTATGGTTGCCACCTCCAACTCAGACAGCTGATTCTGTTCATTAGTTTAGGTCCATCTGCAGATAATGTTATATTTATGTAATCATACACTGAGCTATACAGTGACATGTTTGGACACCCCTGGTCAAAATTACTGTTACAGTGAACGTTTAAGCAAGTCGAAGAGGAAATGATCTCCACAAGGCATAACGTTAAAGATATAAACATATGTTTCAACATTTTAAGCAATATCAGTGTATAATTTTTCGTTTTTTATGATTTTAGAGTGAAAAAGGAAAAGAGTACCTTGCGTAAGTATGGGAACCCTAATAGGTTTGAGCACGTAGATAACTTTGACTGAGACCTTAGACCTTAATTAGCCAGTTAGGGTTGAGGTTTGTTCACAGTCTTTGCTAGAAAAGGCCAGGAGATTTTCAAGAGCTTTATAAATACCCAGACTCCTCTAATCCAGACTCCTCTAACTTTGTCCCAAAAAACAGCAGGCACGGGTCTACAAAGACCTGAAATGACAAGTGTAGAACAAAGAGGACTAATACATACACAGTATATTCCAAATCAACATTCTTGAGGTCATTTAGTAGCATGTTAAATCACATACACTGATTGTTTTAAATGAATATATTTCTCTATTAGGATTTAATTTTTATCTTATTTATTTTTATGTATTTTATGTTTTGTTTTATTTTATATTATTTTTTATTATTATTATCTTATTATTATTATTATTATTTATTATTATTTTTATTTTATTATTATTATCGTGATTGTTTTAATGAGTATATTTTTTATTAGTATTTCAACTTTTTATTATCTTGTTGTATGTATTTTATGTTTATTTTATATTCTTTTATATTCTTTTATCATTTTTTTCTAAATTTTTTTAGATTATATTTTATGCATCTATATTAAATGTTTATTTAAAATTTGTATTTTATTTATTATTATTATTATTATTGCTCATTTTGCTTTCAATCACTTAAAATGTAAATGCTCGGCTGCATTGAAAGTGAGGGTCACCCCTCTATGTATTTCCGAGATTAAATAAAGGTTGATTGATTGATTGATTGATACACATAAAACTCAGAGGTAAACCACTAAATCAACTGGACAATTAGGCACAGATCACCTCTTAAGCTAGCTGGATGTTATAATAATAGTAATAAAAATAATAATATTGAAAATGATGGTTAAACCTTGTATGCTTCTGCACTTTTCTTAAACCAATACCAAATAATCTGTTTTAAAAAAGGATATTTAAATGGCAAAAATGGTTTCCCCACTTATACTATAAGCTTGTTACATCATCGGGCGTATTACTCAGTAACCACACAAAGTACAATGCAATTTACTGAGTTATTCATAGTGTTGTTCATTTAAGGGGTTAAAATGTCCATCACTAGCGTGAAAATGAAACGGTTGTTTGCAGCAGCCTATAAAATGTTAAACGAGTAAATAAGAGCCCTCAGCCAGGAAGAATATCCAGATTAAGATATCCTGCTGAGCTGGAGTGCTCGGAGCCCATCATAGAGGTGCTGAGGAGGGCTCATATGCCAGGAGAGAGCTGCCCCTCTCCTTCAGCTGCTACAGCTTGCCAACAGCATCCATCTCATCTGATTACAAGTGGGAAAGAGGTAGAGATAGCGGAAGGGGGGTGGGGGTGGGCTGGGCAATCCACTTAAAGGAACCCCCTCGTGTCATGCTGCGGCTCTTTTCAGGGTCAGTCAGTCTATTAATGACACCATATTAACCTGGCTCCACTCTCCTCACCCCCGTGCAGTCGCTGGCACCTTTTCCTCGCACGCTTTTAGTGTCAGGACTCCAACAGGGCACGGAGCGCTATATTTATATTCTTGGCTTCAAATGGTTCCGCTGAACTTATTAAAATGTCTTGGTACACGCAAGCACTCTGAACACAGTATGCCATTAGTAATGACACAGTAATAAAAATAAATTCTTTCACATAATTACAGCACAAAACTAAATGACATGAGCACAGGATAATACTAAGAATCAATACTCAAAGCTAGAAAGCTCCGGAAAAACACCAGTAATGATAATCAAAAAACAACAGGGCAGGTCCGCAGTGAGGGACATTTACAGAGCAGTTCCGGGAAACTAAGTTCAGTCAAACCACAAAAGCACAATACAACCTGTAAATGCGTATGGTGCGACTGTCAGCGGTTCCCTGGCCTGGAGCGAGGCTAAATCATGCCCGCTGAAAGCCGTTTTTGTTTGCAGTGCTATTCCTTGCTCCGGCTCTGGGTCTATTCAAACACCGGACCTATAAAAGTCGCCACACACTATTTGGTCAGACTCTTCTTTCGGCCACTGCTGGCCCAATTTGCGACGGGGAATTATTACCTGCCCGAAATATGCCAGGCCTCAACAACTCAGCCCCTGAGCGGAGACCATGAGAACAGTGGCCGGATCATGGGGACGGAGGAGCCGCACTCACACTGGTAATGAACTCCTTTGATCTGGCTGTAGAGATGACCTCCCACTCCCCTCCTTTCCTTTCCACCAGTGGCAGTGGCAGTGCACTGGCCAGCAGGGGGCTCTTTCTGCTCCGGCCCTCTGACTATTGTCTGGCTCAAGGTGAAAGCAATTTGAAGCCGCTGCCAGGGACAGAAAGACGACAGAAACCGAATACAGAAGACTCAGCAAGGCTGCTTTGTTGTCCACAAAGGAGGGAATTTGCCACGTTATCAGGTAAAGTTCGCGCTGAGTCCTGGTGAATGCAGCCCTTTGTTTTATCTGCATGGAGCTGCTGCACCCCCCCCCCCTCCTTCCCACCCCCTCTATCTCACACTAACATTCTCAATGTCTCTCATTCTTCTCAGAAAAACTTTTTCTAATCCACCTGTTCGTGCAAGGACTTCCTGTGCTGGTGGACACAGGAAACGTGATGTATGATGGGATGATTGTGCTCCTGATTTCTACACAGCTTCTTCTCTGACTTCTTTCTCTCAGCTGGCTCTCAAAAGTCCATCAGATCATATCGCAATCTGGGCTATTTCACATGAAACGTTAGGCAGCATTTCAACGTTGGGACGACTGCGTCAACAACACAGGCCACTTTAAACTTTCACGTGGAACACAGAGTGTTTGAGTGATGTTTAGTGCACACAGAGGACAGTCTCTCTCTGCCTCTAACTCCATGTCCATCAGCACCGATGCCACCTCACGAGAGGGGGGGGGAAAGAAAACAAACAATGGCTCTGACCTTGTCTGTGGATCACCATGACGATGAGGCCTCCCTATAAACCATTCCCCCTGTGTGTGTGTGTGTGTTCGTCTGAGTGTGTGAGAGTGAGAAAGAGAGAGGGAGCGAGAGAGAGTGTGGGGTGGAGGGGGCGCAGTGGTCCTGCTGAGGACTCCAGTTAACAGCTCATAGAAACAACAGAGTATGCGTCCCACACAACACCCGAACACCGTTCACTCTCTTTACCGCGGCCAGCCATGTTTCACCAAACAGCCTACAAAAACTAAATATATGTTATAACCACAGATAACAAACCAGTACTGGTGGATAATATATATATATATATATATATATATATATATATATATATATATATATATATATATATATATATATATAAAAGGAGAAAATTCTGGAACAAATCTAGCATGAAATAGCACCCACACTGTGCAGTGTGATGTTCTCCTGTGGGTGTGTCTCAAAACCTACTGAGCTCCTACATAGGCAGCATTTTACTTCATAGTATGCGCTCCCGACATGTAGACTGTCCCAATTCTTACATACCTTAAACATACTGTCTACTGAGAAACCTTATTTAGACCTGATTTAAAGACGCATCGAACGCTTCCTCAGCCACTAAGACAATCCCATGATGCAACGCAGGCTAATCTAGGAGCAGTGAAGTGGTTTTAAAATGTGAGTTATTTTGATTCTCTCTGGAGTTTTAATGTGTTTCCGGTCATATAATCATACAAAACAGTATTTTATTATCAACTCTGTAACGAGTCCTTCACCATTTAGCAGTTTTATACTCGAGCCATTAGCATTTATGCTAGCGGAGTTTTAAGCCTTGAGCTCTGTGTCTGTACTAACCTAAGCCAGAACTAACTCTGTCTCTTTTCTCTCTCTGAGGTAATAACCGCCCACCTGTCCCATCAAATACTGTTAAAGGACTGACTACCAGGGCCCCCTCATCACCTGGCACCAACCAGTTCTCCTCTTCATTTGTGCCATTTGCTCCATCCTGATGTAGCACCTGTGTAGTGTCTAAAGCTTCAGACTCAGCTTTAGTTTAATAAACTGTAAATACTGTTCCACCAGAGGAGGATGGGTCTCTGCTTGTGAGTCTGGTTCCTCCCAAGGTTTCTTCCTCCAGCTTTGAGGGAGTTGTTCTTGCCACCGTTGCCTCTGGCTTGCTCACAGTGGATAAAGTGTTGTGATTTCATGTTTTCATGCTTTTAAACTCCTGTAAAGCTGCTTTGTGACAACATCTTTGTAAAAAGCTTGACTTGACTAGACTATTTCTGAAATGATCCAAGGTTCTAACATGACACAAAACCACAACAATAACTGATAAACAGCTGAGATACATGTGATGTGTTCTACGACAAGAGATGCTGGTAATGGTACTAAATCAAGTTAAAATGTCCTTGTGCTGTGTGCGTACAAAGAACGCTCTGCTACGCTTAAAGACCAGGTGAGTGAGTATTGATCTACGCATGACCTTTGAGCTGGAAGTCTCTTTGTGCTTCTATAGAACCTCAAGTGACCGTTTCCATCCGTCTCTAAATATAGCTTCTTTAGGCAAGACAACAGCATCATCTCAGCTTACTCACCGAGGCCAAGAGGCTATGACCCCATGCTCAGATGCAAGCATGCACACTCTCTCTCAAGGACCAAACCTTGCCTGTGCGACATTACACATTGATGATGCATATCAATGAGGGAACTCAGCACCTTGCCTATTTACAGTGCCTTTGCTTTTCCTTCTCCATCAGCTATTAAGTTTAGCAAGTTGAGGCACTGTCTGTATCAAGGCATACATAGACTTGTAGGAATTACAGAACGCATTCATATAGCATCCTTTACTGAATTCATTTCCAGCCATAACAGCCATTAAGAACATATTTTCAGGACATTTTTAATAAAATTAGACATCAGATAATCTACTTGCATTAGAAAGGGAAACCTCAAAGCAAAACAAGTGAAAAACAAGATTTTTAAAATGAAAATATGCAAAGAAAATGGGATTTCCAACTACCATAACAGCCCTCCTAGACCACCAAACCATTAACAGGAGCACTTAGGGCTTTCATTATTAAGAAACTCAGAACTTGCTTCACTTGCTTCATTTCACAGGTGCTTCAACTCAAGAAGCAATTCAAAAAGCCAACTTATATAAGTCTAAAGGGTGTGTAGTTGTCAAGACGCTGCTACTTAAAAAGGGAAACAGACAAAGAAGTATAAGATGCACTCGAATACCAAAATTGAACATCTAAGATGTGGAGTACAATCTTATGTCCTGATCAGGCCTTAAGAACCAGCATTTCTTGTATTCTGTTGTGATAAGCAGAAAATACAAACACTGTCTAGGACTAAACTTGGGAGGTAAGAAAAAGATTCTCTGCAGATTCTTTGAAACACTGAAATTTTAATAATAAAGTAAAAAGTAATAAAAACAAAAGTGTGGACACACATTTTAAAAATATATATTTTTTTACGTTAAGACTTTTTTGTAATCTTCTGATAAATGGGAGCTATTATGATCACTTACAATAAACATTATTTAATTTTTGGAGTGTACTAGAATGGGTTTCGCAATAGAGAAAATTCCAGGCAGCTTCTGTGGAAGAGAGTTTCTCCCTTGGTTGTGTACTTTGGGCTTTCGAACTTTTTCAGACTGTTTACATACACAAAAAGCTACAAAACAGGGAAAGGGAACAACCACAAAAGCATAATGCTCCCCTTTATGCATGTTTTCTGATGCTGGAATAACAAATACTTGGACTAGAAACTAAATCAAGGGTGGTCTCTGATTTTTGCACAGTAGTATATTCACATGTGTATTCAACACATACCATTTTTATACTTATCCACTCACAAGCATTAAGCATATGAGACCGTATACAACAACAGGTAAACACCTTTCTAATCTGACTCAATCCAATTATGAAGACTACAAGATAAAAGCTATAGGATAAGTAGCATGTTATGAAAAGCTAAGGCACGACGTCATCCCTTTGGGGAATCGTGTGGAAAAACCATATGAGACTTATAGAACTCAGCTTGTCACCTCAGCGTCGGTGTACAGACAGGTCCAAACAAGCTGGGGGTTGCCCTAATTGGTATAATTTAATGTTCATCACCAGGATCACCCATTCCTAAAGCTATTCTGTACCCGTATGAGCCTAATAACTGGAACTGGGAAAATCTGCTTTTAGCTACAGTGCCCCAGTGAGTTAGAACTCACTACAGGAAACTCTAAAGCTCAGTTCGCTGGCGTCACTCAATCATTTTAAACTTTTAGTTTATGACTACCTTCAGACAGCCTGTGACTGCTTCAACTGAGCTATTTTTAGATTTATAGTTTTTTAATGTTTTACTTTTTTTATCTATACTTTCCATTTGTTTCTTTTTTTATTTTATTTATTTATTTCATTTTTTATTTCTATTATTATTTTTTTTATTAATTTTTTCAGTTTGTCTTGTTTTTATTATTCACTCTTTTTTATTAAAATCTTACTTTTGGTTCTATTTACTTTATTTATACATGTCCTATTTATTTATTTATTTATTTATTTATTTCTTATTCTTTATTTTATTCTCTTATTTTGTTGCCATCTTTTATGATTCATCATGGTTTTCTTTTCACTCTGTTTACTTTTTATTTTAAATTTTATATATATATATTATTGATTTTTTTTTTTTCCCAAATCCCTTTATAAAATTGTAATACTCGGCTACATTGTAAATGAGGGTCTCCCTCAATGTACTTCCGAGTGGAAATAAAGGTTGATTGACTGACTGATTGATTGATTGATTGATAACTATTTGCTTTCACCTGTATATGCATTTTATATCACACACCTCACTAAACGACTAAGAAGAATAAAACAAAACAGAGTAGTGTGGAGGAGAAGCTTGGGGCAGTGTCAACAGCAGGTGAGTTGGGGTGGTGGACCTGAGCAGGTGGCTGCTGTCTAAGCCCTCCAAAGCCCAAGAGCTGAGCTCAGACTCAGGGGGCTTACACCCTCAGCCGTCTGCCTCTGGAGGAAAAGAGCAGAGTGTGCCGCCTCTAAACGAAACTAATCTGTCTCAGCCTCCCTGAAGATTGAAAGGCCATATGGCGCATGCTGCACAAACTCAGTGATGAAGGTGCTGTTTTGGTCAGTCAGCGAATCTGGCGAACCGCTTTTGATTAAGGAGGTGGGATGAGGTTGAGATTTGGTTCATGTGAGGGTGAGGGGAGGTATGTGTCCTTGAGTAAACTGCTGTGCATGTGCGTTCGTGGGGAAGTTCTTATGTATGCATAGCAAATAAAAAAAAAATTATAATAATAATTGTGATTGGCTGATCGTGGGACTGTGGTGCGTGACTTTGGAGCCATCGATGTGAAAACTACTTGTGTATATATTGAGTGGAAATAATTAACTGTCACACTGAGAACAACTACTTAGCTGTGTGTGTTACGGCACATATCACTGTGCGTGTGCTACTCTATGACGCTGCTAATCACATAAACTCCATGTATTAAACCGAGAGACCACTCGCTGTGTCCTCTCGATCCTCTCCATTCATGTGCGCGGCTGCACAAACACAATACAAAGCATTAAAGCCCTTGTATGTGTGCGCTGCTAATCACTACCAGCACAACCCGTTTGCTCTGTGGAGCCTAAGCCCTCTGATGTAAACAAACTGTCCCATCGCCAGCCACTGTACTCAAAAAACATTAGGAAATCTAATTAGAAATAAGTCTGTTTAGAACTAAGCATCCTGTTTTGGACAACATACAAACCAACTATTGATCACAAATGTTTTCTGCCCATTATTTGTGATACAGGGTTTATAAGAAATTACAGTTAAGCATGCCTGGTGGAGCTAATAACCCAAAATTAACCAACCAACTAAAACTGTCAGGTTTTCTGTCATCATCTGTCCTGACGTCATTTCACTTCTTCATGCTTGTGCTCCAACAACAGCAGGGATTCACCCTCCCTTGTTTTTTCTTTTGTTTTGTTTTTTTATAATAAGTATAAGTACAATAACATCTCAAAGTTCTCACAACACAATTTTTATCATAAAAACCACTGGGATATCCTATTGGTCCCATTCCACCTTAAACAGCCTAGCTATTATTATAATATAATATTATTTTAGAATACAATATTATTATATAACCAGATTGTAACTTTAGCAGTACTTAAAAATAGAAGCTGGCAAATAAGTAGATTTTAATGCCAATACTATTTTCAGTAAGAAGATTTCGGCTAGCAAAATCTCCTATCCGGAGTTATATGTACAGTATGTGCAACCATATGATGTTTTGACAACCAGTGCTATAGTAGCACCAACTTTAGGCTGCTATTTCAACATAAAACACAAAAGGTACTCTACTCTTTATAGTCAAGTGTGTGGTCTGTCTATTCTGGGCTACTGTTTACATTTAGGCTGTACATGGCAGCTCCTATTGGAAAATGACCTGCTCCTACACCTGTAAAAGCTCCTATAAAACATGCTTTGTCAGCACAACCTAACACAAACTGCTTCATTTACTTTGATATAAAGATTTGTTGATTCAAACTGCATTTTTCAGCTGAATAGAATTAGTCACTGAAGCACTGTTTACAGTGTATAAAGATATAAAAGATATCCTCTAAGTTAACAAAAGCACGACTTGTAGACTTGTAGTTACAGGACAATTACACACAATTAATAAAAGGATTTGTTAGTTTTGTAAATTATATTCCATTTCTGCTTAAAGCTCCCCAAAATTTTACGTCATCTAAGGAGGCAATTTACACTTTACAACCCCAAGAGATGATTTACAAACACTAATTGTAGGTGAACAAGCAAGTGAAAAGTTTAGGAGAGTTTATTGTGGCACGGTTTATATATATATATATATATATATATATATATATATATATATATATATATAAACTGCAGTCTGTTTTTGTGTAGAAGTATAAATGGATTTCATAGAAGGGGTTATCACCCCTCCCCTTTTAGCCCCTCATTGCTCACTAGCAGCTAAACAAAGTCCAAACCTGTCACGCACTGCAAACCCACAGTGTCCTAGATAGTCTGATAACAGAATTACTTGTAAATAAAAATTACTTGTTTACAATAAGTAAAATAATCAAATTGGATTTCCGTTTCACTAGTGGAACAGCTGCTTGCAGATAGATGCCGTGAGCGCAGTGAGAACTGCTGTAATAAATTTGTTTTACATATATTTCAATATATAGAATATTTGTATTCTATATATATATATATATATATATATATATATATATATATATATATATATATATATTCTATATGAATGCTTTGTGCTCCTGATTAAATAACATCTTGTTGATCGAGTGAAACATTGAGAACACTGTCTACAGAGAACACCTTTCTGCATATTTTAATGTACAACACTTAACATTATTTAACATACTGGAAAAAAGAGACCATAAGAATTAGTCCTCTGCAAAATATATGGTACATTTAAAATGTTATGTTTTATTTTTTCCACAATATGTTAACGTCAACAAGGAAAAAAGTCCAATTTAAGGGAAACGCCCAATTTAATTTGAATTCATTTTCAAAATAAGAAAAAATGTAGAAAGCTTCTGTCCGGCTCCCACACCAACTTTAACCAGGGCTTGTTAATTAGCTGATTTCTTGGATCAGGAGTGCTGGAGAAAGGAAAACTTTAACTTATGCAGCGCAGGACCACTAGGACCACAGTTGGGAAAATGCAGCATGCATTCCTTCTAACCCCTCTCTGACCGTAAGATCAGAAATATCCCAGCAACAGCCTTTACACATGAGCAATTACTTTCACAGCCAGCATCATCATAATCACCATCGTCAGCAGCAATAGTGGAACAACTAAGTGATTACCCCAATATGAATGGGTTTAGTCTCAGAGCGTGATCTAATAACATCTCAGACCCAGGAGACCCAGAGCAGCTAACTCTGTCCTCCTCATTCCACCAACAGAGGCAGTAATCAGCACAGAGCACCAGTAAGAACTGCGGCCCAAGAGACAGTATGACACCGGAGACACCTTCCATACCCTGTATATATATGTTAAAAGCACCAACTCTAGCCTTCATGTAGCCTCGGACGGACTGTGGCTTTGCTCTTCTCTGAGAACTGTACATGTGTATGTGAGCATTGGAAGCAACACTCCATCAGCTGTCTTAGTCCATCCTACCACTTCTTCACTGCGACACAAATATGACAGTGTAATACAGCATACACTACCACTCAAAAGTTTGGGATCACAGTGAAATGTTCTTGTTTTCAATGGAGTATCTTCTTCCTTAACACAACAATAGACTGACGGGTCTCCAAAGAAAGTTGTTTCTTTCTGGTCATTGTGAGCCGGTCAGCAAGTCATCAACTGCTGTTGCTTCAGATACTAAACTATCCTAGAATGTTGTTCCCTTTTATACTCACTTATTAGTAGAATGTTTTTCAGCTGTGCAACACAATTGAGCAAGAGTGTCCTAACAACCAATTAGTCCAATAACATCCTTAACTTGGATTGGTGGCTGTACCAGGAGATTTAGACAGAGGACTGAGAATTACTGATAATAGGACTATATGCAAAATAAGCCTCTATACAAAAATAGACTTTAATACAAACATTTTTATTCTTTAAAAATCATCTGATACACTTACATTAATTGTGTAATGGACAATATTGTTTGTGAATTGCATGGAAATTGCATAAATTGCATGAAATAAAGCTGTGTCATACTCAGCGACATGTGAATGTAGAGCTGCGGTGGAGTCATGTTCTTCACTGCCTTTTAACAACTCAATGAATTCAGTGATGTGCATATCAAGTGAGCAGAATGAAGGAGGCTTCTGAACAGTAGGAGTGGGCAACTGATGAGCAGGTATAATAGGCCATGCTGTCCATAAATAATTAGACAGTTTAGACAAGTTTGAGGGTTTTCACCACTTTGGATATAAAATGAATGACAAGAGTATTTACATATATAGGTGAACCTTTTCGACGTTCTCGTACATAGTCTAGCCATTTCAAG
Source organism: Megaleporinus macrocephalus (assembly GCA_021613375.1). Taxonomy (NCBI): domain Eukaryota; kingdom Metazoa; phylum Chordata; class Actinopteri; order Characiformes; family Anostomidae; genus Megaleporinus; species Megaleporinus macrocephalus. The sequence goes on along the minus strand of CM038715.1, from coordinate 6,583,863 downwards.
GAAGCTTGATAACTGAACCAACATAATCTTTAATCAAATTGTGATGTTGTTTGTTGGTTGATTACAAACTTGTGATGTCGGGCGTCTACCCTGCAGTGCTGTCATCTTGTTTCTTCAGTAAATGAGCTGAATCCTCAGTAGAATTGAGGTTGAGTCCAATTTTTGACCTTAAAAAACTCTATAGTCTCACCAGAATATTGATGCTCGCTGGTTGATTTTAATGTATAAGTCTAATGCTTCAGCCTCCAGAAGGCCTGATATTTATTTTGGCACCGGCAAATCTTTGTCATGTTGAGAGGCAGCATCAACAGACTCCATATCATAAACAACATCTAGATTTCTGGATCGCTCTCTTGTACATACACTAGTGATTCACCCAACTGATGCCCAGCTGGCCAATAAAACATCCCAGTAATACTTACAGTGCTCAAACAGTCGACAGGACGTTAAGAAAAACAAGGTGTGTACTGTTTTATATACATGGTGTACACATACACATGTCTATATCTATCTATCTATCACATTCACATTATGGAGCCAATCTCTCACCTGGTCGTCCACTCTGTGGGCCACTATTGTGGCCGCTTCCTCTAGTTCTACATCGCTCAGAGGACGGATTCGCAAGGCCACCTGAGAAACAAGAATGCACAGAGACAGCCTTCTTCAGAACATGGTATACCATTGCTTTTGTTTGTTTGTTTTTGTTTTTCAGATGCAGGTAAATAAGCTATTCCCAGCAAATCTCACAAGCCTGGTTATAATTTGAGCATCACACTGCAGTCCTAAGCCGATTAATGAGTCGTGATGAGTAATTTACTTCCTTACGCAGGAGCAATCTACTTTTGAGGGCATGGACCAACACCAAGCTGCTTTTGAAGGGTTGCCTGCTTTGGGCTATCCTGCTTTAAAACCCAATCATTCTGTTACCTGGCCAAGACAGCGCAGGGGTGCTCATTTAATTAGCCTACAGCGCTGAGGTGCACTACCAGTTCAGCAGCACCAACCATCTACACTGCTCCAGTTCAGTGCTGCTGGAAAGGCAGAGGATCAAGGGAACTGGAACAGGAACTGGGCATTTGAATTATTCAGTTCTGAGCAAAAATATCACTGTAAATCCTGCACGGAACACTCGGACTGCCCAGGGTTCTCAAATCCACGTTAGAGTCAAATACATGTTCTTCACACCTTCAGGCAGACGTTACAGGAGTGTGGAGTCCAGGACCACAAGACTGACAAACAGTTTCTACTCACAGGCCATCAGGCTTGTGAACACCTCACACACTACCTCTCCAACCTCTCCTATCTGAACTGGTTTTAACTGGTCTGATTTTAACTGCACCTTACACTCACTGTACTGCTGTTTACATACACTACTGTTTACATTCGTACTCGCACAAACATTATTGTTTACATTTGTTACTTGCAACTTGCACTTTATGGCTGCTGCTCTTCATACTTGCACATAAAAGCACACAACTTATTTTTTATTCTTTAACTATAAAAATACTTTTATTTACTTCAACTTATATTATTATACTTTGCATATTATTTATTATTTCCTTAAAAAATAAATTATGTTTTGTTATCTTATCTATTGGTGAATGGAGGAACAGCAAAGTAAGAATTTGATTGTACAGTGTACTGTACTACCCTATACAGTGTACAGTGTACAGTGTACTATCTGTTCTGCTGTGCATATGACAATAAAACTCTTGAATCTTGAGCTTCCAGAAAAACAGATGCGTAAGAGAACAGAGCAGATACAAAAAGCATAATAAATAATAAAAAAGTGGACACTTTTAAATCGTGGCTGTCCAAGAGAAAAAACATGCATCTGCATTTTTGTTGCTTTTCATTTTTCTATATCATTTGAACATGACAGCTGCTCTTTATATCCTGTGAAGGTTTTATGATTAATGGACCAATAGAAATGCTTCAAAATCACTTGGAGTAACACTTCTTTAATTAACTTACAGTGAAAGCTAAGGGGGTTCTTGGCCATATATATATATGTATGACATCAGTGACAACATAGGCAAATGCTGCAGTAGAATATACTGCAAGTTGTTAAACTACGGTATAACTATGACTATGCAGCTATAACTAGTCATAACTATAGTAATAACTATATAATTACCCAATCATACAATATAGATTAGATAAGATTAGATTAGATCCAACCAGAAGTGCAAAATACATTATTATTTACATAAAGTCCAAAACAGACTAACAATGTGAGGTTATTGTACATGTGGTGGTATATAAATAAACATATACAATGTAGGTGTACAACCTACATAGGAAACAACAAACAATCAAGCCCACATAAAGTTTAATATAAAGAATCTAAACACACGCCAGTCAGGGTTATGTACGTATCGTGCACAAGGAGCGACTCACTGTAAGCTGGTGGTCCTTGGATTCTCCGGTATCCTTCATGACAAACAGATTCTCACAAACAGCTGCGAACTTGTGTGTTTCAGCTTTACGGGAACGTCACGCTCAGTGTTCCCAGCAGCGCCAGCATGGCTCTCACACCGCCAGATCTTCTACCGTTATCGGTGAAACGGAGCAGAGGCGTTATTTGAAGTCGTTGAGAGAGTCCAGACTAATGCCCTCCAAGTCTAGGAAGAAAGCCCCATGAACCTGACCGCTCTTCTCAGCGTCCTCCTCTCGCCCCAAGCAGCTGTGTGTTGTGTCCTGTCCCCTTAGAGATCAGCGGTGGAGTGCGAGGCTGCCAAACGCTGCTCTCCGCCATTCTCATATAGCCGAGGCGTCATTTAAAGACGGCTGCGTCCTCTCGAGCCCCAGGTAGGCTTGTTTTCTCCACCTGTATTCCGACAAGCCCCGCCCTTCTGCGCTGGGATTGGCTTGAAGGATCCGGTCACCTATGCTGGGATTGGCTACAGGTGCTGTTAACTACTCACAGCTTGCGTTTGTGGTTGCGTCCCAAATCCCATTCTACTGCACTAAAGAGAATACTACGTCTAAAACAGTACATCACTGTTAGGAGAGGGAATTTATTAGTACAGTAGGAGTAGTGTAGTAGTACTTTATTTATTTATTTATTTATTTATTTATTTATTTATTTATTTATGCAGCATTTTCTCCATTGCTGCGTTTCAAGTTTTTCGGAAAACGGGTGGGGAACAAAATAACATGTACACCATCACTTCGTGGTTTCGGCTCCACCTGCTGGACACCTGCTTTAGGGACGCGAGGTGGTCTGCACTGCTGCATAGTTGATTGTTTTAATACCCCTTGCTCTAATACTGCTCTAATACCCCTTGTGCCACGTCATTAGCTAATTATTCATCTCCCTCCTGAGCGGAAAGCAGGTGTATTAAACGCACACAGCCTTTGTGTACAATAGCAGAAAATAAAAATATATTACTCACAGAAATTGCCTATTTTTTTATTTATATGTTTCCTCACATTCATAAAAATACCTAACCATGAAGAAGTCAAAGCAATCTGTAGCTCTGTAATATGTTCATCAGACACAACTATTAAACGCTTTTCAGAAAACTTTACAAAACTATTTTTGTTGGGTAACTTGCTGTAGATATGAATGCAGAAATGAATCCTTTATAAATGTGATATTTATTCAGAATAAATAAAATGGAGTGAAGAGAGACTGAAAGGTGAAATGTGGGACAATTTTACATCAATTTTCCAGTAAATGAACCTCTTATAGATGGAAATCAATTGATTTTAGGTGAAACATTATTTTTGATGTTTACATTATTATGGTGTTTATATCCAGCAACTATTTTGTGATCAGTTAATCTTAATGTTAAAGATGCAATTTACAGCAAAAACAAAAAATGCATAAATAAAAGGTTTGAGATTTTATATCATAGCATGAATACAAGTTTTTGCTTCAGTCGTTTCATGAAATGTCCCATGACATGATCAGACGACCTCTGATTAGCAGCTGTAGAATGACTGTAGAGCTTTAGAGTGACACTGTTATACTCAGGACCCCTATATCAGCTATCAGACACTGTTATACTCAGGACCCCTATATCAGCTATCAGACATTGTTATACTCTAGACCTCTATATCAGCTATCAGACACTGTTATACTCCAGACCCCTATATCAGTTATCAGACACTGTTATACTCTAGATCTCTATATCAGCTATCAGACACTGTTATACTCCAGACCTCTATATCAGCTATCAGACACTGTTATACTCCAGACCCCTATATCAGTTATCAGACACTGTTATACTCTAGATCTCTATATCAGCTATCAGACACTGTTATACTCCGGACCTCTATATCAGCTATCAGACATTGTTATACTCCAGACCTCTATATCAGCTATCAGACACTGTTATACTCTAGACCTCTATATCAGCTATCAGACATTGTTATACTCCAGACCTCTATATCAGCTATCAGACACTGTTATACTCTAGACCTCTATATCAGCTATCAGACACTGTTATACTCTAGACCTCTATATCAGTTATCAGACACTGTTATACTCCAGACCTCTATATCAGCTATCAGACACTGTTATACTCCGAACCTCTATATCAGCTATCAGACACTGTTATACTCTAGACCTCTATATCAGTTATCAGACACTGTTATACTCTAGACCTCTATATCAGCTATCAGACACTGTTATACTCCAGACCTCTATATCAGTTATCAGACACTGTTATACTCTAGACCTCTATATCAGCTATCAGACACTGTTATACTCTAGACATCTATATCAGCTATCATACACTGTTATACTCTAGACCTCTATATCAGTTATCAGACACTGTTATACTCTAGACCTCTATATCAGTTATCAGACACTGTTATACTCTAGACCTCTATATCAGTTATCAGACACTGTTATACTCTAGACCTCTATATCAGCTATCAGACACTGTTATACTCTAGACCTCTATATCAGCTATCAGACACTGTTATACTCTAGACCTCTATATCAGTTATCAGACACTGTTATACTCTAGACCTCTATATCAGCTATCAGACACTGTTATACTCTAGACATCTATATCAGCTATCAGACACTGTTATACTCTAGACCTCTACATCAGCTATCAGACACTGTTATACTCCAGACCTCTATATCAGCTATCAGACATTGTTATACTCTAGACCTCTATATCAGCTATCAGGCACTGTTATACTCTAGATCTCTATATCAGCTATCAGGCACTGTTATACTCTAGACCTCTATATCAGCTATCAGGCACTGTTATACTCTAGACCTCTATATCAGCTATCAGACACTGTTATACTCTAGACCTCTATATCAGCTATCAGACATTGTTATACTCTAGACCTCTATATCAGCTATCAGACACTGTTATACTCTAGACCTCTATATCAGCTATCAGACACTGTTATACTCCAGACCTCTATATCAGCTATCAGACACTGTTATACTCCGGACCTCTATATCAGCTATCAGACACTGTTATACTCTAGACCTCTATATCAGCTATCAGACACTGTTATACTCTAGACCTCTACATCAGCTATCAGACACTGTTATACTCCAGACCTCTATATCAGCTATCAGACATTGTTATACTCTAGACCTCTATATCAGCTATCAGGCACTGTTATACTCTAGATCTCTATATCAGCTATCAGGCACTGTTATACTCTAGACCTCTATATCAGCTATCAGGCACTGTTATACTCTAGACCTCTATATCAGCTATCAGACACTGTTATACTCTAGACCTCTATATCAGCTATCAGACATTGTTATACTCTAGACCTCTATATCAGCTATCAGACACTGTTATACTCTAGACCTCTATATCAGCTATCAGACACTGTTATACTCCAGACCTCTATATCAGCTATCAGACACTGTTATACTCCGGACCTCTATATCAGCTATCAGACACTGTTATACTCTAGACCTCTATATCAGCTATCAGACACTGTTATACTCTAGACCTCTATATCAGCTATCAGACACTGTTATACTCTAGACCTCTATTTCAGCTATCAGACACTGTTATACTCTAGACCTCTATATCAGCTATCAGACACTGTTATACTCTAGATCTCTATATCAGCTATCAGACACTGTTATACTCTAGATCTCTATATCAGCTATCAGACACTGTTATACTCTAGACCTCTATATCAGCTATCAGGCACTGTTATACTCCAGACCCCTATATCAGCTATCAGACACTGTTATACTCCAGACCTCTATATCAGCTATCAGACACTGTTATACTCTAGACCTCTATATCAGCTATCAGACACTGTTATACTCTAGACCTCTATATCAGCTATCAGACACTGTTATACTCTAGACCTCTATATCAGCTATCAGACACTGTTATACTCTAGATCTCTATATCAGCTATCAGACACTGTTATACTCTAGACCTCTATATCAGCTATCAGACACTGTTATACTCTAGACCTCTATATCAGCTATCAGACACTGTTATACTCCGGACCCCTATATCAGCTATCAGACACTGTTATACTCCGGACCCCTATATCAGCTATCAGACACTGTTATACTCCGGACCCCATATATATATATATATATATATATATATACTGTATATAGTTAACCATATAGACCGTATAAAATGACTATACTGTTTTGTTTACACACATCATGTTTACAGTCTATACATATAAACATGTACTTGTGTACTTATGGAATAGCGACTGGATAGAAAGTTTCTATCTATCTATCTATCTATCTATCTATCTATCTATCTATCTATCTATCTATCTATCTATCTATATTATTGCTTTAATAAATGATTGTCACACTTTTACTTACTTTAGGCAATAATAAGGATGTGATATGTTTTATTCAGGTCAAACCCATGTACACATTTGCACCAACACTGTGAAGTACTAATTTCTTTATTTAACAGTACTGGCACCTGCACCAGATTTAGTTTACATTTATTAGGAAACATAAAAGTAAGAAAGGCTCACATGTGAAAATGAGTTACAGCAGCTGAGTTGAAACCCAAATTACTTCTGGTGATATATCTTAATGTGAAATTTTCATATATAATAAATAATAAATGCACGTATTGAACTGTTGGCACCTCCTGAACCCCATCCTGAATTGATCCTGATACTAGAATGCTGCTGCGAACAAAACAGAATGTTAAAGTAAATGGAATGAAAAATAATGTGCAAATTATCATTTTCATTATTTAAACAGTCATATCAGCTGTGCACTGGTAAACATAAATCATTGTGTGAGCTCTGCAGCTGTATTGATTTTTCAGCAGGAAAGAAGGCAAACGGCTTATAAAATGTTTCATCTCTTAGTTTATAAGAAGGTTGTGTAGTTGCAGCTTCTTCTCACGGCTCCTTCTCCTCACACACACCTTTCTCCTGAGGAACAAAAGACAGAGCAGCTTAGAAAAACCTAACAATTCTTAACTGACTGCAAATCCAGTCATTGTACCACACGACTGATGTGGGGGTATTCTGGTTCCTGCCCGCTCTGCTCATGGTGTTGTACCGTATTTGCTGATCAAAACTTGTGTCTTAAAGTAATTGCAGAGGTTCTCGTGCAACCGTATGCACACAGTGGCCATCACCAGCAGTCGGCATGTGAGGACTAAATGGGGGTTACTGATGTTTTTTCTCCTTGTGTCTTACACAATGCCTTTATGTGAGAGGTCGGCACATGGTGCTATACATAGGGAACCGGGGAGGCTTATCTTAATGGAGCAGTGAACCAAAAGAGGGTGCAATTTGTTAAAGCTAAACAAACCAGCGCAGTTACGCTTGACAGGTTACTATGGCAGGAGAGGTGAGGTAACAGATATAACATTAGCCAAAACCTATTCACCATGCTTAATGCTATTATCATCCTCCATGTCATAGTTCTTGGGTAGGAACTTACTGAAATGATCGGTGATCTGCAAAATAGTTTATAATATAGTAAATAGGTTTATTTGACTATCTGTTACTGGACCTGATCTTTAATTTCTTCCTCATTTCATGGTAATTATCTACAATAATAAAGTGTGTAATGGAGCTGAGCAATAAGTAAAACATATCAAGAAGAAATGTTCACAATATATAATGTATCTTGCTTTTCTAAGTATGTACTGACCTTACTGAACAGCTTCTTAGAGTAGAGAAGCTGACAGACTCTGATTTATTTGCAGTGGTGGTGACTGGATTCAAGAGCGGCAACATTTTATGTACTATCCAGAATTACCAGTGAAGGTTTATGTAATGGTTTTATATGATGGTTTTATATGATGGATTAATAATGTTCAGTTTAAAAAAATGCTCTGCATGTTCTTCTCCACTGTGATTGGATTTGACACTTTCTATGCCAAATAATTGCTTTAAGGTTTTTTTCTTTTTTTTTGTAAGCTCAAGCCTAAATAGCATTATCTGTTTTACATCCATGTTGTTGGTCATCACAATTTTAGGTTAAATACAGAAACATTGAACTCTGCTGCCCTCTAAAGGTGTTATTAAAATGATTAATTAAAAAAAAAACATTACTTAAAGCTTCTCTTTAAAAGTTGTTTTTTGTGAGATGAGATTTCATGAGATTTTATCGTAACAATAGAAGTGCTTTCTACTTTCTATAATCAACTTGTATTTGCCTTAACTGAAAAGTGCACATAATTAATATTAACATACGACTGTGAGGACTAACGGCTGTGGACAATAATTGCAATCAGCTTAAACGATCGTCATTAGCTCAAATAATTGCGATCAGATGATTATGTAATCATTATCAGCCCTAGAATGATTGTAAAATAATGTCTCAGTAATCAGGCAGTCTATTCATCACCCTTTCATGTAATAACTTATAGCGGCATTAAGCTCTTGAGACATCTGATTCCTAAAACCACTCGTGTGAACAGTTCTCTCCACAGTAAATTTCACTGGAGAAACATTCAGTTGGTATAAAACCTTTACATTATGTTTTTAGACTGTAGGTCATCACATCTTATTTACAATTGTTTTTCTGAAGGAAAAATATATGCTTTAAAGATATGCTCTAAAGAGAGTATGTCTCAGAAAAGCTTATCATGACAATAAGTCAAATAACATTTATACAAATACGATGGTATTAACATTAATTTATTATTAAGTTGATTTTTCTATTACAGCCCTTGTACACTTAACATTCTCCATTCCTGACCTTGTCTAGTTCTTTCCCCCTGTTCTTCATCTCTGCCTCCATCATCTCATAGAACTCTTTCTCTATGCAGGCCACCAGCTCCTCAGCACTCTCCTCTCCCTCTCCCTCTTTGGTCTCATCCTCCTTGCTCTGCTCCGAGCGGCTACGTTCCTTCAGTCGCATCTCTCTGTGACGAGCCTCCAGAATCTTCTCCCGCTTTGTTTCCCGTTCAAACATCTCACAACACAAACAAAAACATATGCAAAGTTATTTTTGATGTCTTTCACACCTTACTGGTAGGGAAATAACAAATATGATCTAAGTGCAAGCTCGACAGTATGCTGTTGCTTCACTGGCAGCTCTTTGGACTTCAACAGCAACAAATTCAAAACACAAATATCACAAGTGAAATCAACTTTGACACTTTGTATATTAACTAACTTATAGATACATAATGAGGGAATAACACATCTGGCGATGATATAGGTAAACAGCCAACTGTCCAATTACATTTGAGCACCTAAAAATATGTGTGTGTAATTGGTTGTAATTTCTTAATTGCTCACTTTACATTCTATGAACTTGCGAGGATGAATGGACGTTTTTTTTAAAGTCATACAATAATTTTATTTATACCATTGATAGTATGTAATGTTTTTTAATGTTAAGAACTAAGCATATCTGAACTTGGGCTACTGGAGATCCAGCAGAGGTGTTTATTTGTGTATTTGTGGGTACCTCTCACCATTGTAGCCAGTGCTTTCTCATTTTTCTGCAGGGTGCAAAGTCCTGAGGATATCTCCAGCAGAGTGGCAGTGCCCAGCTGTGAGCCGCAGGCCAGAAAACGCCCATTATCCTGCACCCGTATGCTGTACAGAGCCTCATCACATACCTAACATAACCAAAGCAGACTTACTTAGCATACAGTCATGTGTTGGTCCTAGAGCACCTCCTGTCCTGCCCATTTTAGTGTTTTCTCTGTTTCCAACACACCTGATCCAATCAATTACCAGCTCAGTAACAACATCTTACTGAGAATGTGCAGGACAGGCAGGACTTTAGGGCCATGGTTACGAATCTGTAGTTTACGAAACAAGAAAACAGCTGAAACACCTAATAAAACTTTCTAACATAACCAAAGTATATACACATATTAAACAGGTTAATTCATACTTTTAGACTGAGTGTTGGATCGTTCTGCTTGAACAGGAAGTCCCATACGTCTAAAGTGCCATCCATTTTGACAGTAAAGAAGACAGAAGGTCTTACAGGGCTCCAACATCCATCTGACAGGTAGGTCATGTGGTATCTGCAAACATAGCCAATGTAGTGATTTTCTACACTTGTGTACTATGTCTATCCAAAAGAATTATTTTTTATAAACAGCTTCAAATCCAGTGTAATCTGTACCATAAGAATAAATAACTATATATATAAAATATACAACATTTAAAGGTGTATATATAACATATACATCACAGGAAGAACCATTTACATAGAACTTTGCCTTTACAGAAGAAACATGTTTTACAAACAACTGACTTTACTGGTTTACTGTTGGTACCTTGGGTTATTTTACAAAGCAGGCTTTCTCAGTTTAGCCCGATAACTTAAGCCCAAATAAATCATAGTCTGTCCAGTAGGGTCCTCACTGTTGGTCTTAAGTTATATTAGATAACAGAGAAATTCTGCTTTGTGAAATACCCCCCTGAACTCTACATTCCACTAACACTAGCAGTTTGATATTGGTACGTAAGGATGGTTACTTGGTCCACATGATGGAAGATTCTCTAATGTCCTCGGACCAGATGCGGGCTGTCCAATCAGCAACAGTCAGGAAGTTCTTGGGAAAGAAAGGGTTCCTCTGAAGAGCATAGATGGGCCCATGATGGCCACTGTATGTACATACTATCTTCTCTGCCGGAGTTTTTGCTTTACGGTTACATGAGACCACCAGACCCTGTTCAGTCCCAACCATGAACTTTGTGGGCTGGTGAAGAAAAGTGGAGTCTTCAGGGTTCCATTCATAGTGCTTTAATCTGAAAAACAATCTCTGATTCTGAGATGGCTCCTTACCATGGTGCTTTCAAACTCCAGTGAGATGGCCCCCAGTGCATTATCCAGTTTCCCCTCCTTGCTAGGGTCCAGCACCAGTCGTTCTGTGGGCTCACTCATTTTACGAATGTCCCACCATAGTACCTGATAAAAATGTACCAGTAATGTTTATAATGAGTTTTTTAATCAAGTGAGTAAAAAGGGGCACTGTTTTAATAAAAGGGTGCAGTAACGTCCAACAGTACAGTTCACTGCCCTGTCCACTGACCTGACCATCAGTGGAAGCTGAGAAGAAATCTGTGCCAGTCTTTGACTGCAGCCAGATGACCTTATAGACTGGGTCTCTATGGCTGTGCTCAATGGCGGACATCTCCACTGGCTGGCTTCCTTTACGTGTGTCCCAGTAGGCTGCAAAGAAGCGAGACTCTCAGTGATACACATACAAGACTGGTAGAGCATCAATAAGTTTGAACACACTGAAGTAAAACTCAGTTTCTGAGCCAACAGAAACTTTTCATTATCTAAAAAAACTCTGTATATCTATGTATATCATAATTATACAATAATTATACTTGGCTGTAAGAACAGAAGCCATTTGTACACACTTAGAAAGCTACACTTCACAGGCTATTTTATAACATGTGACACACAAGTCCTCAATTAGTTATGCACTGAAACGTGCCCTTTAGCACTGTCCTGCAAGTCCTTCCATATCTGATGCATCTTTATGAGCTTGCATAAGTAATGCCCTTTATACTTAATTGCTGAACATTTTCCATTAACTGTAATTCTCTGAGAAATGACAGTGATTAGGACGCACAGGGCAGCTGAGAAAAAGTCACATAAACATTAAAATTAAGACAAGTAAAGTTGCAAGTGGTACGCCCAGCCATTAAGAAATGGTTATGTCAGTAAGAAAGAGCCAGTATCTTAAAAAAAGATAATGTAATAAGACTTCTGATTACCGATTTGTCCATTGTAGCTTCCGCCAACTAGAATGTGTGAGTCTTTGGAGTTATACTCCAAACAAACTAGTGGAGATACAGGTTTCAGGGTCATCTCAGGTTTGTTGGGGTTTTCTATATGAGAACACAGAAATTGTCACTTGCATTTAAACATGCAAAATTAAGTGATAGAGTAAGTGAGGCATATATATATATATATATATATATATATATATATATATATATATATATATATATATATATATATATACACATCATTACAAATAGCCCTCAGGGGCAAGTAAGATATTGGATATAAGAAACAAGTAGGATATAGGCTCTTCAATCATGCTGGAACTTTGTCCAGTATGTAATCTTCTAAGCTGTGATACTGTAATATGATAGTAACCATAATGACATTTTGAATATTTGTGACATACCAATGTCCCAGATATAGGAATCATAACTCATGTCTTTGGTGACTTTCTGGAACTCCAAAGAAGAGTAAGCCACAGCCAGCTTACGGCTACCATCAGGGTGCCAAGACAAGCTGGTGGCAGTGCGTTTCACCTCGTTAGGGTCTCTGTATGTAGACAAGAGAAAAAAAATAGATTACCTGCTATTCAAACGGCAGCTCTCTTACTCTCATACGACTCTGCCACTAGAGGGATCCATGCAGACTACTTTTGTGAAGTTGTCACATTTGTCAGCAGGGTCACCTGAACACATTGATGGTTTTGGCTGAGGGCTGTTCCTCTGTCTCCTCCACTACTTCCTCCTCCTCAAAGTATTCCTGATAGATATCAATGGCGTTGTTCTGTCTAATGCAATGCTCCATGTGCTACAGTACAAAGAAACAGGCCTGAGTTACACTATCATATACAATTATTGCGCAAAGATCAGGGACAACACTTCATTTCAGTCATATGCACACAAAGCTTTGCTTTTCGGCACAACTATGGCAAAGACAACATTAGAAGAGAAAGAATCGTGTCGATATACATGGTAGAGCATTTGGCGTGAGGTTGCCCACTTCTCCAAAGTTACATAGTGCTATAGCAAGTTTTCTAAGCCCAGAGGGGCTAAAAGAGAAAACCCTCCTAATAAGTCGGTGTACCACTGACTTCTATTGTATTATAAGTATTGTCGTACAATAAAATAATGCTAATACAATAATACTTATATTGTATTATAAGTATTATTGTATTTTAAGACTTATATGTGTGTACATATTGCAAATTTCTTTTTTGTTGTAAATTATTATTAGAGTGTTTATTAGATTGTTTATTTTTTCTACATAACCGCCTGCTGCTGTAATAACTGCAATTTCCCCCTAGGATCAATAAAGTATTTCTGATTCTGTGTACCAGTGTAAAGTGATTTGAAAGCTGCTATTTTAAACTTAAAATGTTACAAAGTATTGTTTTAATAGCAAAGTACTGAAATTAAAATGTATATGGAAAATACCAGCAATGTGCTCTCGTATTTGTCTTTGCCGTGGTACTCACACTCCCCAGCTGCATAATGGTGTTCACATAGTTTTCATCCTTCTCCACTTTCTTCCTGTAGCGAATGGTCTGCTCCATTTCCTGGGGGTTAATATCTTTCGGCCAACCGCCTTCCACATGGTTTATTCCACATGTCTCATATTCGAAACGCTGTGTGTTCACCTAATAATGGGTAACAACTATATGTTAGATAAGGAGTTGATAACACTGTCACAGCCCCCAAGGTCCATAAGCATCTCAGATTGTGAGTGTAAATCTTGGATCTGTTCTTCATATTACTATAGAGCTTGAGATAAGCTTTCAGATCTAGGTCGGGCAGTAGTGATGGACTGGATGGTATAAGGACATTATTAATGGTGCTCTGAATGATTTGTTGTACTAACCTCATGTTCAGACATTTCCTGCACGCACTGTATGGGTACATCACAAGGGTCTCTGTCTATGAAGTTGGCAGCCAGAGAGGGGTCAGGTAGAATGTCCACATGGAGCTCGGCTGGCCTGTCTGAGAAGTTACACTGGCGGCCGAACTCATTGCGTTTCTTAGTGTACACGTAAACAATCTCCATGATGAGGGCTACAAGGCAATGTTCAGTACAGATGGATGAATGGATGCAGATGCTAAACAGGAACTAAAAGAAATTTTGTGATTTATTTAGTGAGATATATCAATCAAGAGCTCATTAAAGGTATTAACTAATTCATTCAGTTTGCTGTGAAATGATTTATTCTACAAAAATGTTCAGAGTCAGAATTGTTTGCACTGATGGTGAAGGGAATAAGACTTTACAGCTCAAGAGAAATTCCATAATTAAGTCTTTAAGATGTCCACAGCGACATAGGTTTGATGTAGCTGTACAGAAATGTACTCTTACTCCTATTCTAAAACAAGTTTTATATGTAATTTATTGATATACAACAATTATTTGGCTTCACAATGCCCTGCATGTACCCACCGGCCATTAATTAAAATAAATAGCTTAAATATGTTTTAAAACAGGACTTTATCACAAAATCTATGTGTTAGACACCAGGCAGCATATATCCACCTATTTCACATAGTAACTTTCTGTGAAGTAGCATTTAAAGACATTAACTCTTCAGATGATTGGTTGCTATCACCACCACTGTGAAAGATTTTGACATGGTCAGTTTTCTAGAGTGAAGCATTTCATACCAAAACACTCTCAATGACTTTGTTTACATCTGAACTTTTTATTTTAGAGCCTTTAAAAGCTGCTCCACTGAAGGTCATTGCACACATGCCTGATGCCTAAAACACAACACAAGAGTGTACAATAGTTTTGAGGTATTTTGTCTAAAAAGTATTTAAAAATAAATATTAATAAACAATAATGGCAGAGATGTACATGTAGGGGTCCATAAGTCAAATAGTATCTAAGAAAAATACTTTTCTCTATTTCCCATCTTCCACATTACATACAGCTAGTATGGTGCTCTATTTTACATAAAACCACTCTGGATAAAAAAAGTTTAAAACAAAGGACACCAAGTAATTTTTAAGCAGAGATTTTCCAGGCACAGGGTTGTTGTTTTACAGGATTTTCTAAATGGTCGTTTGGAAAACTACAAGCTTTCTGATGTTACGAGTCAACCTACTGACATGAAGTTAGTCAGGTTCGCTATCTGTAAGTACATTCAGTGGTTCCAGCGCGTTGTAAAAGTTGTGAAGCCAATGACTGATTAAACTGTGTGCTAATAAACACTTACCTCAGTTATAAACTCTGAAAATCGTGTTTATATTCTACACAGAGATTGTATTGAGTCCCCGCTGTTTCCTCACATCGGACTCAGGAGTTTACCGTGTCATAGCAACAGACCCCGCCCCCAACCGGATATGACCAAAGCCTGTGAACGCGCCAGAGGAACGTTACGTCACCTGAATTTTGGAACAGACTTTTAGATCTAAATCGTTAAATGTATCACCGCGATCACTTTAATTAATGTATTTAATATTTATAAGGTAAGACACCACAAATTAACTGTACAATACTCAATCCTGATAGGATGTTGCATCTCTCTGTGTTTCTCTCTCTCTCTCCCTCCCTCTCTGTCTCTCTCTCTCGCTCTCTCCCTCTATCTGTCTCTCTCTCTCTGTCTCTCGCTCTGTCTCTATCTGTCTGTCCGTCTCTCTCTCTCTCTTTCTGTCTCTCACTCTCTTTCTCTCTGTCTCTTTATCTGTCTCTCTATCTCCCCCCCTCTCTCTCTTTCTGTCTGTCTGTCTGTCTCTCTCTCTCTCTCTCTCTCTCTCTCTCTCTCTCTCTGTCTGCCTCTCGCTCTCTCTGTCTGTCTCTCGCTCTCTCTGTCTCTCGCTCTCTCTGTCTCTCTATCTCTTTCTATCTGTCTGTCTCTCTCTCTCTTTCTGTCTCTCACTCTCTCTCTGTCTCTTTATCTGTCTCTATCTCCCTCTCTAGCTCTCTCTCTCTCTCTCTCTCTCTCTCTCTCTCTCTTTATCTGTTCCTCTATCTCTCTCTCTCTTTCTGTCTCTCTCTCTCTGTCTCTCTTTCTGTCTCTCTCTCTCTATCTGTTCCTCTATCTCTCTCTCTTTCTGTCTCTCTCTCTCTCTGTCTCTCTTTCTGTCTCTCTCTCTGTCTCTCTATCTCTCTCTCTCTCTCTATCTGTTCCTCTATCTCTCTCTCTTTCTGTCTCTCTCTCTCTCTGTCTCTCTTTCTGTCTCTCTCTCTCTGTCTCTCTATCTCTCTCTCTTTCTGTCTCTTGCTCTCTCTCTCTCTTCTCTCTCTTCTCTCTCTCTCTCTCTCTCTCTCTCTCTCTCTCTCTCTGTCTCTTTCTCTTTCTCAATTAAATTCAGTAAGCTTTATTAGCATAATAATATCATATACAGTATTGCCAAAGCCTCATCACAAACAACACAAATGAACTTTCTAAACATTAAACAATTAAAATAATAATAATATTAAAAATTAAATTTAAAATGAGTTAGTGATACTGTAACACAATCATACAAAGATATAATATATACATAAAATGTTTAAAAATAAAATATATTTACAGTCAGGGTAACTATTGTGTGTGTGTGTGTGTGTGTGTGTTGTGTTTGGGTGGGTCACTCACTGTCCCTCATGTTGTGGCAGGCTGTAACGTACGTCTTTCTCTCTCTTTTCTTTTATATGTAGCTACTTTCAGTCTTGAGAGGTTTTCTGTCAGGGAAGCGACAGTATCTGTGTCTGTGTCTGTGTTTTGATCACTGTCAGCTATCAAGCTCTGCACCAATCCACACGCTTCCCTTAGGCTCATGGAAAAAAAATAAAAGGTCAAAGAAGTTGCTGTCTCACCAACAAAGTGGCATTAGTTGTCAACGACTGTGTCTGTGCTCAGCCATGATGTCTACAGCTCTGACACACTTTTAGGTTTTTGTCTTCTACACTGTCAGAAGCAAAAGTGACCATTGGAGTAAAATCGAGGAACTGGGAGGTTAAACCTCGGACATAAGACCTAATCCAAGCAGTAGAGCTTAAGTGGCATTACTCTAACTCCTATTGCACCCATCTGGTGCAGCCAGCACGCTATGTATAGCCACAGACCAGGTGAACTCATCCACCAGGCAGACACTTGTATTCTTACTGTCATCCTGTCTGTCTGCTCAAGAAACAGAGAAAGGCCCAAAGCAGGATAAATATATCTTAACATCAGATTAAAGATTAAATACAACTAAATCACTTTCTAGTATTTTATGAAGACATACAACAAATATAGACTTAAATACAGGCACTAAATATGTATAAGCTGCCATCACAATGAAACTCTCCTTTTATATTACTTGATTATCTTCACACTAAAACAGTTGATGGTTTTGTATAAAAAGCCACTCTGACCTCAGCCCTATGGTAAGACTCACTTCTTTCCATTCACACATGGTCACCGGTTGGATAAGGAGGAAAGTGAAGACTGCCTATTGGCTTAAGAGCCACACATGTGTCAGCTGAGTCCAGGAGGACTCCAGACTGCTGGCTTAACACAGCGTTCTGTACGGCTTTAGAGAAGAACATCTGAGCCTGGTGATAAGAGCAAGGCAACATCAACATGAGCTTCACTATAGAGGAGAGAGGAAAACCCAACACACAGGACCACAGAGTCTACTTCAGTAAGTTGACCTCATACACTGAAGTTACACTGAGTTACACAGCTTTTCAACCGTCAATATATTTATTACCAAACTTCATTAAGAATAAACCCATTTTTTCATGGATGGATTGATTTTTAACAGCTGATACAGTTTCAGTTAGTTACTGTCAATACTAACAGCATCTTGATTATTCTTTCTAATACAATATACACATTCTGTAACTTTATTAGCTGCACAGTCGTGTGTAAAACTCAGTGTTGTGGGATAAGTACAAAAGATCTGTACAGTTTCTGCTTTCTTTAGTCTAAACCGTTGAAAAAAGAACATCTGCTAGTGACAGTTACAGGCAAGAGTGCCTCGCTGGAAAGAACCAAATAAAGCTAATGAAGAAGTCTTGAAATTCTAAAGAGGCCTGAGGTAGTTATATTGAGATCACGGCTTTATTGATGTGTGATCTCAAAATAAGGAAAGTTGTTTTCTTAAAATCACAGTTTATCTTGGAATCACAAGACAATGAAGCTATGATTTCAAGAAAAACAGGCCAGAGATCTGAATCTTGTGGCCTCTCTAGACTTAAAAAAGATTTTAAAAAGATTGTATACAAAAGAAAGAAAACACAACATAAGCCTTAAAGTATTTAGTGGGGGTCCCAAAAAGCAATAAGCTCAGTTTTTATCACTTAATGTATCATATTAAATTCAACCGGAATTCATTTACTGTTTTCTTCATAAATAAGAACATTTTATTTGTTAATTCATGATCAACCATACTATACATTCATTTAAAAAGACAGATTTTCTCTTATCCCCCATCAACATGCAATGACTTTCGATTCTGATTTGATCTTACACATAACTTTTATTTTATCTTTTATTTTGTATTTTTTTATACAAATATATAAAAATATAAAAATACATATCATATAAAAATACTTTTATTTACTTTAACTTATATTATTATACTTTGTATATATTTTTATTTTATCTTATATCTTATCTACTGGTGAATGGAGGAACAACAAAGTAAGAATTTCATTGTACAGTGTAACTGTCTTTTTCTGCTGTGCATATGACAATAAAACTCTTGAATCTTCTGATTTTACAGCATTAAAACATCTTCTGATTTTCACTGTGCACCAAGAGGCACAGTCCTATTAACCAAGAATATTAACACCCCCCCCCCCCCCCCCCCCCCCCCCCCCCCCCCCCCCCCCCCCCCCCCCAACACACACACACACACCTACTATCATGAATCAACCACACTTATGTAACTCAGTGACTCTACTCTATTTCACTTAAGAGTACAGAAGACAATGCTTTCTGATTGGTGAAGCTCTTACTGGTTTTAGCAGTTGGATATAAATGGGTTGATTATAAATGGCTCATATTTGCCAAACCTTTTCAAAATGTCCCAGATATGACGCACAAAAGCCAATTGTTGACTAACCACAGTAAATAATATTTTGAATGTCATTATATGAAACCTTTATACCTTTTAGTTGTTATTCCAGATTTCTGTAAATGTCTTACTCAAGGTGTGTTACTATTAGTCAATAACTGTTCTAAGGCTACAAACCTCTCCACAGAGAACTCAGAGGGGAGGTACATATCTCCATTCCACGACATCCCCCTCTATGCAGACGAGGCAAAGGTGTGTTGTTTTTTATTGGAATCTGTTTCACACAAAATGTAGTATATACCACAGTCAGTACATTCATATGAGCCTGTATGTAGATTAGCAACAGTGTAGTAAACACAAAGCCTATTTCTCTCAAACAGCTTGTAAGCTGCATATCTGGCCTGTAATCCAAAGGTCACTCTTTAAGCTGTATTCCGTGTGAAAACCATTTCCAGATTAGATCCCACAGCCACTTTTAAGACTTCGTAATCATGTGTCTTGTCGACTCGCTCAGCAGCGTTTACTATGTCTTTTCTGTTCTGTCTGATGCATTACACTGCAGTTCTCTGTGATTTCACATTGGTTTTCCTGTTTTTTATGCTATTTTATTTCTCTACCAATACGAATATAATTAACAGTCGCTCAGAACAGTTTAATAGGCATAAATCGCAACAGAAAAAGGAGAAATCTTATCAGTTCTTCTTTTGGTCAATTGCCATTTTCATTTATATATAGTTGTCATATGTATATTTTTAGGAATTATGCAAAAAATTCTAATTTACACAATTCTACATCACCTTGCAACTTGAATTTGCAAGATCGGTTTGTAGCTGCTAATGTTTAAGAACATTCCTCGTCACTTAACAAGCTTTTCGTTGATTTTCACCAGAATATCTTCCATGCAGTTGTAGAGGTTCCCAGATGGACCAATGCAAAAATGGAGGTATGTATTCCTAAGGGACATCACTGACAGGTAATAGTTATATCTCTCGATAAAAGAAAGCTCTGTTCTGTGTTTGCTGAACGGTGTTGCTGTAATGAATGTACAGCACTAGTAATGGCAAACATATATGAGATTTAATGGGCAAAATACTGTATATGCCCTATAGTTTAGATATAGTTTCGTTTATTCTCAGAAGACCTTTCTCAGTTGGATCACCACATATCTAGTACCTAATTGTACATATGCTGCTTTTTAGTCATAGACATGTGAAGAGTTTTGTTTCAAATCACATTATACAGCACTATCAGGATTTGTTTTCTTAGTTGGTAGTGGGTAGGGCTGGATATCGCCACTGATTTCCCAGATCAATTCGATCCCGATTCACAAGGTCCCAATTCAATTCGATTTCCGATTCGATTCGATTCAATTCAATATCGGGATATTTCAGTTACAATAATATGTTTTGTTTGAATATGAAAAGAGATTTTCAGTAAACTAATGTGGTAAATCTTCAAGGAACACTCAACCTACCATTACTAAAAACATTAGTGTTTATATGTTTATATACTGTCATGGTTTCTGAATCCAAAATGTAGCCAGACATCTGCTTTCAAGTTCTGGGGCGCCTTCACTTGTGCTCCAGCCATGCTTAACTGATGTGCGCCCCCAGCCAGATCTCGTTGCCTGAAAAAGACTGCTAATTTAAAAAAGGAAGGCTAATTTTAAAGGTCGATCTCGGGTTTATGCGAATCGATATCAAATTATTCAAATGAAGATCGATTTGAATCGAAAAATAGATTTTTTAAACACACCCCTAGCAGTGGCCATGAAACAAATTTCAGTGCTACATTATCATTAATACCACATGATCCGAAATTGGTTGCCAGCGGTTATTCTTTACTAAAACTCATTATATTCAATATGGTTACAAAGCAATACACAGTAGGTGGTGTAGTCAGAAGCTTTTTAGTAGGGTGCCCATGTAAGATCCAGTGATTTTACTGGGGTTACAAAAAAGGTGAGGTTACATTTTGATAGAGTAATATTTGGCTGGTTAACATGCTAACTGCAGCATTAGCAGGCGCTACTGAAATAGTATGAAGTCAAAAAAGGGTCATAAAGATTTTAAGTTGGTAAAACAATAGTCACACATGTACTGAAACTTTAGGCAACGTTTTAACTACATGCACATAAAATCTAAATCCAAAAATTAACTGGAATGTGCAAACCTGAAACAAAAAGTAATATTAATAATAATATGGAAAAAATATTTTAAATGTCTAAAAATAAATATTTTTTATTTGTAGAAAAAATTTGCATTTGTAAATCCAATGTTGTGAATGTGTGAATCAGTTCTGCTCAAAGTGTGGAGGAAAAAATCCTCACATTCACCCTGTTTTGACGGCTAATTGATGGACCAATAGGAAAGCTTAAGCTGGACCCATCAGATTGTGAGGTTGGAAGGGGTTGGAATATGCCTCCTAACTCCATCATGGCGCTTCCAGGCACAGATACAATGCTAGTTCATGTTTCTTCAGCAAAAAGTTGGTTTTAAAGAAGATAACAGGCCGGCTCTAAGCAGTGGTTTTATTTACACTACTGACTGTTGTGCTATAATGATCAATTATAGTAAATGTATAAATGTGTATATGTTTTACTAAGCAGTTCTGCAGATGTAGCAGAAGGATTACTGGTGTGGTTCACATAGACCACAATGTGTAACAGAAACACTCCACGCTCTAATACAGTGATGTGGAGACTTATTTAGATGATTTTAAATGTTTCTCTGTAATGTAGAAAGCCAGCAGTAGCTGCTTCCTTAAGCAAAACAAAAAGAATAACATTAATGTTTTGAGCAGCATTCTCTCACTCATGTACTGAGCGGCACGACTGTTCATAACTGACTGGCAACTGCCCTGATGATAGATTTGCATACAGGGCAGCAGAGCTTTTCCATGGTGACTGCTTCAGTGATGATGGCAGAGTGTCACAATTTTTGTGGAGAGGCCAGAAGGATGCTTCCTGAGAGGGAGTCACTGCCCACTCCATGCAAACCCTTGGCTAAGCCCCTGATAAGCAGCATTTTGGATTTCAGGAATCAGTTCAGTTCTCTGAACTGAAAAACCTAAAATACTTAATGTCCAAGAGTTCATAGACAAACGCTTCTTTGAAGTTTCTTATGAAAATAAGGGTATTTATAGAGAGTTTCTATTCCTCTGGGAAGGTTTTCCTTTAAATATTAGAACATTTGATTTTATTTAGTGTCAGAAGCATTAGTGAGGTCAGAAGGACAAGCCAATTGGTATGGTTACCTTTCGTTCTATAGATTTTTTTCCATAGACACCTGTGTCAGTAATGTGTGCAAAATAAAAAAGCTGAATTCTCTACTTAGATAGAATGTCTGGATACTTTTGGATATACAGCTTATGTCAGTTACTGTTTTTCCCCCCAGATTGCAACCAAAGATCCCCTGAACCCCCTGAAGCAGGATGTGAAGAAAGGAAACCTGCGTTATGTGTGTAATGTGTTTCCTCATAAAGGCTACATCTGGAATTACGGAGCTATCCCTCAGGTCTGTTTCTCTACTGTACTCTATCTCTACTCTGGGTGTGAGCACATCTTAAATGTGATTCATGTGGGGCTGTGGCGAAGCGTGAGCTTTAAAACACGCATAGCTGCTCCTCAAATGGCTCCCTGCCAACATATATAGTCCACAAACTGTCAGATTTCTTGTCCCAGGCATGTAGGCTACGTGTCATTTGTGCCTCTAAAAGTCCTGTCGGAGCATCTTTTAATGTTTTTAACCATTTATAGATCACATAAGTTACTACATACACACTCACACGTTTGTCTTCCTATATTAGTGAGGTCATCCATAGGTTTTTATTGATTGTTGTTTTACCATAACTAAATAATACTACACCTACACCTAAACCTAACCCTAGACTAGACTAACTTTCTGCTCTCTCTCTCTCTCTCATTATATATATATATATATATATATATATATATATATATATATATATATATATATATATTTATTTATTTATTTATTTATTGCAAATCCATAGCAAATTAATAAAAATGCTCAATTAATAACACACTCATATTAGAGTAATCTAAAATTTGTCGATAGAGTAATCAAATAATCAAAAAAATTATTAGAAAAATCAATTAAGAAATGAATCGTTAGGTGCAGCCCTAGATTCATGATCCAGTTTAATATACTCTAGCTGAAAGTATTTAAAGCTAAATACTTTAAAGTCGGCACATCACTTTTTAATCAGTTTTGTTGCAGCAAAAAGAATGTCCTTCACTGCAGGACAAACGATCAACTTATGATTTAACCCATTCATGTAGACTTGGGAGGATCCAGGACACAAAGACGAAGATACAGGATGCTGCGGGGACAATGACCCCATCGACATCTGTGACATTGGAAACAAGGTAGGGGTAATGATGAGTAAGAAGAGTCTGATGAAGCCATTAGATGCAAAGAGCAACGGCAATGTTTACTGTGTCACCTCCACTGCAGTATCTAAAACTTTGACTTAGTGATTCATTCCCATTTTATGACACAGCTTTTGTGGGCTGGCAAAGCCGCTGACATTTCTATTTAGTTTATTTGTATCAAATGTATTTTAGAGTGCATGAATCATTCCGGCTTTTACCTCTGTAAGTGCTTCTTCCTCAGTTCTGGCTCTCCGCAGGTGTGCTCTCGCGGTGAAGTCATCTGCGTGAAGGTGCTGGGGACGTTGGCGCTGATAGATGAGGGGGAAACAGACTGGAAAGTCATCGTCATTAACGTTGAGGACCCTGAGGCCGAAGACTTTAACGGTGAGTGAGAAACTTCATGCTGTACTGACGCAGAACTCTTTCCAGCTCATCGTTGTGCTGTGTCACTTCACAGATATCGATGACGTGAGGAGGCTGAAGCCGGGCTATCTGGAAGCTACAGTGGACTGGTTCAGAATGTACAAAGTACCAGATGGAAAACCAGAGAACCAGTTTGCCTTCAATGGTGAATTCAAGAACAGGGTAAAGCCAAGTAGAATTGTGATGACTTGATAACACAAGTGCTTAAAAAAAACATAAATTCAATATTCCAGGTATTATATATTATATTATATTATAAGGGATTACTATAGAGACTCTCTGACCACAGTCAAAAATTACATGTATATGTGAACATGCTTACTACTGACCTCCACCAGTGCCATAGTCATAGTCAGTTTGTTTTCATTCATGTACATTTACATTCCAGTAAAGATTATTGATAACATGACTTTGAAGTTTGACTTCATTACAATACTTATAGACAACTAGTCATCATATCTTCTGCTCCATGAAACACATGTTAATGCTCAGTAGTACACAGATATGCTTCTTTAATATATTTACAATGTACTAAACTACATTCATGTTCAATGGGCGTATATGCGGCTGAAACAGGAAGCCTAGCACATCCCAAATTTATCAACATTAACATTTTAATATAACATTATAATCATTACGGATTTTAGAAGAATTAATTTTTGGGAAGATGGGCTAGTGCACTATAGATCCCTGTGGTGCAGCCTAAGATTTGTGGCATTTTTTCCCTTCCATTACTTTTACTTTTAAAACTAAAGTAGTTTTGAAACCAGTACTTTTATACTTTTACTGGAGTAAAGTATTGTTTCACCATAATATTTATACTTCTATCTGAGTAATGAATATGAATACTTCTTACACCTTTGAAAATACTATCATTGTTAGAACTTGTATCTTTAGTTTTGTTGTTTTTCAGTTTATTATTAATATTTCTTAATACCTGAGTATTACTGTCCTGAGTATAATCATCTGTTGTCTCAGTACAGAAATTTGTGGCTGTATTATGGTAAATTGTGGCCTCAGTATAAAAATTGAAGACCGCATAGTAAATTATGGCCTTAATATAGTAAATTGTGGCTTCAGCATTAAAGTCATTTGTGGCCTCAAGTTAGTAATTTGTGGCCTCAATATACATTTTATTCACACACAGCTAACATATATTTATACATATACCTAACATATACTTGTCCCTCCAACCCACATAAAAATGGGTGTTTTATGTTACTAAAAAAGGAAAATGCTTAACATGTGGACAGATATTTATTGACAACACCGACATCACATGCATGTTTACAGCTCTTTGAAGAGTGGTGACCATGCTTTATGATTCCACACATGATGCTGTATCATTTGAAGAGAATTAATATGAACAGCAATGCAAAGTTCAGTCAGTATCCATAATAGTCCTTGGGCTGCTATGTAAGGTTTGTTTATGCATAGTTCTTTTATTGTTTCTGCATCGTTCACATTGACTAAAACAGAGCTTTAGAGGGCAGTGCAGAAGACTTCTCAGGGCATACATAACATATGAACATAACATGTGGTTTTCATGTTTAAAAGAACACTGTGAAAAGATGGAAATATTTCTTGTTTTTTATTGTTATTTAATGAAAATACATGGTGTATGAGATTGAATAGCTATTAACAGACTACTGACTGCACTTTTAATTTTCATATTTAGTCAATTAATCAAAGCCACCCTTACTTGATCAACCCATTATGGAAATCATCAATAGTTGCACCCCAAACATAAAAATCTTGAATTATATCAAACCGATAAGGCTGAGGCAGTGTTGCATTACAGAATATTACAATTAACATTATAAATGCTAGTTTTAGTTCACCGTGCCTCTTTGGTAATGAGCTGAGTGAACTGGGTTTTTGTTGTTTTGTAGGAATTTGCTATTAAGACTGTCAAAGATACCCATGGATACTGGAAAGCACTGATAATGAAAAAGACTGAAGCAGGAGAGCTCAACTGGTATGGTAATCAACATCTCTACATGTGTACATGTGTAGTAGTTTTAAATATTATTGTACTAGTGAATTAAAAAGCAATGGATAAACTGTGTGCAGTTGGAATAGGATAGTTTATGTGGGGTACTGATTTTGTAGGGTGCAGGGTTGGGTTGGCATTAGCAAAGTTTCTGATTTTTGTTTAATGTCCTCTCCAGCATGAACACCTGCATCACAGACAGTCCATTCACCTGCACCTGCAGCGATGCCAAAGCCATCGTAGACTCAGTGAGTTCCTTTAATGTTGTTTCACTGTTACTGAGCTGCACTAAAGTCTGAGTAGACTGATAAATCAGTGTAATGATTTCTTATTGATCTCTGTGTTATAGAGCTCCACTAAAGTCTGAGTAGATTAATAAATCAGTGTGATGATTTGTTATTCATCTCTGGGTTATTAAGCTCCACTAAAGTCTGAGTAGACTAATAAATCTGTGTGATGATTTGTTATTAATCCTTGTGTTATTAAGCTCCACTAAAGTCTGAGTAGACTAATAAATTAGTGTGATGATTTGGTATTAATCCCTGTGTTATAGAGCTCCACTAAAGTCTGAGTAGATTAATAAATCAGTGTGATGATTTGTTATTAATCCTTGTGTTATTAAGCTCCACTAAAGTCTGAGTAGACTAATAAATTAGTGTGATGATTTGGTATTAATCCCTGTGTTATAGAGCTCCACTAAAGTCTGAGTAGACTGATAAATCAGAATGATGATTTGGTATTAATCTCTGTGTTATAGAGCTCCACTAAAGTCTGAGTAGACTGATAAATCAGTGTAATTATTTGTTATTAGTCTCTGTGTTATTAAGATCCACTAAAATCTGAGTAGACTGATAAATCAGTGTGATTATTTGTTATTAATCTCTGTGTTATTAAGATCCACTAAAATCTGAGAAGACTGATAAATCAGTGTGATGATTTGTTATTATTCTCTGTGCTACTGAGCTCTGTTAAAGTCTGAGTAGATTGATAAATCAGTGTTATGATTTGGTATTAATCTCTGAGCTGAGCCTGTCATTAATCTCAGCATTAATTGGATTATAAACTGAGCTATAAACTGGAGTATTATAAATACACAGTTAACAACTTCCTTCTTTCACAGTCAATATTTTGACATTATTTTTATAATGTCTCTAGCAGTTTGCAATAAAATTGTTTTTTCCCTTCTCAGGCAAATGCATATGGTGAAGAAGAAACAATCCCAAGCTCAGGTAGGTAATCTTCATAACAGCCTGCTCAATCTGACATCCAGTTCTCACTTCAACCTCCCTCTGGGTAAAACTAGAAAATGCCTGTACACTGTTCTACAATCAGAGCAGACATTAAGTGTCAACTAAACCTTACACTTTGTTCATTAAATATTGATTTCACTGTTTTCATTTGATGACACCTATTCCATTCTTTTTTTTGTCGTTCCAGCTGACAAATGGTACTACTACAGCAAATAATCATCGAGGGACAGCAGACGATTAAAGATTTGCAAATGGTTTAGGACTCACTTTAATCCAGTCAATGTGGTTGATGTACTTAAGCTGTAATTATGTTTTCTGCTCTATGAACAATATATGACTTTTACAGAGATAGAGACTTGCTTAATTAACTGGTAAAAGGGTTTACTACTTATCTTAGATGATCGGGAACAAATTAAGATTAGAACTCCACTCAGCTCAGCTAAAGACCAGAACTGTTTTCTGAGAAGATTCAAGATGTTTGGACGACTATCAGATATGAATAAAACTTTTCTGTCAAGTTTGGAAGTACAGTTGCAATTTTTTGCAAAACACAAAGTATTACTGAACAGCACACACAGTAACACACCACCATCATGTCAGTGGCACTGCAGTGCTGAGAATGATCCCTCACCCAAATAATGTTTGCTCTGTGGTGGTCCTATAAATGTGTGTGTGTATATATATATATATATATATATATATATATATATATATATATATATATATATATATATATATATATATAGGGCTGTGACAGCTCTGTTAACCTCATGAAGAAGATAATAATAAGAAGAAGAAACATTTAATCCTATCATTAAGGCTCTAGACAGGATTATGCATTATATTCTGATGGCCTTTAAAGGTTTCAGGTCTAATTTAATTCTGTATTTAAGCAACGTGTGCAACAAAAAACTAAACAAGTTTAAATGCAATCCTTAATCAGGATTATATGCTAATGTGGATATGTTATGTGAGAAATACAACATCAACTTATTACAGTCTATTGTACAGAAGGTGTTTCTGATTTGTTATATAAATCTAAAATCGTAATGAAAATGATAGTAAAATAGCCTTAGAGAATACTGTACTGAGAGGTTAATGAAAGGTGTCTCCAAATATCAATAGCCTTTAAGATAATATTGTATCTATATTTCTCTTTTAGACAAATGATCAGTAATGTTTTCCGAATTTCATATATATATGTATTTATCACAGTGAAAGCCGAAATAAGACTTTGAGTCTTCCCGTACAGCAGGTGTCATCACTGCAGCGCTCTTCACTCTATTACACTTCAACGACGAGAAGAAGCGCCAACCGGATCAATTGATTCACTGAAGCGACTCTTTTAAACCGGACCTTTTGATGAATCGAACATTCGAGTCACTTTTGTTTGTTTATGTTCGTTAGAAAACAGTTTACACCGTTTAAACTTTTTAATTAATCCCTTGAATTTGAACAAAGTCAGTTAGACAGCATATTCACAACCATGTTAACGTAATAACCTTCTTTGAGATACACATTGTTGCCAAATATATGTGGACACCTGTATGAAAATGTTAGACATCCCATACTAATGGACATTAACATGAAGTTGGTCTCTGCTTGTGTCTATAACAGCCTTTACTCTTCTGGAGAGAAATTTCTCAACATTTTGGAGTTTGTCTGTGGAAATGTATGCCCATTCAGTCAGAGAGGTTCTTGTTGAAATGAAAAGGCCTGGCTTGTAATCAGCTTTCGATCCAAATCATCCCAAAGGTGTTCAGTGGGGTTGAGGTCAAGGCTCTGTGCAGGCCAGTGGAGTTCCTACAGACCAAACACGTCTACTTGGTGTGCAGGGACACAGTAATGCCAGGACAGGGTCTTCCCCAAATTGCTGCCACAACGTTGGAAGCATATATTGGTTTTATATGCTGTATTATTAATGTTACCCTTCACTGGAACTATTATTGTACAATTATCCTTCCTCCACCAAAGTAGAGTTCTCCTGGAATCGTATGATTCATTCATCAGACTGCCAGATAGCAAAGCTTGATTCAGTGTTAGTGTTAGAGTTCAGTGGTAGTGAACTTTACCCAGTGCCACCCGAAAGCCTGGCATTAAACACGATGATCTTGGGCTTGTGTGCTCAGCCATAAAAAAAACAATTTTATAAAAATTCTGATACGATGTTGATGTTGCAGTTTGGAACTCTGTAAATAGTGATACAACAGAGAAAAGGTGTTCAACACCTTTATTTTACAAAAATGACACCTAGTAGACTGGAACAGATCTAGCATGGCCAAGATTACTTACAATGACTTGTGGCATCCTATGACAGTTTAAAAGTAGCCAAGCACGCTACGTCTCTACAAAGTCAAGGTTTATTTACGCGCCTTTTACATATAACATATGTTGTCACAAAGCACCAAAAAAATACAGATCCTATGCCCCCAGTGAGCAGGCCAGGGGCCACAGTGGCAAGAACAAACTCCCTCAGACCAAGAGGAGGAAACTTCGAGATGAACCAGACCCAAAAAGCGAAACCCATCCTCCTCTGGTCCAAACTGGATTACAAAACAAATACAATAATACAATAAATGCAGACTGTTAGTCTCTGTCTGTGGACAATGCACGTTTGTGTGTTTGACTTTATACACAGGTTGGCAATGGGAGACTATTAAACACAATTAGGAGGGGTGTCCACATACTTTTGGCCATATAGTGTAGCTTTTGAAGATAGACTAGTACAGAGGTCACTAACAGGCGGGCCGCAACTTTTCAGCCAGGAATAGACAGAGACATGTTTATTCTTCCCACATGCAGCTCCAAACTAACATGTCTCATATGTTCTGAGACCGTGGAGAAATAAAAATAGCCACGTATATCTCTTATGTGTGATAATGGCCCTGACACCATTTCAGTCCAGGTTTAAAGTCCTGGCTGGACAACTAAGAGCTCACTTCTCCCACTGAACAAGAGAAAGTCTGATAGAAGAATACAGACGTACAGAAGACAGACGTGCAGACGTGGTCAGACGTGCGGGGTCCGTGGTTGGTGTGGAGCTAGACTCTGTGACTCTGTGACTACGGTAGCAGAGAGGAGGACACTGCACAAACTGCTCTCCATCATGGATGATGATGGTCACCCACTGCACACCATCATCATGGAACAAAGGAGCAAGTTCAGTGGCAGGTTCCTGTCACAGAGCTGCTCTACAGACAGACTCAGGAGGTTCTTTGTCCTGAGAGCCATCAGACTCTTCAATTCCTCCCAGTGGAGCCGGAAGAGGGAGGATGACAGATGAGGAACAAGTCCCTTATGTTCAAATTATAGTTTATTTTTATTTTTATTTGTACTGTAATCACATTACTGTACATCTGCACTCCTGGACACTATTGACACTTTACTGGACATCTTATGTCAACACTCATAGACACTTTTTGACACTTTGCTGTACATCCTGTACATTTGCACTCCTGGACAGTATTTAACACTATTTAACATGTACTTAATACAATCTTTGCACATTTATTTATTTTTTTATAAATATCCCAGTTCTGTCATATATCTTCTGATACCCGTTTTTTTCTCTTACACATTACCTAATTTATTACTGCACTACCTACCTTTTTGTATATATTCTTTTTTACTATTGGAGTTCTTTATTCTTCTTTATATATCTTATTGTTTTTGTACTGTGTTTTGTACTCTGTTTTGTTACTGTGTAACTGCTACTGGCTGCTAAATATCCTTCGGGATCAATAAAGTATCTATCTATCTATCTATCTATCTATCTACAAGAAGGAGATAAACTGTTAAGATGTTAAGTCGAGTTAACAAGAAAAGGAATATTCTATTTATTTTTCTCACTTTTTATAGCCCTTATGTTTACTTCAAGTGAGAGAAAAAACATTTATTTAAACAGTAAATGTACTGAAATATACTGAACGGTATGTGTGATGTGTTGGTGTTTCAGTAGCTGATGGTATAAGATGCTGATGCTAGGTTACTTCAGTAAACAGGATACACCACTGAATCAGAACACACGTTAGAAATGATGATGGTCTGGACCTTGACATTTCCACCAACTGGACCTTACTAAATTCTAATTAAATACCCCTCGACTAGTAGCTAAACTGTCCACTCAGTGAACCACGACTCCAACACATGAATCGACTCTTCACCCAAAAGACTCGGTCAAAGAGAACGATTCGTTCGCGAATCGTCCATCGCGGCTGTCTATGGTTACCACGGACGCCGACCCCTCTCAGCGGCGCTGTTAGCGAGGGAGCTAACGGATTATTACTATACCGAACACCGAAACTGGGCATTACAACTTAGTCGAAGGCGCCGTGACAGTCTGCGTGAACGGTTACTGAGGACAGAAAATAAGGTGAGAGCGCATTAAAATGCTGCTGAGGTGAATTTCAACGATTTACCGCTGGCGAACAGCAGAGGACTAGCGTTAGCCCGCTGGCTAGCCAGCTATTGATAGCAGCTAACAGGATATCAGGCCTCGGCCTCGGATTAAACCAAGAAATAGCAGCCGGTGTAGGAGGATATTACTGTCCACACTTAAACGGTCAGTGTCTTATTAGTGATTCCAGGTGTCCTGAGATGCCGGTGAGCAGCACCCAGCTCTCAGTTGCAATAATAAATGAGCTAACGGTTTAATTTATTAGACTAAGCACGAACCTGAACAACGTTAACGACGCTGGCGAGGTTACACTGGAGGGCTACCGTGAGACTCAGATTCGTTAACAAGTTTGCTGGAAAGATTTACTGCCTGCTTCCTGATGTTAGTTTATAATACGAATTCCCCGTGCCACCTTAAATTCTGCACCATTTAAGGAGGACTAGCAGCCACGTCTTTCTTCCGGTTTACGCTCAGTAACCGGGCTCACAGGGGGGCTTACTGTTTTCATTTTGGATCACTCGCTCGCTGTTTTGGGGCTCTTACTTTTCTGAACATAAGTCAAATATTAAATCTTATTAGTCACTGAAATCTGAATATAGTTTACAGCAGTGCGAGCAGAGCTGGTGATGTTTTAAGATGGAAGTTGAGTTTGCTGACCTCTACCTGCTTAGGAAGCTGTGGACATGGTGCTGTAAACGCTGCTTCTCATATTTACCCAACATACAACATACATACCCAACATACATTGCACAAACATCATACCAGTAAACGCAGATCCCACTGTGGCAATAAAACGTTTGACCTTGTCAGCATACAGATGTACAAAGTTTCATTTTAAACAGCCTGTCCTCAGGTATCCTCTCCAAAGCTCATTTCTCAATTACCTGAAATGTCCCTGGAATTCTGCCCCCTTTCTCTGTTACAAGGTGAAGTCTCTGAAAGCCCCCAGTCTAGCTTGCGAAGGTGGATCAGGTCTGTCAGCTTGTTCTACCTGACTTTCATGATTGGATTCGGACTCAAACTGATCCTGCAGAGCTGATGCCATTGTAAGAATATATACTGTAGTGTGGGGGGGCAGAACTTGTAGCAGGATACTGCTCTGGCGGTTGCGTTTGACCAATCAGAACAGAGTGGGGCAGCTGACCAATCAGAGCACACTGGGTTTTTCAGGAAAGGAACTTGAAGACACAGGAGATCTGACAGCTCGTAAATACAGATGTACCGTATTAGAAATATATTGTGTTTTGGGCTAATTGAAGCATGTAAGTCTGTTCTAGCAGACCCCAAAAGTAAAATTATGAACATGGAAAATCAGCATAATGGACCCCTTTAACAGGAATGCATCTGGACACGTTGTTAAGAGTCTCTTTTATTTCTTGCAGGAGATACGCCCCGCAATGTCATTTATATTTGACTGGATCTACAGAGGGTTTAGTGGTGTACTACAGTTTCTTGGTAAGTTTGTAGTCCTGCTGAAATGAATATACAGTTTAATAAAGATGAATATACACATGTTGTTTACTCACATAGTATTTATAGTATAGCGTTCCAAACTTCTTTGGAAATGGGATTCTATGTTAAATCAGTTCAAAAAGGTGCTGTCCTAATAGGAAGCTCTGTTTTGTGGTTGAAATTGCAGGTCTGTATAAGAAATCTGGGAAGCTGGTGTTCTTAGGGTTGGATAATGCTGGAAAGACGACCCTGCTGCACATGCTGAAGGATGACAGGCTGGGACAGCATGTGCCTACACTACATCCTAGTAAAGAACACTAATCAGTCTTTTCAGTTCATTAGCTATTCTTTGCAGCATTCATGAAAATGATCTAACATGTTCATATTCAGAAGACCTCTGTGTTTGATTCATCTGTTTCCGTTTATTGTTCAGCCTCAGAGGAGCTGACGATCGCTGGGATGACATTCACCACATTTGATCTTGGTGGTCATGTACAAGGTCAGTCTTAACATTCATGCTGGTTTTGCTGTAAGTAACTGTTCTGAAACACTTTTCATTGCATTGTAATGAAAGTCTGAGCAGGCACATGTGGAGTAAACCCATTCGTGGTTTTTTGGGACAGATGTGTGGTCAGAAAACCTGGTCATTCTGATAAACTGTCAAAGCCACAGAGTCATGTTGCTACTGTGCTGTTTTTTCTCTAGCCCGGAGAGTGTGGAAGAATTACCTCCCAGCTGTAAATGGAGTGGTTTTTCTTGTTGACTGTGCAGATCATGAGCGTCTCCCTGAGTCCAAGGTTGAGCTCGATGTAAGTTTTACAGCCTCAAGTTCATCACTATTCAGTGTTTTTATTTATCCTTGTGTCTTTTAAACAATAAACGATTTCCTTGTCTGCTCAGGCCCTGCTGTCAGATGAGACTATATCTAATGTGCCGATCTTGGTGTTGGGGAATAAAATAGATCGGCCAGAGGCAGTGAGTGAAGGGAGGCTACGAGAAGTCTTCGCCCTTGATGGGCAGACCACTGGGAAGGTCAGAGTCTAGGACAGAAACACACACACAGAACAAAAATAGAGTAGATACTGTATCAAATGGCAAAAGCATACGTGTGGTTTAAAGAACATTGTCACTTGAAGCAAATATAAGAATAAGAATGTTACAGTTTTTATATTTTATGTATTAAAAATGTTCTGAACACTTTACTGTAGGATACTGTTCGTAACCCTGCATACCTGTTTCTAAATGCTAATTCCAATATTCATTATTCAGCATAAAGGATTACTATTGCCAATTCTGATCAGATTAAGCTAAAGTAGTCTTAAGTGCAGCTGATGCTTGTTGGAATAAGCCTTTGACTCAGCTCAGAAAAATTTAAATTTCACAAACATTAGTAAAAACTGTAACTGTGTAACACAAAACCCTGAACTGCCTCATATAAAACCTTACATATGAAAGGTTTGGGGTGCCCCTGGTCAAATTACAACAATACATTTAGTTGGTTTTCTTAGTGAAAATAAGTTTATTCTGTAGAGAGAACTCATATTTTGCACATTTCATGGTTTCCACAGAACACAGAGTCTCGGAAGAGACCCTCTGAGCTTAATGGCAGTTTCAGTTTCAAAATTTTAGCTCTCCCTCAATCTTTATTTATTTATTTTTTTATATTGTATTGCAGTCATTACACCTGAAGTGGAATGTCAGTATGTGATGGGAGTAAATGCAGTATCCTCCGTGTATGCTCTGTTTCCAGGGAAACATGTCATTAAAGGAGCTGAACGTGCGTCCGTTGGAAGTCTTCATGTGCAGCGTCCTAAAGAAACAGGGCTACGGAGAAGGTTTCCGCTGGCTCTCTCAGTACATCGACTGAGGGCTGAGTTTCTGATTCAAAGGACATCTATTTCAGTTCTGATGAGCAATAGAGGGAGAGAGCATCTTCATAAAGGGACCCATGAAGAGCACTGGGCATTTGGCAGAAAGACACTAATTCCTTGAGTCCAAAAACATTCCATCCAGGAATACCACATATAATTTGACATGGTCTCCTCAAGCTGAAACATCAGTATTTAATGCTGTGATCTGGATCATTATCGTCACATCCCACATACATACACTATTTCTACGTTCTGTTTGTGTATATGTGTTCAAATGTGACTAATTCTGGTGTAGTATAGCAGATTAGGCCTGGAGCCCAGTAGCAACACAACTACTGAGTACCAGGGAGCATTACATACTGCCAACATGATGTCATGTAGATGGAAACCATAAAATCAGATGTAGGCAAAAATCACAAAAAGCATCTCTGAGAATAGTCATTCCTAATGATATACAGCACTGTGCAAAAGTTGTAGGCATCTGTTAAAAATCCATCCATCTGTCTGGGCAGTAAGTGTTAACAGTAATAGAATAAATATAAATAAACAGTAAATATGTTTATATGTTTTTGAGAGTTTTTGTTTAACCACTTTAACAATTTACAGATAAACTCCATTAACAAGCTCATCTTATTAATTATTTCATTAACTGAAGAGCAGAGCGAAGGCATTAGCCAAACGTACATTAGAAATGTTTGTGTTTATTTGTATTTATTCTCATGTTTCATGGTGCTTTTACAAGCAAACCACATGTACTGCAGAGACAGATAGTTTTAAACAATGGTTTTGCCAATTTTTACTTTTGCACAATACTGTGTTGCTTTAATACTTGCTTTTGACTTATTGCATTGAAGAAGTGCATGATATATCTAGTTTATGAATATGTATCGTTACTGATTTACCACTATTATTATTCAGTATATATTAGAGCAATAACATTAAGCTCCACTTGAATAGTTTAAGAATGTGTTGGGAGGACTTTGGCATTGGGAACTTGATGTCTGTGTATGGTTAAATGTGAATAGCCCTTTGGGCTGGAGTCACACAGATCCCCCCTTATCATAATAGGCAACTAGGGCCAGCCTTTAAAATACATTACTAATCTTATTTATTTAAGTGTACAGTATATGTGTCATATTGTAGATACTGTTCATATTGTGCTGAAGTCTAGATATTCTGGCTATATTATAGGTTGTGTGTAAACAACAACTTCATCTGAGACGCTGCAGGTATTTTGTGAATATCAGCTGTTTGGTTTTAAAGCACTGATAGGAGAGTATGTGCAGCATGAAGTAGCTAACGAATGTGGTTTTCATTTATCAGTATTTAAACTTGCACAGTTGTAAATATTGTACAATGGAGTCCGTACGTGTTTCTACACTTCGTAGCCTTGAACTAAATCCAGGTTAAAGATTACATGCAAGAATCTGAAGCTGATTATGTACATGAAAATGCCATCTATAAATATTTCAAACAGACCAATTCTGTTTTAATGTATTAATTCACCTTTTAAGCTCCAGTGCCGTCAGCAGTACTTCATGGGTTTGAGAATTTGGGCTTGATATACAGTAATAGTGAGATGAGTTCTTCAAGGTTGGGTTCAGCTTCAAACAGCACTATCCCAGAATAAGGCTTAGAACATGTTCTCTCTAATTGCAGATTAAATTAGCTCTTCGGGAAAGGGAAAAAAAAGTCAAGGAAAATTAGTTTTGCTTTAAAATAGTCTCCGAGGTTAATTGAAGATCATTGTAGACTCTGCCAATGCAAAATGTCATGCCTTTCAGAGAGGGATGATTATAGAGTGACAAATGTCACTACATGCCTGAGCGCTGCAACTGAACGTTTCACAAATTGCATGCAATGTTTCAAAGAAATGAGAGACTGCAGGTAATGCAATGAAAAGAAAAGAGCAGGCTGGCCTAAATAATTGCCTGCCAAGGATGGAAGGAAGATCTAATCTGAAACTGGCACGTTTAGGCTTCGCTGGTTCTTAAAGGAGCCACGTGAAAAATGATGCACCCCTTTCTTACTTCATATAATATACATACTGCTCCTTTAAACCAGGACCCTTATTTACCAAGCTTCTTAGATTAGGAATCCTGATTCAGGCTGTTCCTATCACTAAGATCATTAATCTGATCCTAAATCATCACTCCTTCTTTAAGAAGCACTGTGAATACAGACTTCTAATGAAACCAGCTTTGCAGTATTTCACCTCGGAGCTCAGGCTCAGTGTAATGGGAGACCTGTCACTGTAAAGAGGGCTGTCTTCTGGCACAAACGCAGGTGAGTGGTGACTAGTTACACTGCACTTAGATACAGTTTCACAGTTTAAATGGTACCTCTACTTTTACTCATGTAGAATGTGGAAAGGGCCGTTTCAGTCCGCTCCATAGTTTCATTTTAGTTGTGTTATTATTATTATTATTATTATTATTATTATTATTATTATTATTATTATTACTATTATTAGCTGCTCATATTTATTCTCATGTTTCATAGTGCTTTTACAAGCAAAGCCCATTTACTGCCAAGACAGATATACAATACTGTCTGTTGCTTTAATACTTGCTTTTGACTTATTGCATTGAAGAAGTGCATGATATATTTAGTTTATAAATATGTATCGTTATTGATTTACCACAATTATTATTCAGTATATATTAGAGCAATAACATTAAGCTCCACTTGAATAGTTTAAAAATGTGTTGGGAGGACTTTGGCATTGGGATCTTGATGTCTATGTATGTTTAAATGTGAATAGCCCTTTGGGCTGGAGTCACACAGACTTATCATTATCCTTATCATAATAGGCAACTAGGGCCAGCCTCTAAAATACATTACTAATCTTATTTATTTAAGTGTACAGTATATGTGTCATATTGTAGATAATGTTCATATTGTGCTGAAGTCTAGATATTCTGGCTATATTATAGGTTGCTGTCTTCTGGCATGTACGCAGGTGAGTGGTGACTAGTTACTCTACACTTAGGTACAGTTTCACAAATTTGTGAATGTTTCAAATGGTACCTCTACTTTTACCCATGTAGAATGTCCGCTCCATGGTTTCATTTTAGTTGTGTTATTATTATTATTATTATTATTAGTAGTAGTAGTAGTAGTGGTAGTCGTAGTATTGTAGACAAAAAAGATCCTAAACGAGGGGAAAAAAGCATTAAACAACCTTCAGCTGCCCCACAAATCCACTGCAGCTTTATATGGAAACAAACCCAGAAATCAAAATAACTGGCATAACCTTTTCTAATATTGGGCGACACAGAAAACAGCTCAGCAGATCAATAATCAGAAGGACTGCGTTCAAGCATTTTACGCTACGGCAACATAGTCATCAATTTTTGTACGGCATCAAAATCTATTAGTCCAGGATGCTGTGAACAATAACAGCAGTACAGTAATTATTTCTCATTTAACCACAGCTGCAGCAAATGCAGAGCAGCTGGAAATTAAATAAGTGATTAAATATGATTTTTACTATTGGATCATTTTGCTTCATTTGCCAAGACTCTATACGGCACGCTTTCTCAGACAAATGGAATAATATGTATATAATACAGCCGTAGGAGAAATAACGAGAGGTGCTGTTTGTAGTTTCATTTTCCTCCACAGAGGGCAGCCGGAGACCAGAGATGTTGACCAGGCGAAGAAAGCTGCTTCCAGACAAATGTAATGGAATGAAACAAAAAAGAGGCTCCATACAGAACTAAAAAACTTCTATAACCTGTGATTAGTGGACATATATTTAAAAAGATTCCTCAGAAAGTATTTGAATGGTTAATTTAAGGTGTCAGGTTTAAATATACATACACTACTGCTCAAAGTTTAGGATCACTTTAAAATTTAATTTCATGCAATTTTCATGTAATTCACAAACAATATTGTCCATTTCACAATTAATGTAAGTGTATCAGATGATTTTTAAAGAATAAAAATGTTTGTATTAAAGTCTATTTTTGTATAGAGGCTTATTTTGCATATAGTCCTATTATCAGCAATTCTCAGTCCTCTGTCTAAATCTCCTGGTACCAATCCAAGTTAAGGATGTTATTGGACTAATTGGTTGTTAGGACACTCTTGCTCAATTGTGATGCACAGCTGAAAAACATTCTACTAATAAGTGAGTATAAAAGGGAGAACAACATTCTAGGTTAGTTTAGTATCTGAAGCATCAGCAGTTGATGACTTGCTGACCGACTCACAATGACCAGAAAGAAACAACTTTCTTTAGAGACCCGTCAGTCCATTGTTGTGTTAAGGAAGAAGATACTCCATTAAAACAAGAACATTTCACTGTGATCAAACTTTTGAGCGGTAGTGTATATATATATATAACTATTAACTATTAAGAAACTATGCTATTTATCAGAATCACCTCCTTGTTTCTACACTCACTGTCCATTTTATTTTCAGCTCCACTTTGTTGTAGTTCTACAATTCCCTTTCTTTGCATAGTTGGTTACTCTGCTTTACTGTTTCTCAGTACTCAGAACTATAAATTGCACCTCTATGTTATACAGCAATGGGCTAATAAAATGGACAATG
This sequence comes from Megaleporinus macrocephalus, assembly GCA_021613375.1. Classification (NCBI taxonomy): domain Eukaryota; kingdom Metazoa; phylum Chordata; class Actinopteri; order Characiformes; family Anostomidae; genus Megaleporinus; species Megaleporinus macrocephalus. The sequence goes on along the minus strand of CM038715.1, from coordinate 6,544,379 downwards.
AGTGCTAGAGTTTGAATACCCATCTTCAAACAGCATGTTTTATTGATTTTCTAAGTAAAAATAAGTCGACACACCACATACATAATACAACAAACATTGCACATTTTTGCAATCACACTGTTTTGTAAGATTAACGTACTGGAAACGTATATAATACTGGAGATATTCGAAAATGCAGGCGCTCAGTTGACTTGTGGACATTGAATGATGTTACGCCAAGACATGAAGAACCCAACAGTACAGCGGTTCCAGTGCCAGTTTATTATCAAATATCAAATACAGTGGAAAAGATGTCATGGCTAAGATAAATAGCACTGAATACACAGTAGCAGTTCAGCGTAATGTGGTGGTGTGGGAGAAGAGGTGGATGTTTTCTGAGTTTGTCCTACAAAACCATAACATTGATTTCTTCAGAATTTCAGTAGCGCTTCACGGTTCCATACAGAACAATGTTATCTGTTCAGACAGCTGCTGTAAATTAGTCTAAAGCTGTGATTTGTTTTTTTTTTTTTGTTTTTTTTTTAAGATTACTGCTACCATCTGATCTGAACACAGAACCAAACGTGCACAGTGTCTCAGAGCTACATGCTCATCTCTCTCCAGCATGCTTTAATTTAGACTGCATGAAAGGACATGGCTACAGAATCCCAATCACTCTCTCTCTCTCTCTCTTTCTCTGATTTCCATCCATTTCCGCTTTACGTTACCGGTATTGATTCAACCAGATCGACCAGCACTGCAGACCACAATGCAAGAGCGACCGTAGATATAGAAACTGTGATGCTGCTAGCATGACCACAATAAATTGCACTGGATAGTCGAGGTTTAACAAGACGTTGCGCGGTAGAAGTCTCAAGATCTTATTTCTTTTTCTTTTCTTTTTTTTTATCTCAACAGACTCATTAAAGAAATCGAGGCAGGAGCCTCGTTAAAATGTGACATTCACAACAGAAATGGTTTCATTATAATGAGTTCATCGCAGGGCGTCCTGCAGCTGACGGGCGGCTGACTGGGAAAGACTTTGTCCAGGTTGATCAGTTCAGCAGTAACCTGTCAAAAGCCAGTTCCTTCAGCATTTCCCTTTGAAATGTCAAACAATATAGAGGACATATATTTTCACTGAATGAAAGACATATATAACATTCTAAAGACAGTTCAATTATATATATATATATATATATATATATATATATATATATATATATATATATATATATATATATATAATATTCACAATAACGTTTCTCATAATTCAGCCCACAATTTGGACTTCACTGATGTCACCATGTAAATCTTACTGTCTATCTATCACAATCCTATATGTGCATGACAAGATATCTTCCTGGAGATCTGCTGGAACAGGTGTGTTGAATATTAGAGGGCCACAGTATTGAGTGTTCAGACGGTAAAGGTACATTCTTCTGAACTAACATGCAATATTAAAACAATCGGTTTCACTTATTTTGCCGACGGCGCATACAGGGGAGGAAAAAGCTTCAACACCTTTGAAAATATATACGTTTTCAAGTACAGTTCACGCAAGAAGCAAGAAATAGAAGAAATTAATGCACATTCAAGCAACCGAAACACATGGCACATTCATCATTAGCGGGACAGACTGTGAGGAACGTTTCTAAACGCTGTAGAATCTGTAGATACACTCACTGAGCTTTTTATTAGAAACACCTGGTATCAACACTGTTTGTCTATTTAATCAGCTCTATTTACTACATAGGAGGTTCTCTGCATACATTGTTGAACCCCTTTAACCATATTCTTCAATGGGTAAGACCACCACTGGACCACCACACAGCAGCTATTATATTGGTGGTGGGTCATTCTCAGCACTGCAGTGACAGTGAGGTGGTGGTGATGTGTTAGTGTGTGTTATACATGTGTTAGTGTGTGTTATACACCACAGGGGTCTATAGTGCAGTAGCCCACCTCCCCCAAAACCCTATTGTTCTAAAAGCCATAATGACTATAATGTTATATTAAAATGTTAATGTTGATAAATTTGGGATGCGCTAGGCTTCCTGTTTCAGCCCCATATACACCCATTGAACATGAATGTAGTTTAGTACAATGTAAATATATTAAAGAAGCATATCTGTTACTACTGAACATTAACATGTGTTTCATGGAGCAGAACATATGATGACTAGTTGTCTATAAGTATTGTAATGAAGTCAAACTTCAAAGACATGTTATCAATAATCTTTACTGGAATGTAAATGTACATGAATGAAAACAAGCTGAAATGAAATAGGAGAAACGAGACTATGTTTAAAATGTAAGGAGTAGAAAGTACTGATAATGGAGTGTAAATGTAAGGAGTAGAAAGTACTGATAATGGAGTGTAAATGTAAGGAGTAGAAAGTACTGATAATGGAGTGTAAATGTAAGGAGTAGAAAAATAATTACTCCAGTAAAGTATAAATAACCAAAATTCCTACTTAAGTAAGGTAACGAAGTATTTGTACTTTGTTACTTGACACCTCTGCCCAGGAAGCTGTTGTCTGGGTGATGCTGGTTGGTGGATGTTCTCAGTCCAGCAGTCCCACTGCAGTGCTGAGAATGTCCCACCACCCAGATAAAACCTGCCCTGTGGTGGTCCTGTGGGGGTCCTGACCATTAAAAAACATTGTGAAGGTGTATAGGGTAAAGTATGCAGAGAAACAGGTGGACTACAGTGCACCTATATGGTATGTGGAACTGATAAAATGGATAATTAATTAGATACAAGGCGGTGCTCTTAATAAGGGAGGGGCTCCGTGAGAATATATAGAGTTGTTTTATAATTATAGTGATTCTTATCCTCAAAAACATTTAAACTTCATCTACTTTTCTAAAAGATTGTATCATTTGACCCCTGATTACAGATATGTACTTTGTTATTCAGCTACCTTTAGAAAGTGTGACTTTAGAGGTAGCAGACACAGACTGTCCTACAATGTAAAAATCGATTGAGGCAACTTCATGTTACTGTTTGTCTGCAGTGTAGAGTTATTTTTGCATAAATTAAATGAAAAGATATTCCATTAAAAGTGATGAGTAGTGTAGACTAGTGATTTTTCCCTAGCACAGCACAGCCGCGTTCTGTGTAGATAAGCAAACATGACATATAATTAGGACAAACTCTGTCCTTGTCCCTCTGTGTTCCCCTCCCACCGAGCTACTGCGCTGCTCCTTAGCCCAATTTGATAAGCTCCTCAGTAAGTTTCTGACGCAGCAAGTAATAACTCTACTTCCACCTTTATCAGCAGTGAAAAGTCTGTCTACAAAGGACTAGCATGGGTTTTAGATTTCAGGAAACCAACAATTGATACGTTTATACTCAGCAAATTAGGCATAGCAGGTTTTAATGTTTACATGCTCAAATTAGATGTTTCGCTTCTGTTGTGCACCTGATCAGTTTCATGTATTTGAGGAAAAAAAACGGTGAAGGTTTCATGTCATATTTCTGCTATTTAGACCTGAAATAAAAGATGAAATGCATATTAAATATGTGTCACCTGTTCAGCCTTTCCAAAAGCTTCAACCGAGCAAGACTCAAAATGAATTAATACTGATTTCAACAGATGGTGTTTGTGGAGGACGGGCATAATGACGATGGAGTTTATCTTCTACCAGATGTATCCTCCATCGTCAGTCTCTCCAGGCTCTGCCTCCTCTTCCTCCTCAGCCTCCTCTCCATTGTCCTCCGTCTCTTTCTCTTCTTCATCCTCCCACCCCACGCCACTTCCAAAGTCCCCGGAGTAGCCCACTAAGTCATCTGCACCAGAGAGAGGGACGGAAATATAAAGAGCAATTAAAGTTTGGTAGGCAAAACATTAACAGACTCCGTGTGAACTCTAATGCTGTGCTAACATGTTTGCGTTGGGGAAAAAACATATACGTTCTGATATACACTTCAAATCATATACCTTTAACATACATGTGATTAACACACACTTTTTAAATCAGGTACCTAAAATGATCCGAACCTGATTTCACTGCAAACTTCTCAGCAGTACTTACTCATTAAGGTTTAGGTTAAAATATCTTTTCTGAAACCAGCACAGTTCACTACATTTCTTTATTGGTGACTCTAAACCCATCACTGCGTTGTACTCTAAATCATTGTTTTACAAAAGAATTAAATGTCAGAGGAGTTTTAAAAAGGTTGTATTGCATCTGTTATCACCTTACATTGCATTAAAAACAAAATACCAACAACAATAACAAATAACAGAACTCAAGAGTCAAAATTTCGAACTCTCAACACCCGTTTGGATGCAAATTACAACATGTTTTACGTTTATTTTATTTTTAATCAAGTAAAGCTATTTTAAATAGGCAGATCTCTTGAGAACTACAGTATGTCTTTTGTTAGTATTGCTGTAGTACTGTCTGTATTACACTTAATAAATCTATGGAGAGCCCTGAGCCCGGAGAGCCCACTACCTGGCTGGTGAGCCCACTACCGATACCGTCTCCTGAATATTGACTGCACCTGATCGTAATCACCTGTGTGTGCCAATAGAGCATAAATAAGCCTAAGAAGAAAATAACAACACAGAAGGAAATCATAGAAGTCATAGAAAAAACATAGAAAGTAAGCAAGCCATAGGCGACTGCCAAGACTCACAAGGGGGGGACCCATCCTCCTCTGATCAAACCACTCAAACAGTACTGATATACTGACTGTATCACCTTGTACTTCTGTTCAGGTGTGCTTATATAATCATAATATGATTTAACTAAGATGAATTATAGTACAGATGAAGAACAGTGAGAGTGATGATGACTGTTAATGAAGGTAGAAGGTTAGTGGAAACTAGTTAGAGTTCATGTTAAATTCAGTAGAGTCTGTAGTGAAGGTTAGGCTGCTAGTCTGAGGCTAGGTAGCTGGTATGGCATGTGTAACAGCAAGACCCGACGTTCAGTCTGGTGTGTATATTATATATACATGTATATATATATGCGTATATTATATATATTGTACCTACTAAAACAAAATCTTCTGATCCATAAACTGTGAAGTCCTCTCAGCCAAAAACAAATGGTTGAAGTCATATTTCACAAACAGACCATTTTTAGTTGTACTTCATGTAAAATTGTATTATTTCTGTTGGAGTACCACAAGGTTCCATTTTACGGCTGCTGTTATTCTCACTCATGCTATCTCTAGGAAATGTGATCAGGAAGCATAAGATCTGTTTTCACAGCAGTGCTGACGATATGCTGTTAGATATTTCGTTCCCTCTGAGGTCAAGACTCGACATCTTAATCAGGATGAGATACTGATACTTGCTACTGAATCCCAGCAAAACCTGTCTGATCTCTGTTATGCTTCAGTTAAAATGCTATTAAGGCTGCAATCTATGATTTAAGAAATATTGCTGAAGTTAGGCATTTTCTATCTCAGAGTGATGCAGAAAAAAATGCACATGCATTAAATTACTGTTATGCTGCATCGTATTGATTTTTAAGTTATTTGAATTGTTTTTACAGCATTAATAGCTTAGAGCCTGTGTGGCCATTAAATGTTTGTTAAGGTTTTAATCATTATTACTATTATTATGTATTTTATTTTTGTGATGATTTTCTATTTTGCTGCTGAAAATAATGATGTATAGTGAATTAAATGTAATCAAAACAATAATTTGTTTTATACTGTATATTTGTCCTGATTTGTCCAAACTATAAAAACCCACAGAAAACAAAATGTGACACTCACCACAGTCAGGGTTGCCATGAACACGGGATCCGCTGATCTCGCTGCCGTGTGGGTCAACACACCAGCATTCTGCTCGGCTCCGGTCACACTGCAGCTTCCTATAGTAGCCATCTTCATCACAGCTGGGGATGTACATACCTACAGTAAACACACACACACACACACAAACACACACAGTGTTGTTAAATACTGATGTTTCCTCTGTTGCTGTGCAGTCACTGTGTCAAAGACACACACTCAATATTAATATGGTGTCCTGTATTGTTGCTGCACAGTGATGTGAGAAGAAGGCTGAGTGCCTGAGTGGCACTTTACAGATGTAAGATAAGAAAGCTTATCAGCAAACAGAGAAAGAGTCTTCTATGTGTTGGCCAATAATGGCCCAGCACCCAGAGGACTGCTCTATAAAGTAAAAGGTCATAGATAATGGCATCCGGCCATCACTCTGTTTACAGGCAAACAAATAACACCACATTTGTTTCTCTGGATCGACACTGAGAGAGAGATTTAATGCACTATGCCCCTGACAAACAAGATAAAGCCCACTACTTATGATTTCTTTCTGATTAGTTCTTTCTCTTAAATCAACAGATCAGATGGTAGATCTTAAGTAGATCAGTATACAACATAACAGACTAAAACAAAGTGCAATAGAATAACCTAAACTAGGAATGTGACAGAACTGGATCCCTGTATGTATGTAAGGGCATTATTTTATACTGTGGACACTTTTCTTGTATAACATGTACAAACCTTACTTTAGGAAAAGTTGGGATATTTCATAAAATGCACTAAAAAACAACAATCTGTTAGTTATGGTCTCGTATTTCGAGCACCTGTGTTCCGGAACTTATTTATATGGATCCAGCACCTCTGTGACGTTTTTTGTTTTTAACATGGGGATTTATTTATAAAAGTAAATTAAAATAAATAGCAAGTGCAGAGTGCGCGCAGGTTTCTCCAAATAAACCTGATGTGCCAGTCACAGCGTGCATCCATGCGCACTTTCACGTTATCGTCTCTTCTGTTTATGAAACTTGTTGGTCCACCGCTAGTACAATTCAACCCTGTGTCACGCCTGCGATCTTGTTCAAGGACACCGAACTGCCCCAGACAAGGAGAGCAAATCGCGAAATTGAGTGGAGACTGTAGATGCAATGACTGTGTTGTGGAGTAATTTGAATAATTAGGTTAGGCAGTCTTCATATATGTATTGTTGTTTTAGTGCAACATTAAATGGTTTGGGGTTTTTTTTTGTTTGGTTTATTTGTAGGACACCATGTTCTTGCAAAAATGAATTCCTCCAGTGGCATCCCTGAGATTTCATGGTTGCAGCTCCTTACTGCATTCTTTAAAGCTAGTTCTATTTTATTGCATAGATTGCTACTATGTTATGTGGACACTTGAAGCAATGTTGTGTCTGTGTGTTCCAGGACTTTCCATCGCTGCCCACTTGCTGGATCACCCTACCTTTAGTGTTCCATTACCTGATGTTTTACAAATTAAGCACTAGTTATGGTTATTCTCTCGAAGCTCTATTTAACTGATGAAAACACAGTGCCACCTGAGAGTTCTCCACATTCCCTGAATCTGTTCACAATACTATGATAGATGGTGAAATAAACTCTTTGCAATCTTGCACTGAAAGATATTCTTCTTGAATTGGTTGTTAATTCACTAAGCGATGTGTGGTAGAATATGGTAAGTCATGAGCTAGCTATGCTTCAAAATTCCAGATTGTAAGAACCCTTTAGTCGCAATATTTGTTTTTTCCATTGATTTACCTGTGTTCGACAGAACTCAGCTGGAAATAATAGCATTTCCGTCTCTATTGGCAACAAACGTCGCATATTATTACTGTGGAAGTCTTCAAAACCCCCTTCCATTTCAATGTGGCTTCGTGATGTCATGCGTTTTCCTATTATGGAAAAGATAAGATCTACCTTGAAAGGCAATACTGCATCATTTTATTTTAAATGGAATTTTTTCTTTATATATTTTAATACACTTCATTTTATGCCAGTGGACTGAGGGGATTTTTTTTTAAATTATCATTTATTTGTTTATTTATTTTAATAATGAAGAGAAAGGGAAGAAGGGAAAAGGAAAGAAAAGAAAGAAGAAATAAATAGCAGCACTGCTAATGGCACTGTTATTCAAATATATGTTATTGTTGTATTTTCTACCATATTATAATAATAATTTCACATTATTATATATGTTGTTTTATATTATTATTACATTTTTTGAGAAATAAAATACAAAAAAAACTTAAATAATTAATAATGGACCAATAGAAATGCTAAAAAAATACAAATTGATCTTGAGAACACTACTAGACTAAACTAGAATTGAATAGAATAGGACACACTAGACTAGATTAGACCACAACAGAATAGAACAGAATAGAATAGAATAGAATATACCAAAATAGACCACAATAGAATAGAATAGAACATAATAGAATAGAATAGAATAGAAAAGTATAAACCAGAATAGTATAATGGTATTTAGTTGAATGTGAAGGCTAGACTAGAGTATAATAGAACTGAATAGACAAGACTAGAATAGAATGCAGTGGGGAGAAAGACATGAGTCCTCTGTTGTCTATAGCCTACAATGACTGACATCGCTAACAAACCAACGACAGCTCTGTGACAGGCTGACTGTTCCCGCCTCCCAGGGGGGCTGCTGTCATACAAAACAGTCACTCAACATTACAGCTCAACACAACTAACAAACCAGCTCAGTGAGAAGGACAGAGTAATATGAGAGAAGGAAGCAAGAGAGACAGAAAGCAAGAGAGAGACATACACACAGAAAGATGGAGAGAGAGAGAGGGGGAATAGTCTGACAGGTAATCCCTCACTCCCTGTGCCTCAGTTTTTATAAAGAGACCTGAAGCTCCAGTCTGCTCGGTGTGAATCTGCTGTCCTCTGTCAATACACATGTACAAACACACACACACACACACACCACATGCCTGTGGGAAATGTTAAATTGAGAGGAGTCTAATCTTCTGCCTCTGTGTGTGTGTGTGTGTGTGTGTCCATATAGCCAGCTCATTCTGTAATCCCACTCTAATTAGCAGTTAATCCCAAACAGGGGTCTATAATCTGTATAATCAACCCCTTACAGTGCCTCCTGTTACTTCAGAGCAGGAATTATTCAAGACATGCACATATACACACTATCATTTATAAATTATGGTGTACCTGGTTTCTTCTTGGTTGCCTCCTGCACTTGGATCCTCTCAATCTCAGCCAGACAGGGTGGTTCTGTAGATCAGATGACTCTTAGCTCAAAAGGTCAGCATTACCAGAACAATCATTTCGTCATGTCTGACCCAAATATAAATTCAACACTGTGCCTCAGATGAACCACTTCCAGTATACAGAACACTATACACTATGTTCACACTGGAGAGTGCAGCAGAATGTAGTGATGGTTCAGTACTGATGGTTCAGTTGTTAAGAATAAAGTAATTTATAGTAGTATGATGTAAAGTGGTTCACTGTAGACAAACTTAGTCATTTCTTTACAGAGATGGTAACAGGAACCAGGGATCACAATGTCTATATCACAAAGAGAGCCATGTTTTACTATCCAAAACACCTAGTGAGTCTAACCATGTGTGAGATTTTATATGTAATGCTTTTCCTTGCAATTCCTGGCATATACCTTTATGCTGTAAATCAATTTGGCCAAAGCTTTAAAACAAAACTATCCAAAAGCACCATAAAGCATCAGGCGATGTCATGTAAACTTTATGATAACTTCATAACTGCTAACTTTCTGTTAGATAACTTGTAGCCAACACCCCCACTGTGAACAATTCTGACTCTCTAGAACAGGGATATTTATTTAGAGTTCAGTAAGGTCCAATTACAGGAAATCTCCTCAGGCCGGTCTGGAACTTCATAATTTCTAATGATTCAGTGGTGTATCCTGTTTACTGAAGTAGCCCAGTATCAGCATTTTGTGTCATCAGCAACTGAAACACAAACACATCCCACATACAGATATGCACAGATATGAAAGAAAAAGGAATGAAAGTCAGCCGTAGCAAGACATGTGTGTGAATGGGAGGGAGGCAGGTGGAACAGTGAGGCTACAAGGAGCAAAGATCACAAAGGTGCAGAAGTACTTAGGGTCGACTGTCCAGGAAAATGGGGAGTGTGGTAAAGAGGTCAAGAAGAGAGTCCAGGCAGGATGGAGTGCATGGAGAAAAGTTTCAGGAGTGATTTGTGACAAAAGGGTGGCAGCAAAGGTCAAAGGAAAAGTTTACAAGACAGTGGTGAGACCTGCTATGTTGTATGGTTTGGAGACAGTGGTGAGACCTGCTATGTTGTATGGTTTGGAGACAGTGGTGAGACCTGCTATGTTGTATGGTTTGGAGACAGTGGTGAGACCTGCTATGTTGTATGGTTTGGAGACAGTGGTGAGACCTGCTATGTTGTATGGTTTGGAGACAGTGGTGAGACCTGCTATGTTGTATGGTTTGGAGACAGTGGTGAGACCTGCTATGTTGTATGGTATGGAGACAGTGGTGAGACCTGCTATGTTGTATGGTTTGGGGACAGTGGTTAGACCTGCTATGTTGTATGGTTTGGAGACAGTGGTGAGACCTGCTATGTTGTATGGTTTGGAGACAGTGGTGAGACCTGCTATGTTGTATGGTTTGGGGACAGTGGTGAGACCTGCTATGTTGTATGGTTTGGAGACAGTGGTGAGACCTGCTATGTTGTATGGTATAGAGACAGTGGTGACACCTGCTATGTTGTATGGTTTGGGGACAGTGGTGAGACCTGCTATGTTGTATGGTTTGGAGACAGTGGTGAGACCTGCTATGTTGTATGGTTTGAAGACAGTGGTGAGACCTGCTATGTTGTATGGTTTGGAGACAGTGGTGAGACCTGCTATGCTGTATGGTTTAAAGACAGTGGTTAGACCTGCTATGTTGTATGGTTTGGAGACAGTGGTGAGACCTGCTATGTTGTATGGTTTGGGGACAGTGGTGAGACCTGCTATGTTGTATGGTTTAGAGACAGTGGTGAGACCTGCTATGTTGTATGGTTTGGAGACACTGGTGAGACCTGCTATGTTGTATGGTTTGGAGACAGTGGTGAGACCTGCTATGTTGTATGGTTTGGAGACAGTGGTGAGACCTGCTATGTTGTATGGTTTGGAGACAGTGGTGAGACCTGCTATGTTGTATGGTTTAAAGACAGTGGTTAGACCTGCTATGTTGTATGGTTTGGAGACAGTGGTGAGACCTGCTATGTTGTATGGTTTGGGGACAGTGGTGAGACCTGCTATGTTGTATGGTTTGGGGACAGTGGTGAGACCTGCTATGTTGTATGGTTTGGGGACAATGGTGAGACCTGCTATGTTGTATGGTTTGGAGACAGTGGTGAGACCTGCTATGTTGTATGGTTTGGGGACAGTGGTGAGACCTGCTATGTTGTATGGTTTGGAGATAGTGGTGAGACCTGCTATGTTGTATGGTTTGGAGACAGTGGTGAGACCTGCTATGTTGTATGGTTTGGAGACAGTGGTGAGACCTGCTATGTTGTATGGTTTGGAGACAGTGGTGAGACCTGCTATGTTGTATGGTTTGGAGACAGTGGTGAGACCTGCTATGTTGTATGGTTTGGAGACAGTGGTGAGACCTGCTATGTTGTATGGTTTGAAGACAGTGGCATTGACAAAAAGACAGGAGAAAGATCTGGAAGTGGCAGAGCTGAAGATGCTGAGGTTCTCCTTGGGAGTGACAAGGATGGATAAGGTTAGGAATGAGACCATCAGAGGTACAGCACAGGTTAAACAACTAGGGGATAAAGTTAGAAAGGCCAGACTGAAATGGTTTGGACATGTCCAGAGGAGGGACAGCGGGTCTGTTGGTAGAACATGAAAAGGGAAAAGCAGAAAGAAGACGAAGAGGAATATATATATATATATATATATATATATATATATATATATATATATATATATATATATATATATATATAATAAAAAAATATAGTAGTATATAGTGCCTTGTGCCCAAACTGAGACCAATAGCAGGGTTAAAGAGGTTGCTACTACTGTTCTTAACTGTACAAAGTGAATTTTCTAATAATAAACATGCTATTTAGTGTTGAAATCACATAAACAAGTCTAATTACTTTGAGATATGATGCAGTTCAAGTAAATAAACTGTTGATGATACTAAATGGTGTAAGCGTACATTGTATCTCCACCCTTATAGCTCCAATACAAGATGGAAGACTGATGGGCTATATTAAAACTATACTAACTATATTTTTTACCCCCCAAACTATGGTTTTTAAAACAAAGAGTTTGAGGTGATGAGTGTGAGAAAGTGGCATTATATTAAAAAAAAACTGGTAAACATAAATATTTGAGCTGGTGAAGACTCACTCTCCCTCCAGAAGCAGAGACACCACTCAGCCGTGGAGACCTTGCCATCTCGGTACGAGTCGCAGGAGTTGAAGAAGGGTCTGATGCACACTTCGTACTTCTCCAGGTTTATAGCAGCCAGCTCTGAGTGGTCCAGGTATAAATCATTACTGGTGTCCAGCTTAGAGAACATCCAGCCAATAGAGTCCTTACAGCCTGCCACCAAGTTCCTTTCGAACACTGCAGGAGGAGAAACAGGAGATGTAGCAAACGCATGTGTGAGCGATCACTTAATGTGTGTGTGTGTTGTGGCTAACCTGATGCCGTTCCTGATCCTTGTCTGCCAGAATTATTTGTTTTAGCGTTGCCATGGAGAAGCTGGAACCAATCCCTGAGCCTGTCCCCCAAATCAGCCAAGTCTTGACCTGTACAGCTTTCTACAGAGACAGAGAGAGAGAGAGAGGGACATAGAAAGTTATCATTAACATCACTGACTGACAGAATTTGTCATGCTTTGCACAAGAAAAACAAGCTGAAGATTAAATAAATCTGTGTTGTGCTTTAGTTCCACTTCAGTTAGATGGTTTTCTTCAGATGCCATGATATTTCTTAAACTAAATCAAATTATTTAATGAAACTAAACCACTAAATAAAAAATATGCAGTTGTGTTACTGTTAGTTTTACAGATCAGCCAACAGAGTTATGTATTAACTCTTATTAAAATTTTCTGAAGATAATTAAAGGAGCCGTATGTATATATTCACTGTACTAAATTATAAAAAGACCATGAATGTCCCTAAATTTTTTATTTCCAAGTGGAAAGTCTGTGTTTAGACCACTGATCCTCTCCACTAACCAATTCCCAGTACCACTTTGACACACCGGGTTGCCAGATATGAAACAACTTAGCTGCCAAACACAGTGTGCTTCAGCCATAAAAGAAAGCAAGCAATCTGTCAAGTCAGTCAAGTCAAGTTTATTTATACAGCACTTTTTACAACAATGTTGTCTCAAAGCAGCTTTACAGAGTTTTGAAAACAGACAGTTACAACATATATCCTCCAGTGAGCAAGCCAGAGGCAACAGTGGCAAGAACACCTCCCTTAGACTGGAGGAAGAAACCTTGGGAGGAACCAAACTCACAAGGGGAGACTCGTCCTCCTCTGATCAAACAGTATTTACAGTTTAATAAACTAAACACCAAAGAAAAGAGTCTCTGTTTAAAATCTGGATAGCAAAGCAATCTGCATCAACATGGATAATGTTACATTCTGATCTAAATGTTAAATCTGATCTAAAATGCCTCGCTGTGTGACCAGACCCTTACAAAAAAGAAGTTTATTCAAGTGTACCTTTAGTTTACTTCTTTTAAACTAAAAGGAAGTGAGTATGCTTTCAGTTTACTTTTTATGTACTTCTCAGTGATATACTAAATACAGTTATACTTAAGTATGCTTGGGTTATACTGACAAGTATAGAACAGTCTAAGTATATTTGGTCTTTACTTGTACTTAATCTTTTGATTGAGATCGTAGAAGTAAGTATTCTTGCTCTGCACAAAAACACATCCAGTACAATATTTATTTAAAATTTGATTTATAAAAATGTATAAAGATACTAATATGTTTCTTAATCTGAGTGTGTCTTGTTTATTTTACGTGTGTCCACTGGTGAGTAAGTAAATGTTGTTAAGTTCTATTTTAAGTAGAAAAAAACTCTTAAACCTAGTCATATACTTTAAAGTACAACAATAATATAAGCAGTAAATTATAAGTATTATGTTAAGTTTACTTAAAGAAAACTAACAAGCTAGTAAACTAAAGTTTACTTTTAGTGTAGTTACAGTACAAAAGATGTAAACTAGTTGTATACTTGGTTTACTACTCTTACAATTAAAGTGTACTTAAAAGTATACTTTTAAAAACTAGGAAGTGGGCCAATTTAGTCCCAAGAAGTAATAAAATAGTATATATACAAGTGTACTACTAGTACAATGACATTAGTATAGTAACTGCATAAAGTATACTTAATAAAATGAACTTTAAGTATACTTATTTTCTGTAAGGGGAGACGTAGTTAAACGCAGGTAAATACTAAATATTGGCGATGCATTTGCAAGATGGAGACAGTTTAGAGCCCTCAAAGACTTTAAGATGGATGTCAATTAGACAAATTTCTTATGAGCAGGTAAGCATTGATCAAAGGTTAGATAATTTATCACAGCTTTAAGTGGTTTCAACATTCGGCATTCATTAACATTCTGTGGCAAAGCTGGGTTTCAAGGCCGCAAGTATTTGAGACACGCCGGTGAAGTGATCCAGACTCATGTCTAAAATTAGGTTTAACACAATAGATCGCCTTGATTACAGTATCACAATATATCATAATATAAGAAATAATCATAATATTAATATACCAACATATACCACACAGTATATATTATACAGCAGGGTATTTAATTAAAATTCAGTAAGATCCAGTTGGTGGAAATGTCTTCAGGCCAAGGTCCGGACCATCATAACTTTTAACTTGTGTTATGATTCAGTGGTGTATCCTGTTTACTGAAGTAACCTAGTATCAGCATTTTATGTCAACAACTGAAAGACCAACACATCACACATACCGTTCAGTATATTTACTGTTTAAATGCTGAACTGAATTAATTATTTATAAAACTTCAAATAAATGTTTTTTTCCCTCATTTGAAGTAAACAAGGGGTGTATTTAAAAAAACAGAATGCTATTTTTTAAAAAAAGAGAAAAAGTAAATAAAATATGCGTCTTCTTGTTAACTCGATTTAACATATTAACAGTTTATCTCTCTCTTGTATTCTTCTCTCAGACTTTCTCTTGTTCAGTGAGAGAAGTGAGCTCTTGGTTGTCCAGCCAGGACTTTAAATCTGGGCTGATGGTGTGAGGGCCATTCTCACACACATAAGAGATATGAGGCTATTTTTAATTCTCCACGCTCTCAGAACATATGAGATGTTGGTGTGGAGGTGTCTGGGGGAAGAATAAACATGTTTCGGTCCATTTCTGGTTGAAAAGTCGTTTTTCGCTGCCAAGTTTCCTTTTTTTATAGCACGCCGTCTGAATGAGCCTTTCTCTGGCTGCTGCTTCCCGCTTCGTACCTCGCCTATGTGTGTGCCGCGCGCCCGAACCTGCACAGATCTGATTGGCTGAGGAGCGTCTTTGGTGATCTTACAACACACGTCAGTGAGTTTACTGCGCCCATATACCATATAAAGACTTGAAACGTTCCACCGCTTAAAATAAACACTGTCGACACACTGTTTGGGTCCGCATTGGACAACGTCTGGGTCCGGACCACAGTCCGCTTATTAGTGACTGCTGTTATACAGTATATCAAACAGTAGTGTTGCACCGATACCAATACGGTATCGGTACTGGCGCCGATACTGGCACTTACACATAGTATCGGCAATAGAGAGCGCCGATACCTTGAAGCTTATTGACTGAATGGCTGTACATGTTTCTGCATTGTGGCAATTTTTTTTTTCCATAGCTCTAAACTTCTTAATGTGCAGTTACTCAACCAGTAAATGATGTTCTTTCAAGGTTATTATATCTTATTCAGGATAAGACATAAAAAATACAACATATAAAAAGTGGAACACTATAAATATCATGATTTATAGCCATATATTGAGCATATATTGAGTCAGAGTTGGTATCGGTACTCGGTATCAGCAGATACCTGAAAAGCTGGTATTGGTATTGGTATCTGTAAGGAAAAAGTGGTATCGGTGCATCCCTATCAAACAGTATAATAAAAAAGTTATTTTCAAGTTACGCACTCAGTATTTTCTATTCTGAGCTGCAAATTGGCTAAATAGCCGTAGCAAATTCACACAAAGATGCTGATTCGATATTTTACTTGACTGTATTTGGAGAAACAGGACCAACTATGCTTTCATTGTAATAAACTATGTGCTCTGACAATATCACAGCATGCACATTAAGAACAGTTATTTCAAAGACCATGACCTATTATCATATCACCTCTTAAAATAAAAAAAGCATTAAATCACTTTAATCAGCAGGAGGAAGACCGCTGCAAGACACCAGCTCTTTCAGCTAACACAGTGTCAAAAACAAAGAACTTGGCACGATGCACGCAGAGCTAAAAGTCAGACTAGATTTATTAACAGAATTAGCAATCCAATAAAACAGCAACAGGCGAACAAACACAACAAGGGGACAATGCAAGATCGTAGTCCAGGATACAGGCAGAGGTAGAAACCGGAAGATCAGTAAGCCAGGCAAACTAAACATGAGGAATAGGCAAGAGAGGAGTCAAGAGAACAGAAGAGTAGTCAGAGCCAGGAAGGTCAAAAAACACAAGCCAACAGAACCAGTAGGGATAAACAAGAGAGAGAGTCAGAATCAAAGGAAGTCAGAACCAGAGATCAAAAATAGGAAGACAAGGAAAGAACGCTCAGGATTGCAAACTGGGTTTGGCAAAACTTCGCAATGAGAGACAGTGTGTGTGATGGTTATATAGTGTGTGTGTCTAATGAGTATCAGGTGTGTGTGTTCAATACTCTGGGGAGGCAGAACGAGGAAGTGATGTGTGATTGGTGTGTCGTGAACATGTGGGTGTGATGTCATCGGGAGTTGCACTCTGGGAATTGGAGTCAGGAAGAACAGAAGTGCTGGAAGGAGCCGTAGTTGTGACACACAGTGAAAAGCTAACCTCTGGAATGGGCCAATGTTGATACACAGGCTGTTCAGCAGGACAGGGTCACTGAGGTCAAAAAACCTATTAGCGTATCACCCACCACCGAGTTCCGTGCTTTCATTCAGTCAGAGCAAATGAACACTGACCCCCAGGTGCACCGCTCATCTCATCCATTTTATATCTCAGACTTTTTTGATGGGGAGTGACACAGTGACAGAATCTTTTACCACTGTTGCCGTGAGAAGCCAGTAAATAAGCTGGCCGCGGTGACTCTGGCAGTAAACCTTTATCTGACACACAGATGCTGCAAACGGAGGTGAGATGGCAGAGCTGAACTCAGTAATGAACACAGTAAAAGTTAACACTGATGACTTTACAACTTGAGTTTCGTGCAGAACAGGAAGATGCTGACTCTGAGACATGCACGTAGCGAGCCCTGTCACAATAGCTTGTCGGAAAACACTGGCATCAAACTAAACTGGCAGTTGTCTGTAGTCCTGTGGTCCCCCTTGACAAGACTCTGGCTTAAACTGAGAAGATTCTGCCGGTCTCTGGGTGTTGAATTTCAGGCTCTTTGTGTTTTAAAGTGATATGTTCTACAAATAACTTTTGCATGCACAAATAACCCCGCCAGGGAGAACAATAGCTGGTCTGAAGAACAATAGACCGAGACAGGCAAGGTGGGAGGCATGGGAGAAACAAAGCATGTTACAGCCAGTATACTAAAGTTAGCAGCTGGCTTTGTATTTCCGGAAAAGTAGGTCTCTTCACCATCAGAATAATATGAATGGAGGAAATCTATATTTTTCCAGTAAAACACAGTCTTTTTCTTCAAATTCTAACAAACAGTTGATGATGATATACAATGATGATGTATACAAAACAAAACAGTTGTTTTTTAAGATCTTGGATCTTTTCAGCTTCTGTTTTATAAATGACTTCCAGAAGTTTCAGGATATTCTTCTGTCTGCCCCAAGTATACTGTTTCCTGTTCCACTGGATGCAACACAACACCAGAGCATAATATCCACCCCCACGTAGAAAAGGTGTTCATTCCCAGACGTTGTCCAATGCGGCCCCAAACCAATAAACTATTGAGAATGATTTAATTTAGACTGTGTTTATTTAAAGTGGTGGAGCTTTTCGTGTCTTTACGGTATATGGGCTTTATGACACAGTGAACTCAGAGACCAATCACGTGCACTGTAAGATCACCGAAGGCTCCTCAGCCAATCAGATCTGTGCACATTGGGGCGTGTGGCGTGCACACAGGCGAGGTACGAAGCGAGAATCAGCAGCCGGAGACTAAAGCGAGTCAGAAAGAATAAGGAGCTCTAAAAACAGAAAAGTGAACAGAGAAAACTGAGTGTTTAACAGGAACGGTTCTGGAATGGACCTGCTCGTCTAGTTTTGGAGAATACCGCTCTGTACAACCAACATGTTCATCTGTGAAGCTGAGTTAACAAGAAGAACCACGTTTATTTACTTTCTCTGTAAATAAACACTTTAAGATAAACTATTTTTTAAAAGCATTCTGTTTTAAATGTAGCCCTTGTTTTTACTTGAAGTGAAGAAAAAACATTTTTTGGAGCTTTATAAATAATTCATTCAGTTCAGCATTTAAACAGTAAATATACTGAAATTAACTAAACGGTATGTGTGGTGTGTTGGTGTTTCAGTTGCTGATGGTATAAGATGCTGATACTAGGTTACTTCAGTAAACAGGATATGGCTCTATATCATAATACAAGTTAGAAATGATGATGGTTCGGGCCTTAGCCTGAGGAAACCTCCTTCAACTGTACTGAACTCTTATTAAACACCCCTGCTTTAGATTTTAGATTTGCTTCCTAAATTCACAGCAACTGATTGGCAGCAAATATGCCTCCAGCTTATCTAGATATTGTTTTGCACACTCTAGATATTTACTTTTATTATGATCAATCTTAATATGTATCATAAAGCAGTTTACAATTCTCCTCCAACAAGGACACATAAACAGGTACAGTCGAAATTATTAATATAGACACTGCCACACCAACTGAGAAAGGGGTGAGTTTCCAGGGCATTAGTCTAATGGGGTAATATATAATTCTTAAGAATGGGTGCAATTACATCCCACACCAGTACAGGGGCTGATTTGGCGTTATTTAACATTGCAGTAGTCTGTTCAAGGAAACAATATTGGAGAAGAATAACAACCATCAAGAAATCGTATATTTGGATAGATCCCATTATGTTTAATAGTTTTTTAACAGCAGTTAAACCAACAAAACGAGTTTCTGAGCTACTGTAAAAGTAAAAGAGCTATCATCATATAATGAACAGGGACAAGGATTTTTGTTAATCATAACTTCAAGCATAACAGACAGTGTGGACGATATAAACTCCTGTAATCCTGAACCATCTGCAGGAATGTGCAGACACAATCTGTGGTACAATAAGGAGTAGGGACTAGACATTTACTTTTTTAATGAGGTTGAGTTTCCCTCTGATGACTCTTCCATGCAAATCGTTTTTGTGCAGGCAGTGATGTATAGTAGAACAACACACCGCCACTCAATCTAAGCCTTCCTGTGGGTCATGGTCAGTGATATAGGGCTTTTGCAGCTTATTAACAGTTAACAGTGTTTTCTTGTTCTTCCAGATCTTGCATTGGCTTCTCGCAGTTAAATCAACACTATGTAAGACTGGAGACCCCTCTGGAGGAAATGTATAACTGCATGCCACATGTAATAGAACATTTTAAAAAAAAAAGTAATTTACTTCATTTTTTTATCTTTTTATTTCATTGTTTTATATTTTTAGCTTGTCCACTTAAACTTTTATTTTAAATTATTTATTTCTTGTCTGCCTGTTTTTCTAATATTTTTTAATCATTGAATTCTTATGTTTTACTCATGAAGTTCTTTATTTTAGCTTTCTGGATTAAATATTAATTCTAATTTGTATGTATTTTCAGTCCCTTTAAGTTGTAAATGCTCGGATACATTGTAAATGAGGGTTACCCTCAATGTATTACCGAGGGAAAACAACTGGTTGTTGATGAGTCTGAAGACTGTGAACTCTTTCAAAGAGTTTTTAAAAACTTGGGCTCCAAAACTGCAAATGAATTATGTGCTATTGTCATATCTTCACCAGCAGTGTTGATTTTTCATTTGAGACCTAAGCATCAGACCTGTACGTGCAACATTAAGGGTGTGTCTCAAAACCTAGTGAGTGTCTAAGTAGGCTGTCTAGGTAGCAGCTGTGTAAGTAGCAGTGTTCTCTCCTCATCTCTCCTCATAAAACAGATTACTGAGACGCTCTAGTTAGAGAGAGACTGCGTCACGGCTTGTTCCCGCCCACTGCATGAGACTGGTGTTTTAGCTGGTTGCTAAGCTACCGGCCAACATCCAAAACAATAGCCCGAGGCTTAAAAATCCGCTAGCATAAATGCTAATGCCGCGAGTATAAAACTGCAAAATGGTCAATGACTACAGAGTTGCAAATAAAAGGCTTTTTTGTGTGGCTGTGCGACAAAAAAACACATTAAAACACCAGAGAGAATTAAAATAATTTACATTTGAAGATGACTTCTCCACTAGCAGCTCCGCTTTTGTCTGCCATGTTGGGAAAAAGTTCTGCCTCATTATGCATCAAGGGATTGCCTTAGTGGCTGAAGAAACGTTCAATGCTTCCTTAAAATCAGGTCTAAATAAGGTTCCTCAGTAGACAGCATGTTTAAGGTATGTAAGACTTGGGACAGTCTACATGCCGGGAGTGCATACTACAATGTAAAATGCTGCCTATGTAGGAGCTTACTAGGTTTTGAGACACACCCTAAGACATAAAAGACATATAATGTAGTTTAAAAAACTCAAAATATGTAATTTGTCCAGGGGAGCCCAAACGCTTACATATAACTGTACAACATTTGATGTAACAGCTTCATCAGGATGGCTCTGACTCAGCAGAAATGTTCTTATATCATAGTTGAGCTCAATTATTCAGGCTTGAGCAATGCTGTAATCTGCACCTTCAGTGCAACTGTAGAGTGGCACTGCATGTGTTGAGAGGCTCACCTGGTTTGGGAGTAGACATCGTATCTGTCATTGGTTTCAGTGCAGCTTCACTTACACACGGGCACGGTCCTGCACACTTCACACTCAATTCTTTACCACTCAAACATGCCTGCTGCTCCAGCTTACACTGCAACGAGAGAGAGAGAGAGAGAGAGAGAGAGAGAGAGACAGAGAGAGAGAGGGGGACAAATTACAGTGTGGTTCTTCATTACATTTTCATTTTCTCTCTCTCAATACAAGGGTATCGAATTCAAAAGACAAGGTTAAGTCTGTGGAATAAGAAGATGTGAGCTTTTTTATATTAAAAATGATATCCTGGCAAACTAATACATCTTAAACTCCACATATCTATTATTATATTCTGTCTATTATACATTCTTCATTTTGAACCTGCTGTAAGAATGACATAGTATTATTTAACTTGCTTGTAAATGTTTTTTACTGGTTTTAAAGCTATTGGCAAATCATTTTCAATACATTTTCAAAAACGACTGCTTGACCTTTTTTTAAAGTGGACAGAAAACTATTTTCAGTGTGACTGATTTTCTCCAGGAATGTTGAAGAAATATATTTTGATTAAAATGTGTATGTATGCACAAATAGAACTGAATTGGATGTTTATCTCTCTGTAGACGACCAAGCAAACAGGTTTAATTAATTATTTTAATGAAATGATATTTTCTAAAGTAGTAGCAGTGCTAGATTTTGTGTTATGAAGAAAACCTCAGGGCTGTTCAAGTACCTACAGCAGGGTCGTCTTGTTATTTACAGCAAAGGGTCCTCACCATTTACACGTCATTGTAGATAAAATATTTTATTTAATAATATTAATTTAAATCATTTCCATTCCATCAGCAGAACAGACGACAGGTGGTCTGAAGGAACTGCCAAAAGACATAAAACTGACTGACATAAATTTGGAAAATAATCTTTAAATAATATTCTCTACAACAATGAAACAATCTAGGCATAATGACTAGACTGAAGACAATCCCACTTGGCAAGATATAATTTTTGCTGTGTATGACTGCAGGGATAGGAGGGAGCTGTTTCTATATCAGAGAGAGAAGAGACTGAATGTGTTGGAATGTCTTAGCGTATGTGAGAGAGAGAGTGAGCGAGAGAGTGAGAGAGAATGGGAGAATGTTGCTGTAGCTGAATGCAGTAGTTTGATTAATGGCCTTCGCTGATTTGAGTGGCGTATCACTCGCCGGCTGCTGGCTTTATTGATTTATGTATCGTTTTTAATTTTGACCTTGTGCAAAAGAGGCACAGAGAAAACGACTGCTTGCTCCGTTCCCCCTCCCTCTCGCCATCCCTCACTCTGTCCCTCTAATTCCTCACTCTTTCCTCCCTCTCCGCCTCTATCTCTCGCTCGTTCCCTCTCACAACTGCGGTCACCTCTATAAATATTTCATTTGGTTTCAGGTTGGGAGTGATGAGGGAATCAGCAGCGTGTCTGTGCCAGTTTGTGTATGTGCCTGTGTTTGTGTATGCGCCTGTGTTTGTGTGTGTGTGTGTGTGGTTGAGGGGGGGGGGGCTATTTACGCGTGTATACCTGTGAGGCGTAGTTATGTCCATCAGATCCACACACAGGGTTAGCTGTGGACAGCTGGCATGGTTTACAGCTTACATGAGGCTTCAGTCCAGGCTGTCTGACCCTACAATACACACAAATACAACAGCATTGTTAGTAAGCAATGGCCCACATTTATCAAGGATAAGATAAGAATACTGACCAGGTCTCTTAAGGCCATGTTGCCCTATTCACTGCCATGTAAAAGGCTTACAATAATCTCCGATCCACATTCTTACTCAGTTTGCTAGATAAGGCCAATGAGCATACTTAATTGGTATAAACTACAGCTACCATGATTAGTCAACAAAATTATCTACACTGATTATAAAAATTCCAACACTGATTATAAAAAAAGTACTGTTCTATGATTTTATTACAGCTTATCATTTTAATATGCAGGTTAGTGCACTCTAACCAGACGGTCAGGGGAAATACCCTTACAAAAAAGAAGTTTATTCAAGTGTGCCATTAGTTTACTTCTTTTAAACTAAAAGGAAGTGAGTATGCTTTCAGTTTACGTTTTATGTACTTAGTGATATACTAAACATAGTTACACTATATATATATATATATATATATATATATATATATATATATATATATATATATATATATATATATATATATATATATGGGTTATACTGACAGGTATAGAACAGTCTAAGTATATTTGGTCTTTACTTGTACTCAATCTTTTGATTGAGATTGTAGAAGTAAGTATTCTTGCTCTGCACAAAAACACTTCCAGTACAATATTTATTTAAAATTAGATTTATAAAGATTTATAAAGATACAAATATGTTTCTTAATCTGAGTGTGTCTTGTTTATTTTACGTGTGTCCACTGGTGAGTAATTAAACGTTGTTAAAATTCTATTTTAAGTAGAAAAAAAACTCTTAAACCTAGTCGTATACTTTAAACTACAACAATAATATAAGCAGTAAATTATAATTATTATGTTTAGTTCACTTAAAGAAAACTTACAAGCTAGTAAACTAACAGTAAAAACCCTTAAGTTTACTTTTAGTGTAGTTACAGTACAAAAGATGTAAACTAGTTGTATACCTGGTTTACTACTCTTACACTTAAAGTGTACTTAAAAGTATACTTTTAAAAACTAGAAAGTGGGCCAATTTAGTCCCAAGAAGTATTAAAATAGTACATATACAAGTGTACTACTAGTACAATGACATTAGTATAGTAACTGCATAAAGTATACTTAATAAAAGGAACTTTAAGTATACTTATTTTCTGTAAGGGTATGGTTTCTGTCATTTCATTGCATCATAGGAAGAAATCGTTTGCGGCAAAAAGAGATTAACTCAAAAAAAGGAGGACGCACAAAACTCACAGTGTGGTTCAACCCACAAAATACAAAGTGGAGATGCTGTTTCACAGCAGCATGACAACAAAAAACAAATGAAACAAGAGCTTGCAAATTCCAACAGGTTTCCTTGTCCTGCTGATAGTGGTTCAAGTGCTTTTACTACTAAAAAACAACTAATATAAGTGGTTACCTTCAGCCCAGTAAATAAAATGCTAATGCTACATGTTAGAAGTTAGTATATAAACATGGTGCAGTAAGAATTAATGCCATACTGATGTAGCAATTCAATAATTAATTGATAAGGCTGCAGACTAAGGCTGTCTAGTTGTCCCGGCCCCCTAAGCAATATCAATTAAAGGAGCAGTATTTGATTGTCAAATTCAATTAATATCTCTTATTGATACGTTGGCTGTCCGTTTTGTGTGTGTGCTGGAAAAAAGTGGTGTTCATACACAACCCTGGTTCTCTAAATTAAATAAGTGGCTGAAATAATTGGTTGAGCCACACAACATTCTTCCAGCCAATCAGTAACAGGTTAAAGGAGCAGCTTCCTGTGGAACTTCATGAATTATCATAAGGAAGGGGTGACACTAAGGGGGAGGGTGTATTTGTTTTGCTGGTGAATTTACATCTCAATTATTGCTCTCCAGAATCATGTACCGCCCCTTTAAAATGTAAAATATACAGTCATATAATCACAAACGTGCCAGTTCATAAACAGTATAAACAAATAATAATTAACACAAACATGAGCCAATGATGTACCAGAGGCTGCCCAGGTAGAGACGCTCCACTCAGAATCAGATTAATGTTGAAAAATAGGAAATAAATAACTGATTAAATAGAAATAGTTATTTAGAAATAAATAGAAAAAGATACATAAAAAAAAATAAGTTATGAACAGAATTTGTTAACAGTCTCAAACTGTTTTCGAGACTTGAATAATAATTTATACCATTCCTTTTAACTTCCACACCTTGTTTTCAGTCATAAATCACAGTAACTGTTGATAACTGATAAATGTGAAGAACACAACATTGTTCGATTACCGAATTAATTAATCAAAAAACAAAGGATTCATCAATTTAACAGTTGCAGACCTTGTTTAAACTCAAAAAACTCATTTGAACAAATATCCTCTCATCATCGTATAATTCAGTATATACAGGAGAAACTGTATTACAATATAGACTGTTATTTTATCTATATTCATAGCCACTGAGAACTGAAGACAAGGAGCAGCTGAATTTAAGCAGCATTTAATTTCTCGTTCAGCAGCATGTAGCTACAAAAATGACCCATAAATCCATTATTAAATTTAGCCTTGTTCTTTCTGCTCGGTGTTGTGGATGGCTGAAGCTTTGATTGTTTGATCAGACAGTATCAGTCTTTGTCAGCACAGCCACAACTCGCCCATTCACTCAGTCGAGTCTGCAGTTAATGGTGCTGAGAGAGAGAGAGCCTAACAATATCACACACACACACACACACACAAACACACACACACGCAGTCACAGAGGAGGAATAAATGGCCATTGCTGCAGATATAGACTCTGCAGGCAATGATGTTTTGCCCCATTAGTTTTGCCGATTATGCTGTAGCTCTTTAGGGCTGTTCCTCACTACAGCAGATAAATGGAGAATGCGGGGTAACCTCAAAGCAC
This sequence comes from Megaleporinus macrocephalus, assembly GCA_021613375.1. Taxonomy (NCBI): domain Eukaryota; kingdom Metazoa; phylum Chordata; class Actinopteri; order Characiformes; family Anostomidae; genus Megaleporinus; species Megaleporinus macrocephalus. The sequence goes on along the minus strand of CM038715.1, from coordinate 6,518,915 downwards.
AGCTAAACCCACACACACACACACACACATACACACACACACACACACAGCCACCTTTCACATGTGTACAGAAAACAAGCACACATTTTAAAGGAAAGGAAATAGTGGTGCACAAAGTTTAAAGAATCTGAGAAAAACGTATTTCTTAGTTATTTAACTGGTTTACTGTGTTTATTTACTCAAAAATTTCCTTTGGGATCAATAAAGTATCTATCTATCTATCTATCTATCTATCTATCTATCTATCTATCTAAATATTAAAATTGTAAAAAAGAAATGTTAGTAACTGGTATGTCATAAAATATTTAGTTATTTGAACATGTAAATGAGCATCTATTTGTTTTGTTGGGGGGTGGGGGGGTGTCCTACTGTCTTCCGAACAAGAAAATGTGCCCTGTGCTCTGTCAACTTATTATTTGAAGTTCAAGGCTCAATATTTTCAGGGAGACTGGTAAGTAACCTTTAAAAATGGCCAGCTTGATTAAAAGCTCTCTATCAAAACCTACACTGCTCGGAACTCAAACTGGGCAAACTCTAATTCTTCAAGTCAAGCAGTCGAGAAGTGTTTGTTTTTTCTTTAGTCAGTCAGTTATAAAAACAGGATAAACACATAGAAGTATACAAAAATTAGAAGGAATAACATTTTAATAAGGATTTATAAACAAGGAGAGTCAAAAGTATCTTTTTATATTGTAGCAGCATAAAATAAAGGCTAAAAAAAGGCTATAAAAGCTTATTTTAAATGTAAATCCATGTGCGCTGTGTCTCATTATTCCAAAAAGCCATACAGTACACAGATATTATATGTCAGTCATTTAAATAGGCCGCAATTCAAATGTTTCATTGTGTGCAGCCAGTTTTTATTGATTTTTATTTACTCAGTATGTTCCCACAAAACACATGCGGGATTTTCTGATTGCTAGATAACATTTTTTTTTTTTAAACATGGAAGAAAAAAATGGATAGAAGAGGAAAGTAACAAATGAATGTAAATGTGTATTGCTGTTTAAAATAAGCTTTTATAGGCTATTTTACTTCATGTTAAACATGTAAATGAATAAACGGTTGTATATAAATAAACAGACATACGAAGCAACGTGTGAACAAACAAAACAATGTTTGTGTAAGGATAAATTAACAGACAGGTAACAGGCAGCTACAGGCTTTGTACATGTTTACTGTCTGCCTGCAATAACAAAATAAACCCAACTAGACATCCATCTGCTTTATCCCGCTAGTCGGTCGACATGGTACATCATGGACTCACACCTACAGGCAATTTAGAGTAAGCGATCAACCAAACATGCATGTGTTTGGACTAAAGATCGACCGATTAGACAAATATTGGCCCGATATATCGGGCGGGTGATCCGAAACTTTTGAAACTGTTCAGCCAAACAAGTGAAAATGAATAATTTATAATGAACAGTCATGTTTTTAATGAGGCGGTTACGTGTTTCTAGTTATGGTCCTAGACGTGAACCAGAGCGGATGTTTTACTGCTTAGCTCCGGGGCTAAAGCTAACTGCTCTAGTGTAATACACACATTAGCTCCGGGGCTAAAGCTAACTGCTCTAGTGTAATACACACATTAGCTCCGGGGCTAAAGCTAACTGCTCTAGTGTAATACACACATTAGCTCCGGGGCTAAAGCTAACTGCTCTAGTGTAATGCACACACTAACATGTTACTGTTACACAGAGAGTCTCTCCGGAGCAGCCAGAGCTTCCCAGATATTACTCAGATATTACTCAGATACTACTCAGATATTACCCAGATACTACTCAGATATTACTCAGATATTACTGAGATATTACTCAGATACTACTCAGATATTACCCAGATACTACTCAGATATTACTCAGATATTACTCAGATATTACTCAGATACTACTCAGATATTACCCAGATACTACTCAGATATTACTCAGATATTACTCAGATATTACTCAGATACTACTCAGATATTACCCAGATACTACTCAGATATTACTCAGATATTACTGAGATATTACTCAGATATTACTCAGATATTACTCAGATATTACTCAGATACTACTCAGATATTACCCAGATACTACTCAGATATTACTCAGATATTACTCAGATATTACTCAGATATTGCTCAGATATTACTCAGATATTACTCAGATATTACTCAGATATTACTCAGCTTCCAGCACTCGAGACTAACGGAACTAAAGAAACAGAACAGAGCCGCTGTGTTAACAACCATTACAGTATATCAGCGTCTCTCTCTCTCTCTCGCAATTTTACTACAACGTGATAAAAACCCGAGCTATCTTTCAATGCACTTCTTAATATCTGGTTAGTTATTGGTATGAAGAGATGTATGTTACACTCTTTCAGCAGTAATGTGGTCATACTGTATTTTTGGTGAGCAGATATTATTTAGTTTTTTTCTTGTTAAGTCAGTGTTCAATAAATGATGTTAAGTTCAGAAATGTTGTGCATCCACTTATTATTACTAGTGTGACATTTTAGCAGCAAATAAAGCAGAATATTTCTAGATATCGGCCCCAAAAATCGGCAGCAAATATTGGCCATCGGCTGACCCTGACCTCTAAACAACGGCATCGACATCAGCTATAGAAAAACCCCTATCGGTCGATCTCTAGTTTGGACTGTGGGAGGAAACCGGAGTACCAAACCCGGATCATCTTGCCTTGAGGCACAGTGCCACTACACCACCGTGCTGACCACTACACCACCATACTAACCACTACACCACCGTACTAACCACTACACCACCATACTAACCACTACACCACCGTGCTGACCACTACACCACCATACTAACCACTACACCACCGTACTAACCACTACACCACCGTACTAACCACTACACCACCGTACTAACCACTACACCACCATACTAACCACTACACCACCATACTAACCACTACACCACCATACTAACCACTACACCACCGTACTAACCACTACACCACCATACTAACCACTACACCACCGTACTAACCACTACACCACCATACTAACCACTACACCACCATACTGACCACTACACCACCGTACTAACCACTACACCACCTTACTGACCACTACACCACCATACTAACCACTACACCACCATACTAACCACTACACCACCGTACTAACCACTACACCACCATACTAACCACTACACCACCATACTAACCACTACACCACCGTACTAACCACTACACCATGTGCTGACCACTACACCACCATACTAACCACTACACCACCATACTAACCACTACACCACCGTACTAACCACTACACCACCATACTAACCACTACACCACCATACTAACCACTACACCACCGTACTAACCACTACACCACCGTACTAACCACTACACCACCGTATTAAACACTACACCACCATACTAACCACTACACCACCATACTAACCACTACACCACCGTACTAACCACTACACCATGTGCTGACCACTACACCACCATACTAACCACTACACCACCGTACTGACCACTACACCACCATACTGACCACTACACCACCATACTAACTACAACACCACCATACTAACCACTACACCACCGTACTAACCACTACACCACCATACTAACCACTACACCACCGTACTAACCACTACACCACCGTACTAACTACTACACCACCGTACTAACACTACACCACCATACTAACCACTACACCACCGTACTAACCACTACACCACGTGCTGACCACTACACCACTATCACTCCAATTAGACAGCAAACACAAATTTAGGTTTCTTAGAAACATGGAATATACGAAATCTGTGAAATAATAAATTCACAAAGATATGAATTCTTGTTCTGTTATGAAGTTCAGTTATTAAAAATTGTGAGGCAGCCCAGTACATGCATTATAAGTTAATTTACTGTAAATCTTTGTCATAATATCATATAGTGTGGTTTTATTTGATTATTGACTGACTAACCAATCACTAACTTAAAAACAAAGCCATACTATGGGCATACATTCAGGTTTTGTTTCTCACATAGTCTTCAGCAATACATACATTGAGCGGCACAACACAGCCCTCCTGAAAACTAAATACATGCTTCATAACTGCATAACAACGTATTGCATACAGCATGCAGTGTTCTGTGTACTTGCCTGTGCTCCAGTTTCTTGCGGTTGATGCACATGGCTCTCTGGTAGCCCTGCGCCACACACACTTTGTGTCGGCTGCATTTCACCTTCTGACACGGGTCCTTGGTCGTGTCCACACCTGCCGGGCAGCAGAGGTATAATTTAGCTGTTATCCATTCACCACTTTACACAATCTTTTCCTCACAGCGCAGTTCAGACGTGAGCACAGGCTTACTTTGAGCCTGTTTCTTTTTATCCGTACCGATATTACGAAACGTGCTACAATCTGATGCTTCCCAGTGTCTGCAGTTGCTGAGCATAATATTCATGACAACACTGAAAAGAAACATTGGTTGTGGACGGGTACTAATAAAAAGTTATAGGGATATGATGCACTAAATAAGAGGCATACATCAGTTTTACGGCTCCTGTGAGAAGCTTTATTTTTATCTATGAAACGCAGGGATCTTAAATCTTGTCTTTACTTATCTCAGCTTAGACTGAATATGAATAATTCAAGGCACGCTGAGTCAAAACTGGAAAAAAAAAAAAAAACAACAACAACTCAGGAACTGTGAGAGAGAACATGCTGGAAGCGAAGCTTCGTTAGAGAAAAACGCCATCTGTTCCAAATGTCTGATAGCAAACCAGATAAACAACTAGATAAACAAACATCCTGAAGCCCAGCACACATTTTGATTAAATAAAGACATGAGGATTGCCTTCATGAGCCTTTATAAAAAGGCTTCACACAGTCAGGAGCTTTATCTCTCTCATCTACACCAAAACAAAAAACAATCCCTTCACTGAGTTTGCTCGTCTCCTCAGCACCCGCTTTCACTCAGCTTTCACCAAACCCTCACAAAAGCTCCTTTACAGAAATATCTTAAAAGCACTCCGGGTAAAAGGAGACAGAAGTTGATGTTTAGGGTCAAATCAGATAAAAACCAGACCTGTGGACTCGAGTCACATGACTTGAACACCAGTCCAGCTCGAGTCACTAAACTGATGACTTGTAACTTAACTTGACAACATTACTAATAGGGCTGTGTATTGGCAAGAACCTGGCGATACAATACGTATCGTGATACAGCAGTCACGATTCAATATATCGTGATATACTGCGATACTGCAAGCAAAGTGATATATTGTGATTTTTCAATCCTACTATTAAAACACACCACTGTATGAACAGGTTTGCTAATGCTTACAATAGCACTGCGTCCTTGTGCTGCTTGTTAATATTGGAGTGGAGCTGAAAATGGATTACAACACTGCCATCTAGTGGTCTGAGGTTTAAACACAACACACAATGATTCACTGTCTGCCAGGAATCTGTGTATCGATACTGTGTTTTTGAGAATCGATACAGTATCACTAAATATAATATCCTGATATTCGATATTTCGATATTTTCTTACACCCCCAATTACTAAAGACTTGTGACTTGACTTAGACTTTACCTTTACTTGGACTTGGACTTGATATCGGAGCTTTAAGATTTGAAAAGACTTGCCACCCTATTTTCTAGAGATGGACCAATCAGCGTTTTTGATCGCCAATCACCTTTCAGCACGAACGGCCGATAGCTGATACCGATTGAGGGAGGGGTATACGCCATGGCAGGTCTACATGTAGTTCTTAGCGCAAGCAAGTCATGAAACATGGTCTAAACTGGTTTATTACCATTTTTAACGAGCTCATGTAAAACAGCATAATATTTTAACAAAATTAGCAGCAAATAAACCAATAAATTAAACAAATATCTGCAATACTGCAATCATTACATTTAGACCTTTAATTTAAAACGAAAAAAGCTAATTAAATACATGCAGTCAGAACTGCAGTCATTAAACACAGACTCTGTTATTTTAAACATAAAACTGTAATCATTAAATGTAGAATATTGAATTGCTGCTGCTGTTCTGTTTGTACCGGTCAGATCTGGTCTGTAGGTGTTCTGGGTTGTTTGCTCTAGTCAGTCTGTGGAAAATGAAAGGGTATGTATTTCCACCTAGCGGTTCAGATAGGAATATCAGGGAGTTGGCCGGAGGGGGGTTCACGGAGTGCACCTCTTCCTGGATGAAACGCTAACTGGAAATACAGAAATTAGACTCATTTGTTTAACGCCATCGATCAGCTAAATTGGCGAAATATCGGCCGATCACCGATCGCATATTTTGATTACAAATCGTCCGATACCGATACATAGCCGATCGATCCTTCCATCTCTACTATTATCACATAAGAAAATAAGAAAAACTTAATAATCAAATAAGTGATCATTTTGTTTTAAATGGTGCCATAACCTAGCAACAAGTGATGTTCTGCAGCCAATCACGGGAAGATTTGGAGGGCGCCAGTGTTGAATTTGTGCAGAGACGAGGAGCAACATTCTCCTGAAAATAGTCCAGTTCAACTACAAAGATTCTGCTGCAGTAAATAAAAAAGAACTGCGACATGCAGGACACGCGGAGCCAAGATCACAGATGGAGCTGCAGCCACTTCAAACTTTGTTCTACTTTTGAGGCACTAAGAACAGGAAGTCTCTGCTCTGTATATTTCACATATAGCAGTTAGCTAGCTAGCTGGCTAACAAGCTAGCAAATTTAGCGACATGATAAACAACAGCTAATGTGAACGAAGCTCTCTCTGGTAATGAGGTGATTAGTGATGTTAATGTTAATTAATGTTAATGTTAACATGTTAATGTTAAATGATAATTAATGTTAATTAATGTTAATGTTAACGTTAATGTTATATTAATGTTAGTTTAATATTCTACTAATCAACTGTATCAATTGTGTTAAATACTGAAATGATGTTACGTCTAGTGACTTGACTAGGACTCGAAGTTTAAGACTCGGAACTTGACTCGAGACTTCCTTGTATTGACTCTGGACTTGATTGTCAAGACTTACGACTTACTTGTTACTAGGGGTGTGTTTAAAAAATCGTTTTTTTTATTCAAATCGATCTTCATTTGAATAATCCGGTATTGATTCGTACAAACCCGAAATAGACCTTTAAAATTAGCACCCCGCCCCCCACCCCCCAGTCTTGCGTGACCAGCCATTGTTTTTCACGCCATGAGATCTGGCTGGGGGCGCACATAAGTTAAGCATGGCTGAAGCACAAGTGAAGGCACCCCAGAACTTGAAAGCAGATGTCTGGCTACATTTTGGATTCAGAAACCAGGACAGTATATAAACATATAAACACTAATGTTTTTAGTAATGGTAGGTTGAGTGTTCCTTGTACATTTACCACATTAGTTCACTGAAAATCTCTTTTCATATTAAAAATTATTATTGTAACTGAAATATTCCTAAATGAATTGATATTGAATTTAATCGAATCGAAACGGAAATCGAATTGAATTGGGACCTTGTGAATCGGGATTGAATCGATCTGGGAAGTCAGTTGCGATACCCAGCCCTACTTGTTACTTGGTCCCATGTCTGATATAAAAGCCCTAACCACATTGGGTCTGGTAGTCTAACCACTGATGGCTTGTTTTGTTTTAGACCTCTTTGCTGCATGTCACTTCCCATGTCTCTCTCTCTTTGCTGTCACTCTGAGGGGTTTAATAGTGCTCAGCCAAACTGCAGTGCTGGAGCATGTGACTCTGCACACCAGCGCACACAGTGCTTATTATTCACGCTGACAGCTAGCTCAAATGGTTAAAATGTCTAACTGGTGCCCAGAGAGTTACCGCTTCCAATCCTGATCAGATGGAGAAAAAAGCAATTTCTAAATGCAAATGCAGACTGTAGTCAAGAATCTAAATGCAACACCTGAAATGACTGATCTACATAGACAGCACTGAATGTCTGAAATGAAGATTGGTCAGCCTGGTTTAGTCATGCCCTATCAATCAGCCTCCTGATTTTTCAATTCCATGAAATGTCCAAGGGCCCAAATGTCCAAGGGACAGTTATAATCAAGTCCGTGTTTGTATTAGGTCATTTATTGCAACTTCATTGACGCAAGACTATGTTGCAGATTTGGATAAATAAATTGACTACTGGCTGTAGAGAAAAACTGGCTATCACAGTAAAGGCCATTCAGCATTATGCCAGTGTAGTGTTCTTGTTCTGTCCTACAGTTGCAGAATCACTTTTACACCACTGTCGTGAATGCTTTGAGTCCCCTTCATGGACAGCTGTACATGTACAGACAGACACTTCAAGCAGAGGTGTCAAGTAGCAAAGTACAAATACTTCATTACCTTACTTAAGTAGGAATTTTGGTTATTTATACTTTACTGGAGTAATTATTTTTCAGCTGACTTTTTACTTCTACTCCTTACATTTACACTCCATTATCAGTACTTTCTACTTCTTACATTTACACTCCATTATCAGTACTTTCTACTTCTTACATTTACACTCCATTATCAGTACTTTCTACTTCTTACATTTTAAACATAGTCTCGTTACTCCTATTTCATTTCAGCTTGTTTTCATTCATGTACATTTACATTCCAGTAAAGATTATTGATAACATGCCTTTGAAGTTAGACTTTGTGGACCATTACAATACTTATAGACAACTAGTCATCAAATCTTCTGCTCCATGAAACACATGTTAATGTTCAGTAGTAACAGATATGCTTCTTTAATATATTTACATTGTACTAAACTACATTCATGTTCAATGGGTGTATATGTGGCTGAAACAGGAAGCCTAGCGCATCCCAAATTTATCAACATTAACATTTTAATATAACATCATAGTCATTACAACTTTTAGAAGAATGGGGTTTTTGGGGAGGTGGGCTAGTGCACTATAGACCCCTTAGTGCGCACTATAGACCCCTTAGTGCGTCCATATGCCTGTATTACACTATAGATTACTCTCTGGATTACTGCTATTTACAGAGTAAAATCCAAACACACAAGTGTTATCTGTCTATATACCTTTGTGACGCGTGTGCATACGAAGGGTGGTCGGAGTCTGCCAGGAAGTCGACATGCAGCAAGACCCCTTAGCCACGAGACTAGCATAATATTATCTATTTAGCTCTCTCTATGGAGTAAAAGTCAGTCAAAGAGTTACTCATGTTCAGTCTGTTGCTAGGTCACGCTCTCATTTTCTCTTCCTTTGACAACGGGTGCGTCCAAAATCGCATACTTGTCTACTACTCAGTAGTGAAATCAGTAGGTGAGCATGGCTAGTACGTCTGAATACTCAGTAGTAAATCAGTAGGCGAGCGCGGCTAGTAGGTCTGAATACTCAGTAGTAAATCATTAGGCGAGCGCGGCTAGTACGTCTGAATACTCAGTAGTGAAATCAGTAGGCGAATGTGGCTAGTACGTCTGAATACTCATTAATGAAATCAGTAGGCGAGTGTGGCTAGTACGTCTGAATACTCAGTAGTAAATCAGTAGACGAGCGCGGCTAGTATGTCTGAATACTCAGTAGTAAATCAGTAGGCGAGCGCGGCTAGTATGTCTGAATACTCAGTAGTGAAATCAGTAGGTGAGCGCGGCTAGTATGTCTGAATACTCAGTAGTAAATCAGTAGACGAGCGCGGCTAGTATGTCTGAATACTCAGTAGTAAATCAGTAGGCGAGCGTGGCTAGTATGTCTGAATACTCAGTAGTGAAATCAGTAGGCAAGCACGGCTAGTATGTCTGAATACTCAGTAGTGAAATCAGTAGACGAGCTAGTATGTCTGAATACTCAGTAGTGAAATCAGTAGGTGAGCGTGGCTAGTATGTCTGAATACTCAGTAGGTATCAAGTAGTAGGTAAACGGTACCGGATGACCTCCTGAATCAGCAGCCATTTTTATGTAGGTGAACACAGCACACTGTGTATCCCATGATTCACCTGGAGTCGTGGATGAATTCAAAGTGGAGTAAATAAACGGTGTAAAGCTGAACGTCGGCTGTGTGTACGTAGCTACTGCTAGTGAACTGCTGCTACAGAAGTTAGCGCTACTGCTGAGATAAACAATGATTACATTCCTCCCGTTTCATCTTCTCTGATCTACAGCTCCACACCTTCTGATACATAATCAGATAAAAACACAGATCAGAGTCACTAAAAGATCTAAATCTGTCAGTAAACGAGCTCTTAAATGAATAGCAGGACTTTTACGGTGGTGGTCTGACGTCTTGCGTCACAGGACGCTGGTAATATGGTGGACGTAGTGCGTCCGAGCTTGTGTTTCTACTAAAACTCTCCTACTGAAACTACCTACTAGTCTGACGCTCGAGCAGCACGTACTGACTCTAATCTGGTACCTACTGACTAGTAGGCGATTTCGGAGACACCCACAGTCTTCTTCGGTCTCTGTGCAGCCATATTGGGAATACCAAACTAGCTTTGTCTTATAGCTAGCTGAATACCCGTAGTTAACAGTGTGTGATGTGATGCCATGAAGTGCTAACAGTTCTCTCATGCCTCTCTTGTGCGTGCTCCTATAAAGTTACATAGAGCTACACATCAGACATTCCGGGCCCAGTGTGTCAATGACAGAGGCACCCTTCTACCTATTATAAGAAAATGTACCATCAAAATTTTTATTCTTTTAAAATTAAACTTATATACTAACATAAAGTTGCTTTAAAAACATGCCTGGTCTCTAAAGCAAGATTTCCTGGTTTAAAGACTTTGAAAACCTCCTCCTGATATATATTATAAAGGTGGAAGTAAAAGTTCAAAGACTACAAGTGTTTTGAGGTGGATATTTGTGGTGGGCTGTTTGAAATTCTTTAACTGTCAAAAGAGTTTGATAGCTTCTCGTTCAAATGGCTAGCTCTCAGGATTTGCTGAACACTGCCACAGAGATTCCCAAGGGTTGTGGGATTTTTATAATTAGTGTAATACATGCAAACAAACTGATTAGGCCAACTAAGAGGTTGAAATGCTGCCCTATGTTGCAAATAACATATAACCAGACGAATAACATATTAAACATCACTTCTGGGCCAAAATGCCTCTTTGTCTAATCATAGCAATCCAAGAGCAACACAAAATCGGTATTTGTGGCTACAGACACATCTCAACTCGTGATTCTTGGGTCACAATTTGATGCCGTTACAATATTTTGAACAATATCTACAGACAGTCAGTTTGACTGTGTACACTTTGGTGTTCGAATGACGCCAGTGGCATAACAGAATGTCCTCCCTCCTTATAGACTAATCACAATGTGTTTATTGGCCTAGTATTAAATAACAGTAAAGCACTGGACATACCATGCACTCTGTGTGGTTTCTATATTGCTGTGAACAGCTCAGAGAAGGTCACTGTCTTGTAACACAGACAACTGCAGAGTCACATTTCAAACATTATGACTGGACATGAGTGGACATGTGACTGAGTGGGTCCCTAGACATGCAATGTACAGCCAGCTGTTATCATAACAAATTTATATATCTTTAAACTGCTTCTATTGAAACTAGACTCTTAAAATTAAATGTGGCAAGAGGGTTGTTTGGAGTGATGCTGCAGATGAATGATTCCCATGATTCTATAAATAGAAGAATCTTTTAGAACTATACAGATCCTCCACATAAGGGTGTTATATTAATTAAAGGTTTTCAAGCCAAGACCTCTGAGAAAGCTTGATTTTCAGCATGTATTTTAAAGAAACTGTATAGTTCCTGTGAATGTCAGAGTTTATGCAGAGGAAAATAATGTTTTCCCAAGAGGGAAACCAATCCCTTGCAGTAACAGCAAGGCTGTCAGGTCACTGTAAGGTGTATCCATCATACTATTCAGGGATTAACTGCTTGCCACTAACAACTACTGTGTTCCCCATTGTGTAGTGGATGAGAACATCTGGAGAAATGTTATAATGAGGTGTTCGGTTGGAGTGCAAACCCTTGTTATCACAGCTCATGAAATTGTTGGCCTATACATAATCTGGCATCTGCTTATAGCAAAGACTGAAATATATATATACCGCATATATATATGTACCGCAGTTATCAGAAAATTGAGTTATGATGAATGCAGAGAGGTTTTAATATTTTTTGGAAGATCGTTGTTCAGGACAGATGTATCACACAGAAGAGATGTTTCAGGAAAGCTTTCAGCAGTTGCAGCTTAGCCCTACTGAACTGGCCATACATTCAGAGACTTTAACGATGGGCCCTTTAACTCATTTTAATCTGCTGCTAGAGGAGTTATGGCTCCTGCATGTCGGTACTGGCTGTAGTAAAAAAAGATCAGCATGGAAAGTTTGAGCTTTCTATGTACTACAGTGTTTTCTATCTATATAAAATGTTCTATCTACATATAAAAGGCCTCCTTATTGAATTTATAGCGCCTTTTTCTGAGCAATCATACAAACGCATGCAGAGTACAGTTCATTCATTTGTTTCATTAGACGCCTGTAATTCAGACTTTTAACTTGTTTAGTTTCCATTGACTCAAAAAGTCTGTAAGGGGAAACACTGGCCAGTGGTTTACAGTTTTAAGAGGCAGAACATATGATTGGGGTCCAGCATTTCGCAGAGGCCAACTACTCAAAACCAAACCTGAAACGTGGGGTTATACATTCCCTGTTTGCAAAAAAAGTAAAAGTTCATGTTGGTTGGTGCATGTGAGGCATGGGACAGCTTCTAAAGCTAGCTGTTATTAGCAGCTGGTTAACATGCCAAACTGATGTTATTGCAGTGAACTACAGTGATCAAGCAAATTTTTTTTAAAAAAAGCACCGATTTCAGTTTAAAAACACCTAAAAGGAGGATGTTGGATGTGTAGTCTGCGGGAAACACGCTGCAGTTAATACTCTAAGGTCTCTTTTACACAGCAAGTGCTGGATATATTGCAGTTCAAACTACAGAACAGAGAAATCCAAATGTCTCCTAGCTCGTGTTTAAATACTGTGATATGCTGTGACATAGATGTGGTAGGAAGATTGGTGCATGTAATCCATCAATGACATACTGAGCCAGCTAAGTTGTTGAGAAATTAAAGAATTGTCAGCAGGCAGCTAAATATAATGTTTTCTTTAGAAGTTTTGGATGTCACAAAAACTGCAACCGTGCTATGTGTGCAAGACTGCTGCTTCATTTTAGTCAGCTGGTAAAAACAGCTAACCTAGCTTTTTCCCACTTTCTGACAGATCCTCAGACAGATTTGTGTGATGTTCTACTCTTTGGCAAGTAGTTCTCATGTTCGGACCATAAAAAATAGTTTTAAAGCCAATGACATGTTTTCTTCAACTTTCACTCAAAAAAAACCCTTTAAACTTATCATTTAAATTTATAAATAACAATAGTTATTTGACATTTATTATGATAATTATCAATATTGACTGATATAAAACATTTTATCATGGTAACATCATCAAATTCCTTTGTAGGCATGGAGAACAAGGGACTGGAACGAGCGAAGTTGAGTGTTAGTTCATGTCCCTAATCACACTGAACATGATTCATCTTATCATATCTTATCAAGACAAATTCTTATTTCTCTGTAATCTTTGCTTGAATTGCAGTGCTGTTGCCCACCTCTAAACGCCTCCTAGTGTTTGATTACATTAGCAAGCACCGCGAAGGAGGAAAATGACATTAGGCAGTATTTCATAGCATGTTCTGCTGTAGGCGGGTAATCTTCATTGGCTTTATTGACAAAACAGCACCTGGGCCTGACTCTACGTCTGCTTTGGAATGGATAAAATCAGGTTGTGTCCACAATTACTTCCATTATCTCTCATTCTCTTTCTTCATATAGGAGCGCAGGCTGGTGAAGAAAATGTATCATGTTTCTTAATTTAAGGGGACCAATTACACTTTTCCAGGTGTTCAATCAGCAAAAGGGTCACCGTGGCTGCAGGTTTTCATTCCATATGGACAGCAGCTCACCTGATTTTACATTTTTTTAATTAATCAACTGCTTAGGCTTGAAACAGCTGATCATGTGTTCAAGTGATGAAGCCTCAAATACATGCCGGAGGGAGAAACTTTTTTCCACGGAAACCACATTTCTCAGCTGACTAAAACGCTTCTATGAGAAAATGACATCATCTCGTAACACAGTCCTTACTGCCCTTAGGCTTGGCTCAGCCTCACACGACCCCTTAAAAAGTAAAAGCTCACCACTTTGAGGCTGATCATGTTGACCACCTTGTTCTAACTGATACAGACTAATTGACCAGTTGACCAATCAGAACGAAGTGGATGACCTGACCAAGTAGCGTACACCAGACTCATCAGAAGGCGGGGCTTAAAGATGCATGTTTCAAACAGAGGGTGTGTCTAAAATCACCTACTAAGAAAATAGGTGCTAGACTGGAGCCAGTACGTACTGCTTGAGCAGTGGACTAGTTTTTAATATACATGCAATCTCAGACACACTACATTCGCCATCTTACCAACATCCTGTGACGCAAGAAGTCAGACCACCACTTTAAAATTCTGCTGTCCATTGACTGACATAATTTGAGATATTTTTTGTGAGACTGACCTGCATTTTTGTCTAAATCTGTACTCAGATGGTGTGGAGCTGTAGCTCAGAGAAGACAAACTGGGAGAAGTGTAATCATCTTTTACCTCAGAAGTAGCTCTAACTAGTGGCAGTTCACCAGCAGTAGCTACGTACACACAGCTGACGTACCACATTTCCAGTTGAATGATGGGATAGCACAGTGTGCTGAAGTCGCATACTTTAAGGGGCAGTCGTGGCCTGAAGGATAAGGATTTGGTCGCCGGTTCGATCCCTCAGGCCACGACTGAGGTGCCCTTGAGCAAGGCACCTAACCCCAACTGCTCCCCGGGCGTTGTGGATAGGGCTGCCCACCGCTCCGGGCACGTGTTCACTAGTGTGTATGTGGGTGTTTCACTGCACGGATGGGTTAAATGTGGACAAAATTCCACTGTGTACAAAAACATGTGGCTAATTCGAGTGTCTAAAATTCTAAATTCTAAAAAAAAAATTTAAAATAACTCCCGAAGTATTAAGTAATCCAGGTAACGTCCTACGTACTGACTATTTGGATATACTAGCTGCACTCGCCTCCTGATTTCATCTACTGAGTAGGTGATTTTGGACACTCACCCAGAGTGTTTTAGCCAAAGGGTGAATAAAGCGAATATAGATGAGAAAAACTGTGTTTTGATAAAACTGTAGCATGTAAATTCCAGTGGACTCGACGAAACTTGAGGCTTAAAAAGAAAATGCAAATGTGCAGCTTCAGTTCCTGGCCCAGCTCCACGGTTTGAATCAGTGTGTGTAGGTAGCGGGGGTTGAGTTATTGTCCATTTCTCTCTGGTCCAGAACATATGTGTAAAATAGCTTGCCGACTGTAGTGCACAAGGCAGGCACACACAGACGTGTATACAGTCCACAAGGGTGTTTTTTTTTATATTCACCAAAGGGAATAAAAATTCTACAATGAAGAGTTTGTCTCTCTTTGAAAAGTTTCTCCCACTATGGTCAGTACGAGCAGGCTGCGCTGACACAGTGGAGACTACGGAGAAGACTTCTCTCTGATGTTCTGTCCCAATACTTCATCCTCCTTTCAAAGTGCCTGCCATAAAGGACTCACTCATAATCCAATGCCACACTCGCTCGCCTCAGGCTCAAACACATGTGCAGACGAGAAGATATCCCGTCCCAAGCAATCTCCATCTTTAGTGTCGACGTGCGGCAGAGCACAGATAAATTGATGTAATGCTCAGTGTGATGAATCATGGCTGCGGTATCTCTTCATCTGGGGCTGCGGGCTGTGTGAGTGTATTACTGACCAAATGTAGGGAAATTGGTCACATATTTCCCACCATGCTTTTTTTTTTCCTTTTCTTCCACAGCTTGAAGCTGTTCTGAAGACGTTTCCATAGAAACCTGAGAGCGCGATGGAATTTCTGCAGCACGGTGACAAGCTCATTCATTAATGGACGTCTCTCTCCCAACTCTCCACTCCTCTCTCGCCTCGCAACAAGCGTTTAAAAGAGCCAAAGCTGCTCTACTTCAGCGCAGGGAATTAGTTTAGCCGTTCATCCTAATCAGCTTGTTTTTGTTGTTTTGGCTGGTTTATCTCCTCTCGCTGCTGCTTTCATCCTGCTGCTCAGCATGGCTGCCGGAGCCAATTAGAACTTCAGATCCAGGGATACAAATGTCAGCAAAACTTGGACTACAAACACACGAGAGGCGAACGCATTTTAAGCACAGCTGTCACATGACACTGAAAATCAAAGGGATTCGAATGGACCGCTGGGGTCCGTCACATGAAAAAACAGCTCCCTTTAACCGGCAGCGCTCTTTGACGAGGTAGACGGACACATTCAGATAAATGAATGGATTAATGGACAGAGAGACAGACAGACAGACAGATTAATACAGTCAGCACTTTTAAACAATTGCCCTCTTTAACTAGACAGCAGGGCTCTGACGCAATTGTTTATGTCAGTCAAATCTGATTTCGGTGTCCAATATAAACTAATCATTCACTTGTTTTAAATTTTCTAGCTATCAAATTTACTAAATAGGTTGTTTCCGAATGACGTCCCAACACTGCATTGCTATGGTGCAGCTGGAGGGCAGGAAGTGATTCTCCACATAGGGGGCGCTGTCACACTCTAACTAAGAACGACTTATGAGTCTTCGTCTGCGGTCAGGCCGAGACTAAAGTAGCTTTCTGTGCTTGTAGTTGTTGAGAGGCGTTGCGGAGTTGATTTTTTTTTTTATGCTAGGTTAATCCACCACAGGACAGTAAAATAAAACCAACTGACAGACATTGTGGAGCAGCTTGATACATCGACCCAACAGTAAATTTACTGTGAATATACAATATCTTACTGTTTTTTATAATAATTTAAAAATACTGTCAAAAAATCGCACAGTATGTAAATTAACAGTAATGCAATCAGTTTCCCAACATCAGCAAATAACTGTAATTTATCAGCTAATACAGTATTTTCTGTTAACCTTTTAAAATATGCACCATCATCCCTTTACAGTTCAGTCACTATCCATCAAACTCATACTGGAGATTACAGACTAATGTTTCTTTTTAATGATAACCCTTTTTTATTAAACTGTCCAAACTTCTACTTATTTAAGTGATAAAATATATGCAGTGGGCGGAGCCAGCCTATTGGACTCAGCTGAGTTAAGACTCTTTCAGCTCATTCTGTCAGTGCAGGAAGTTGCTGGGCAGCTTGTATTGTGTGCATTAGTAAAATATAGAAAGATGATCTAAATCAATTCTTATACGAGGAGACACGAGCTGGTGCATTTACTACTGACGTGTTTGGACTGCAGCTGTGGTGGTCCTCGAGAAACTCAAGAAAAAGATAGCTGTTAACATTGCTTCTCCTAATGTTTGCAGTGATATGGTTTTGTCAGTATAATTATTAAACTTTTAAGATACAAGATGTTAGTTAGGTCTGATTCATTTAGTGACTAAATTTAGCAAATAAACAGTAGCTTGAATGGTGTTAGCTAGTTAGCTAGCTAGCTAGCTGGCTAGTTGGTTAGTACCATAAATACACAGTTATTTTATTCAGTATCATATACTGTAATTCAATTTACAGTACAATACTGTTCAAATAAATTACAGTAGATGCACTGTAGAATACTGGTGTCTCTGCTGCCAGTATTTTACTGTTAATTTACAGTTAAATTAGGTTTTTTGTAGTTCCTACATCTGCTGCCTCGAAAGCAGCTAATCTTTCAGGTCAGTTAAAATCTTCATAACATCAGGATCACGTCTAATGTATGTTGTAATTATCTGTTTTTACCTTTCTCTCGTAATATCGTTTAAACTAACGCAGTACAGGCTTTTCACATCCATCTCCTCCATCCTGTTTTCACTTACTGCCCTACATCTAGATTTCCAACATCGTCAGAATCACGTGACTGAAAACAACCTACAGACTTCCAGCTTTATAAGCAGCACATTACAGTAAATCTGCCTGAAAATGTACAGGACGGCCAACAATGTCCCATTATAGAGATCAGTACAGCAGTACAGACTTCTTCTGGTTACAGCTAGACATGGTTACAGCTAGCATAGCTTACCAACCACTCCACCTCAGTCCTCTTATCTGCTGTCACACAGACAGCACAACCTGGATGCTTTAAAGAACCTGCGCCAGATATATATATATATATATTTTTTTTTTTTTTTTTTTTTTTTTTTTGACATATACTACTGCTCAAAAGTTTAGGATCACTTTAGAATTTCATTTCATGCAATTCACAAACAATATTGTCCATTACACAGTTAATGTAAGTGTATCAGATGATTTTTAAAGAATATAAATGTTTGTATTAAAGTCTATTTTTGTACAGAGGCTTATTTTGCATATAGTCCTATTATCAGTAATTCTCAGTCCTCTGTCTAAATCTCCTGATACGGCCGCCAATCCAAGTTAAGGATGTTATTGGACTAATTGGTTGTTAGGACATTCTTGCTCAATTGTGATGCACAGCTGAAAAACATTCTACTAATAAGTGAGCATAAAAGGGAGAACAACATTTTCAGTCCATTGTTGTGTTAAGGAAGGAAGGCTACAAGAACATTTCACTGTGATCCCAAACTTTTGAGCGATAGTGTATTTTTGATTTCCCTTATTTATAATTTCTCACTATTTCTGTAGAATTATGTGTATTTTATCATTATTATTATACTGAACACTAACTGACAGAAAAATGAAAAATCTCAACTCCACCACTCATTCAACTGGCAGGTCGGCCGATGATTCGACTCATCGACTTTCAGGGGGCAGCTGGACGAGTCACACAGATAAACACATACGGTTACATAAATGAATTAATTGATGGATGGAGAGACAGGCAGGCAGGCAGGCAGATGGGCTCTAGCTTAGGTAGACAGACAGACGGACTGACTGACAGATAGATAGATAGATAGATAGATAGATAGATAGATAGATAGATAGATAGATAGACAGACAGCTCTATTACATACTCTTCATATTAAAGAGCTCAGTGACTTCAAAAGTGACTCTGTCACAGCATGCCACCATTGCCATTAAAGTGTCTAAACTGATAGATCTGCCCCGGTCAGCTGTAAGCATTATTGCTGTGAAATGAAGCAACAACAATTCAGAGAGCAGGGCTGTAGATAGCTGAAGCACATCGCACATGAAAAACCATCTATCCACTGCTGCACTGCTTACTACAGAACTCCAAACGACCTCTAGAAGCAACATCAGCACAAGATAATAAAAACTCATAAAATGAGTTTCCGTGTCCGAGGAGCTGCACAGTATGCCAAGATTTCTTTCAAACACTGAAAGCAAGCTTCTTGGAAGCTGTAATAAAGATAAAGTTGTTAAGGCTTCTGCTTCTATTGTATGTAGGTTTTCTGCTTTGTTCCTGAAGCCGATGTATACACTACCGCTCAAAAGTTTAGGATCACTTCAGAATTTTATTTCATGCAATTTTCATGCAATTCACAAACAATATTGTCCATTTCACAATTAATTTAAGTGTATCCGATAATTTCTAAACAATAAAATTGTTTGTATTAAAGTCATATTTTTGTATAGAGGCTTATTTTGCATATCCTATAAATCCTATTATCAGCAATTCTCAGTCCTCAGTAGGATGGAAAAATACGTCAGAACCCATCGCAAACAATGTCTGCTCTACTTGATAACTGCAAGCACGTGTGTTTGTAACCATGGTTATGATTTTATTAGCAATATTTGCTTAATACTACTCAAACGAGTAACAGCAAAAGTATTTTCAGCGATCGTCTCCATGCCTACAGCATGAGCCCAGCACTGCAATACATAGCATTCTGGCATTCTAGGCTCCTCTACAACACTGAATTAATAGCTGTGCTCACTTACCTACAGCCTGATTTTAAATCTAAAACATTTTAAAACATTTTAAATCTAAAATTGAGCGACATATTAAACAAGATAATGTAATAATATATATATATATATATATATATTTACACTACAGCTCAAAAGTTTGGGATCACTTTAGAATTTCATTTCATGCAATTTTCACAAACAATATTGTCCATTTCACAATTAATGTAAGTGTATCAGATGATTTTTAAAGAATAAAAATGTTTGTATTAAAGTCTATTTTTGTATAAAGGCTTATTTTACATATAGTTCTATTATCAGCAATTCTCAGTCCTCTGTCTAAATCTCCTGGTACGGCCGCCAATCCAAGTTAAGGATGTTATTGGACTAATTGGTTGTTAGGACATTCTTGCTTAATTGTGATGCACAGCTGAAAAACATTCTACTAATAAGTGAGTATAAAAGGGAGAACAACATTCTAGGTTAGTTTAGTATCTGAAGCATCAGCAGTTGATGTCTTGCTGACCGACTCACAATGACCAGAAAAAAACAACTTTCTTTAGAGACCCGTCAGTCCATTGTTGTGTTAAGGGAAGAAGGTACTCCATTGAAAACAAAAACATTTCACTGACCCCAAAGAGAGACAGAGAGAGAGAGAAAGATCTAGATGGATAGATAGACGCAGCACATTCAATAATGGAAGGCTTAAATATAATGACTTACGATTCAGTCCACACTGAACTGCTCTACTTAAAAAGCTTCTGGTAAGACTGTTTGACCCTAAGCGATCACTCTGCTATCATAGTTAATTATGCAAAGCTCAGCCTGCAAAAAGCTACAGACTGAAAAAAAACTCTTCTATTCTTAATAAAGAAAGGAAACACTGTGAAATGTAGCCATTATTGGACAGAAAAAAACATTAAACCTAGCTGGGGCTTTAATTAGTGTCACATTAATGGGATTTTGAATTACAATGCATAACTGGTGGCCCCTCATTAAAACACTAAGACCACTTTGAAGACCATGGGACTACTTTACATGCTGATTTCCTCTGACAAAGCTTTCAAGAACTGAGGTTACAACTAAGACAGTGGACTCGTGTGCTAGATAGTAAACAGAATATCAGATGAGGATGTTAAAACATGGTCTCTTGTTTAGTTTTTGAGAGTCTGAGGAAATGTGGTTTTGAGCTACGACCTCAAATTATGTGTTTCTGCAGCCACACTTCGTTAAACTGCCTTGGAATCATACAATATTACATCAAAATATCTAATGCCTACATCACTTCCGTGCAATATTGAGCTATTCTTGAAAGACATTCTTCAATATGTGTTTAGCAGGTCATCCGGCTCCGACTGATTACTCCCCCACTGATTTCTCTCCGTCTTTTAACTCAGCTGGAGAGGGAGGTGACACATGCACTGCAGAAGCAGATCCTTTGGGGTGTTGATTGATGCTGTACAGCTGAGCTGAGGATGCTCCTGTCTCACAGACGCATTAGCTATTCTCACTGATCTGAGAACTGAGAGAGACATGGGTTAAAAGCAAAAAGGAGGTTTGCTCGTCCTCTGGCTCTGTGGAAGTCCACATGTGCTCTGAGAAAAAGAGTGAGCTGGTGACCCTGGTGTGTAGGTTATATACTAATAATCTAGTTATCATTACCTCAGTTTATACTCCTTACGGTACCACTCTAGATTACAAACACTTAAGCTCCCAGGCGAACATCCTAGAGTAGTTAGAAAATGTGTAAAAAGAATTATTTTCAATAGGATGGAAAACAATGTCTGGTCTACTGATAACTGCAAGCATGTATGTTTGTAACCATGGTTATGATTTTATGAGCAATATTTGCTAAATACAACTCAAACGAGTAACAGCAAGAGTATTTTCAGCGATCGTCTCCATGCCTACAGCATGAGCCCAGCACTGCAATACATAGCATTCTGGCATTCTAGGCTCCTCTACAACACTGATTCACAAACAATATTGTCCATTTCACAATTAATTTAATTTAAGTGTATCAAATGATTTTTAAAGAATAAAAATGTTTGTATTAAAGCCTATTTTTGTATAGAGGCTTATTTTGCATATAGTCCTATTATCAGTAATTCTCAGTCCTCTGTCTAAATCTCCTGGTATGGCCGCCAATCCAAGTTAAGGATGTTATTGGACTAATTGGTTGTTAGGACACTCTTGCTCAATTGTGATGCACAGCTGAAAAACATTCTACTAATAAGTAAGCATAAAAGGGAGAACAACATTTTCAGTCCATTGTTGTGTTAAGGAAGGAAGGCTACAAGAACATTTCACTGTGATCCCAAACTTATGAGCGGTAGTGTATTT
Organism: Megaleporinus macrocephalus; assembly: GCA_021613375.1. Taxonomy (NCBI): domain Eukaryota; kingdom Metazoa; phylum Chordata; class Actinopteri; order Characiformes; family Anostomidae; genus Megaleporinus; species Megaleporinus macrocephalus. Next base: position 6,496,711 of record CM038715.1, on the reverse strand, counting down.
TTGATTTCCCTTATTTATAATTTTTCACAATTTTTGTAGGATTATGTGTATTTTATCATTATTATTATACTGAACACTAACTGACAGAAAAATGAAAAATCTCAACTACACCACTCATTCAACTGGCAGGTCGACCGATAATTCGACTCGTCGACTTTCATATATATATATATATATACAGTGCCCTCCATAATTATTGGCACCCCTGGTTAAGATGTGTTCTTTAGCTTCTAATAAATTGAGGGTTTTTTAAAATAATATAGGACCACGATGGAAAAAAGAGCAAAATCCAACCTTTATCTCAAGTGCATTTATTCAGTAGGAAGAAAATCCCACATTAAGAAATAATTGTTTAACATCAAATAATGTGTGCCACAATTATTAGCACCCCTGATGTTATTACTTTGTACAACCCCCCTTTGCCAACAAAACAGCACCTAATCTTCTCCTATAATGTTTCACAAGATGGGAGAACACAGAAAGAGGTATCTTCGACCATTCCTCTTTGCACGATCTCTCTAAATCATCCAGCGACCTGGGTCCTCTCCTCTGCACTCTCCTCTTCAGCTCACCCCACAGGTTTTCAATGGGGTTAAGGTCTGGGGACTGAGATGGCCATGGGAGGAGCTTGATTCTGTGTGTGGTCAACCATTTCTGTGTAGATCTTGCCATATGTTTAGGGTCATTATCTTGCTGAAAACCCAGTGACGACCCATCTTCAGCTTTCGGGCAGAAGCCACCAGAGTTTGTTTTAAAATGTCCTGGTATTTCAAAGCATTCATGATGCCATGCACCCTAACAAGGTTCCCTGGGCCTTTGGAAGAAAAGCAGGCCCACAGCATCACTGATCCTCCCCCGTATTTCACAGTGGGCATGAGGTGCTTTTCTGCATACTCAGCTCTTGTGTTACGCCAGACCCACTTACAGCATTTGTTGCCAAAAAGCTCTATCTTTGTTTCATCTGACCAAAGCACACGGTCCCAGTTGAAGTTCCAGTACTGCTTAGCAAACTCCAAACGTTTACGTTTATGATTGTGAGTGAGAAAAGGTTTTTTCCGTGCATGCCTCCCAAACAGCTTGTTGGCGTGTAGATAGCGTCTGATGATTGTTTTGGAGACTTCGTGACCCCAAGATGCTACCATTTGTTGCAGTTCCGTAACAGTGAGCTTTGGAGAACTTTTTATTTCTCTTATCATCCTCCTCACTGTGCGTGGTGGCAAAATAAACTTGCGTCCTCGTCCAGACTTGTTTACCACTGTTCCAGTTGTTTTAAACTTCTTAATAATTCCTCTGACAGTAGATACGGACAGGTGTAGGCGAGTGGCTATTTTCTTGTAGCCATTGCCTGACCTGTGAAGGTCAACACACATCTGCCTTACTTGAATGCTATGTTCCTTTGTCTTTCCCATGTTGAAGAGAAATGGCCTCTGTGTCACGTCATAATTATACCCCAGGGAAACAGGAAGTTGTGAATTGCTAATTAAATGTTCCTACATACTTTGATTAACTTCGTAAACTACTGTAGAAGTGACAGAAATTCTTTAATTACATTTATTTCCTAAGAATTGTTAGGGGTGCCAATAATTGTGGAACAGGTGATTTTATGAAGAAATATTATTTCTTAGTCAGGGATTTTATTTTCCCCCTAAAACTCTACTTGAGTTAAAGGTTACATTTTTCTACACTTTTCAGTGTGACAGTATGTTTCCACAATAAAAACTGAATTTATTTTAAGGCTTTTGACACATCTTAACCAGGGGTGCCAATAATTATGGAGGGCACTGTATATATTCTTTTTTTCATTCTTTACATCACAACAAATGGAAAAAGGTTGGAAGTACAGACTTGAACCAAAACAAAATATAAATATATATGAAACCACAGTAATAATTCACTAGTTCCATTATATACATATAATAGATATATTTATCTTTATCGATTATGAAATTACGTCGATTAGCAAAACATGCGTCGCAAAGATGGCCGCATCTACTGAAAGCATAGAATTGTCCGGAGCGCGAGCTGCAGCTACAAACAATCACTCACGTACATCTAAAGTTGTGGGAGTGTTTCACACAGAAACACAACAGTGTGGTGCTCTGTCAGCGCTGCAGTGGAGATGATCACAACAGTACAACTGCTATACACGAGACCTTGAAGATCAAACATCCCGTAGAGCTTCATCAACACAGCAGCAGGACAGCACCTGTTTACCTGTTTATCTTATCTTAGCAGATTATTTTAGGGTTAACACATTTAACATGTTTCTTTCAGTAGTAGTTTAACGTTCTCTGTCATTTTCACTTATTTTGTTCTCTCTGCTCAAGTGTGAACGCCTGCAGTAACCACATTACTAGCGTGTCTGCACTCTGTACTGTGTGCTTCAACCAAACATGAAATGGGTGGAACTCTAGTTCAGCCACCTGATTGGTTTGGAGCGGCACTATTCCCATTCTCTATGGCTATTAGTGTTGTCTCTCAAAACATGGACAGAACTTAATTCTATTGACTTTCTATCGACTACGTCTTATAGTCTATTGAGGAAACCTTTTTTTGCGATAATTATCGTTATCGTTTTATCAGCCAGCCCTAGTCCGGGGTATCACGATTATATATGTGTAAGTGTAAACATGTAAACACCCTTAAGATACTTTTAAAACAAATACAAATTCGATCACTCAAACCACATCAGGAATTGGTCTTTTTTGGACATTTGAGCCGCATGGAATAGCAGCGTAAACACATTCAACTCTTCCAAACATCCAACCACCAAAAACCCTCCTCGTACAACCCAAACTCCTCCCTTTGCAGTACGTCACTGAGCTCTGCAAGGAAAATAATCAAGGAGGATAAACATGGTCAGGGACCAGATAGACAGAGACTGGGTTGCAAAACAAACTGCACATCGGTAATAGGTTGCTGCGTCGTTCACACTACACGACTGTTTGAGTGGTCAGGTCTTTGTGTCGTTCACACTACACGACTGTTTGAGTGGTCAGGTCTTTGTGTCGTTCACACTACACGACTGTTTGAGTGGTCAGGTTCTTGTGTCGTTCACACTACACGACTGTTTGAGTGGTCAGGTCTTTGTGATGTTCACACTACACGACTGTTTGAGTGGTCAGGTTCTTGTGTCGTTCACACTACACGACTGTTTGAGTGTTCAGGTTCTTGTGTCGTTCACACTACACGACTGTTTGAGTGGTCAGGTCTTTGTGCCGTTCACACTACACGACTGTTTGAGTAGTCAGGTTCCTGTGTCGTTCACACTACACGACTGTTTGAGTGTTCAGGTTCTTGTGTCGTTCACTCTACACGACTGTTTGAGTGGTCAGGTCCTTATGTCATTCACACTACACGACTGTTTGAGTGGTCTGGTTTTTGTGTCGTTCACACTACACGACAGTTTGAGTGGTCAGGTTCTTGTGTCGTTCACTCTACACGACTGTTTGAGTGGTCAGGTCCTTATGTCATTCACACTACACGACTGTTTGAGTGGTCAGGTCTTTGTGCCGTTCACACTACACGACTGTTTGAGTGGTCAGGTTCTTGTGTCGTTCACACTACACGACTGTTTGAGTGGTCAGGTTCTTGTGCCGTTCACACTACACGACTGTTTGAGTGGTCAGGTCTTTGTGATGTTCACACTACACGACTGTTTGAGTGGTCAGGTTCTTGTGTCGTTCACACTACACGACTGTTTGAGTGGTCAGGTTCTTGTGTCGTTCACACTACACGACTGTTTGAGTGGTCAGGTCCTTATGTCATTCACACTACACGACTGTTTGAGTGGTCAGGTCTTTGTGCCGTTCACACTACACGACTGTTTGAGTGGTCAGGTTCTTGTGTTGTTCACACTACACAACTGTTTGAGTGGTCAGGTTCTTGTGTCGTTCACACTACACGACTGTTTGAGTGGTCAGGTCTTTGTGCCGTTCACACTACACGACTGTTTGAGTGGTCAGGTTCTTGTGTCGTTCACACTACACGACTGTTTGAGTGGTCAGGTTCTTTTGTCGTTCACAACACACGACTGTTTGAGTGGTCAGGTTCTTGTGTCGTTCACACTACACGACTGTTTGAGTGGTCAGGTCTTTGTGTCGTTCACACTACACGACTGTTTGAGTGGTCAGGTTCTTGTGTCGTTCACACTACACGACTGTTTGAGTAGTCAGGTTCCTGTGTCGTTCACACTACACGACTGTTTGAGTGGTCAGGTTCTTGTGTCGTTCACACTACACGACTGTTTGAGTGGTCAGGTTCTTGTGTCGTTCACACTACACGACTGTTTGAGTGGTCAGGTTCTTGTGTCGTTCACACTACACGACTGTTTGAGTGGTCAGGTTCTTGTGTCGTTCACTCTACACGACTGTTTGAGTGGTCAGGTCCTTATGTCATTCACACTACACGACTGTTTGAGTGGTCAGGTCTTTGTGCCGTTCACACTACACGACTGTTTGAGTGGTCAGGTTCTTGTGTTGTTCACACTACACGACTGTTTGAGTGGTCAGGTTCTTGTGCCGTTCACACTACACGACTGTTTGAGTGGTCAGGTTCTTGTGCCGTTCACACTACACGACTGTTTGAGTGGTCAGGTCTTTGTGTCATTCACACTACACGACTGTTTGAGTGGTCAGGTCTTTGTGATGTTCACACTACACGACTGTTTGAGTGGTCAGGTCTTTGTGATGTTCACACTACACGACTGTTTGAGTGGTCAGGTCTTTGTGCCGTTCACACTACACGACTGTTTGAGTGATCAGGTCTTTGTGCCGTTCACACTACACGACTGTTTGAGTGGTCAGGTTCTTGTGTCGTTCACACTACACGACTGTTTGAGTGGTCAGGTCTTTGTTCCGTTCACACTACATGACTGTTTGAGTGGTCAGGTCTTTGTGCCGTTCACACTACACGACTGTTTGAGTGGTCAGGTCTTTGTGTCGTTCACACTACACAACTGTTTGAGTAGTCAGGTTCTTGTGTCGTTCACACTACACGACTGTTTGAGTGGTCAGGTTCTTGTGTCGTTCACACTACACGACTGTTTGAGTGGTCAGGTTCTTTTGTCGTTCACAACACACGACTGTTTGAGTGGTCAGGTTCTTGTGTCGTTCACACTACACGACTGTTTGAGTGGTCAGGTCTTTGTGTCGTTCACACTACACGACTGTTTGAGTGGTCAGGTTCTTGTGTCGTTCACACTACACGACTGTTTGAGTGGTCAGGTCCTTATGTCATTCACACTACACGACTGTTTGAGTGGTCAGGTTCTTGTGCCGTTCACACTACACGACTGTTTGAGTGGTCAGGTCTTTGTGATGTTCACACTACACGACTGTTTGAGTGGTCAGGTCTTTGTGATGTTCACACTACACGACTGTTTGAGTGGTCAGGTTCTTGTGTCGTTCACTCTACACGACTGTTTGAGTGGTCAGGTTCTTGTGTCGTTCACACTACACGACTGTTTGAGTGGTCAGGTTCTTGTGTCGTTCACTCTACACGACTGTTTGAGTGGTCAGGTTCTTGTGTCATTCACACTACACGACTGTTTGAGTGGTCAGGTCTTTGTTCCGTTCACACTACACGACTGTTTGAGTTGTCAGGTCTTTGTGCCGTTCACACTACACGACTGTTTGAGTGGTCAGGTCTTTGTGCCGTTCACACTACATGACTGGTTGTGGTGTATTTGGGATTCTTTCAGTTGTCGTGGCTTTCACACTACACGACTGATCAGCAACACGGGGTCACGAATTACACGACTTTAACTCTGGAGAATCGCAGACTCATCTGGCTTCGGTCCAAAAACATGTTATTGTCACGAAAACACACGAAAGCTAAACACATGTGAGATCTAGCGATACCACGTAGAACACACTATTTCCAAAACGAACGTCAACAAACCAGCAGTACGAGTTGTTACTGCGCTGATCTTCTAGAAAGAAGAAAAAGTTATGAAAATGGATAAAGACACGGGGCCAGCAGGGACGGTCTGTCCTGCAGAGAGAGCTGGAGGTAGATATTTAATATTTTATCAATGAAAACGTACGTGTCGCCCACAGCCACAGAGAGATTGCGTGAACGGTGACGCGGTTCTCTCTCTACGTGATCCCATTGGCTGTAGCTAGACGCTGCTGTTGACTCACAGTCGCCGACTGGCCTAGATATTAAACATGCTAGATATTTGTCGAGCGTCTACGATTAGTCGGCGACAGGTCAGCGGGCGCCTTTTAGCTGTTCACACTACTTGACTAAGCGAGCGCAGAGTGGTCACCGATTTGCCTCCGAGCAGAGGTTTTTGTCGGCGATCTACAAAAAACTGTCAGCGACTGAAAAACAAGACTAAAATTGTGTAGTGTGAACTAGACATAACTGGAGATGTATTTAATTACCAAGTGTGAAAGTGACTAAGTATAAATGGAGTCTCAGTAATAGATAAAAAAAACAAATGATGAAGAAAAAAAAATGTTTTTTACTTTCAAGGCTGGAAAGATGCTGACTGGCGTATCTCATATCACTATCAATTGACTTTCAAGAGCTCAGAAAATGTGAGCAATGCGAACTACACAATTCATGACACAAGAGCTTTGACATATATTGAACTGGTACTCACAAAACCTGTGCAGCGCTGCTCTGCTTCTGTAAACCTGAGACCTAGTGACAGCAATAGACTACGCTGAATGGATCTGACTGGGACGTGACTTTAGAAAACAACATTGTACTCACTTTCCTCAGAACCCTGGGGATCTTCCACTGTTCGGACATAGTCATCCTATAAAAAAGAAAGAAATCCATATACGGTATAGGACACGTACTGCTTCTGTAAAGTTAAACACACCACAGCAAGGACCACTGTTTTAAATGACACAGGCATAGATTCCTTAAAGCTGATGAATACATTAGAAACTCGTACAATCATTACTAAGGGTTTACACAAAAGAACTTGTGCCTCTGTCACCATGGGAACACAGATCACAACTTGACGCAAGTTCACACCCACGGGAACCGGTGCAAACTCTCTCAATCTGTGCAACACGCTCGGTGACTAAAAAAGAAGAAGGAACATCAGTGATGCGGATCTGCTTCACTCAGAAATGTTTCTTACTTCACGTTTTCAGTCTAATTCGGTCCATCTAGGCCTACAGCTTATAAGGGTAAGGTTCCATAACTCTTAGTGTTTGTTCCAGTTACTTCATACTGGTGTTTTATTATTTTATTATTGTTGTATTTTATTTCACAAACAAGATTAAGGGTGTGTCTCAAAACCTAGTGAGCTCCTACATAGGCAGCATTTTATGTCACAGTATGCGCTCCCGACATGTAGACTGTCCCAATTCTTACATACCTTAAACATGCTGTCTACTGAGAAACCTTATTTAGACCTGATTTTAAAGAAGCATCGAACTCTTCCTCAGCCGCTAAGACAATCCCATGATGGAACACAGGCAAATCTACGAGCAGTGAAGTCGTTTTAAAGGCTCTGCGTCAGCTCCGTTCACATAGCTGTTGAGCAACACTTCCAGTAGAGGGCAGTACGGAGTAAATCAAACATGGCGATGCTGCATGAGCTCGTAGCTCATATATTTATGTCAAAAACAACAAAAAAACAATGGATTGTCTCTGTGCTGCGCCAAAGTTACATTATAGTTTAAATTTTTAACCGACTCGCACAACCAGTCTTCAAAAAGTCCCCCTGTTTCTTCTTCGTCCTGTTCGTATAGAGGTTGTCACGTCTTGCTCCCACGGTCAGCAGCGGTATTGCTCTGTCCTGTCCGCATACATGAATGCGTATTTTTCTTATCTTAGCAGATTATTTTAAGATTATTAACACATGTATCAAGTTTCTTTCAGTAGTAATTAACGTTTTCTGTTATTTTCTCCTATTTTATTCTCACTGCTTGACTGTGAACGCCTGCAGTAACCACATTACTAGCACATCTGCCTTGGTATGGCTGGAACTCTAGTTCAGCCACCTGATTGGTTTGGAGGTGGCACTATTCTCATTCTCTATGGCTATTCGTGTTGTCTCTTAAAACATGGACGCATCTGTAAGCTTTCCGAAAACGAGCAAATTACACACAAAATGAACGCAGAGTACGAACAGAAAGCGCCATGCATATCAGTATTTAACGCTAAGTATAAATTAGCCTTAAAATGTGAGTTATTTTGATTCTCTCTGGAGTTTTAATGTGTTTCTGGTCATATAATCACACAAAACAGTATTTTATTATCAACTCTGTAACGAGTCCTTCACCATTTACACTTTTATACTCGAGCCGTTAGCATTTATGCTAGCAGATTTTTAAGCCTCGGGCTATTGTTTTGGATGCCGACAGACCACCGGTGTCGTGCTGCAGTGGGGGGAACAAGCCGTGACGCAGTCTCTCTCTAACTAGAGCGTCTCAGTAATCTGTTTTATGAGGAGAGATGAGGAGAGAACGCTGCTACTTACACAGCTGCTACCTAGACAGCCTACTTAGACACTCACTAGGATTTGAGACACACCCTACGTGTTGCTTCTCTTTAGCTAAGATGGTAGCCAGAGCTGTGAGGGGTCCAGGTGTTGCACAGGGACTATGCCGGAACCCTGTTGTGGTGTATTACCATATTCATGTTTACAGTGTTCTAATGAGTAGATAATATAATGTATTATGATACCAAACATTACACAGTCATATTCTCTTGCTTTATAAAGTGTTATGTGTGTAATTAAAGCACACATAACCAATTATAGCAGCTTATGTATACCGCCTTATAAAGGTGTTAATATAGCATTGTGTATAGCAAGTGTCACCAAAAATATTCTTGTTTCTTGATCTTTAGTGTCATCAGAGAACCTGAGCTGCTTCAACATGAAGATGTAATGAAAAGGATTATATGAGAAGTGGTTACCTACCTCCACTTCCTTCAGGAGCAGGAGCAAGCAAAAAAGAAAGAGAAAAGAAAGAAAGAGGGGAAACATGTTAGTGAAAAGATATATTAAAGGCTAAAGAGTGTTTTTGCATGCAGCGCACATGGAAGAGATTGTGCCTTAATTGTGTTCTTATCACATATTTTGTGCTTGGGGAAGATAGATGAGCATGCCTGTGCATTCCAAGGAGGCCACATAAAGAAAGATTATTAGAGCTGATCATGATAAGCTTCAGCTGATGAGAGCTGGCTGGATTCCTGCAGCGTGCACCCTCTGCTCTCCTATCGCGGGGATAAAAGGCTCTTTTCTGAAGTTGAATAGCACACTAGAGTCTGGTCTAGTCTTGTACTCGCTCTGGATCATGGCTGAATTACTGACCAGACCAGTGGGGCCAGTGCCCAGGGGCCTTTGAGGTCAAGGGGCCCCGGGGGGGCCCTGGCCTAAAACATTTTGCGATGCGTATCAACATTTATGATACAATATATTTTTATTTCCCAGAGCCCTCCACTTTAAGGATCCTCTGACTTTTTGGGACTTAGCCCCCAGGGCCTCTTGGAGGCCCTAACCATGCTTTTGGGGCCCCTAGCCATGCTTTTGGACCCTAGCCATGCTTTTGGCCCTCTTATGATAATGGACGAGGCGTTGCGGCACTGCTCTGACTTTGACTTCTGGCTATTAGGGGTCATAGGGAAGAGTGGGGTATACCATTAGAGGGCCCTTGATCACGAGGGGCGGGGGTGGGGGGTGGGGGCAACTCTTTGCCCAGGGGCCCAGACTATCCTTAATCCGTCCTTGCTCTGGATAATTGTAAATATAACAAACTGTTCTGAAACGTTTGTGGTCCACATACCACAAAAATAACTTGTTGCTGTTGCAAGTTTACCATAATACTGCTAAGTGGTGCAACTGTCAAAGCGCTAACCCAAACATCAGGAGTCTGAATCCAGGCCTGATAGAGCCATTAATAACTGAAAGCACAAGAGGAGAAAATGCCTTCCTATCAAGTGAAGTCAATTTTTTTGTTAAAAACTAGGGATGTGTCTGAAATCTCCACTCATTAACTCGTTCCCTGTTCACTACATAGACTGCTCTATGTAGAACACTATATAGGGCAGCAGTGAGGGAGACAGTAGAGGGAATTCAGACGACGAACTTTTTATTTTATCATTATGACAAAAGCCTATACATTTAAAATTTCAACTTTTAAGAAAGAGAAGTACAATGCACAATGACGAGCTGTGATAAAAGGCTCTTTTCTGAAGTTGAATAGCACACTATGTATTTCAGATTTTCTTGTTTAGTAAAATTTTATAAGTTTAGAGTCTGGTCTAGCCTTGTACTCGCTCTGGATAATTGTAAATATAACAAACTGTTCTGAAACATTTGTGGTCCACACACAACAAAAATAACTTTTTGCTGAGAACCAAGTTTACCATTATACTGCTAAGTGGTGCAACTGTCAAAGCGCTAACCCAAACATCAGGAGTCTAAACCCAGGCCTGCTAGAGCCATTAATAACTGAGAAGACAAGAGGAGAAAATGCCTCCCTATCAAGTGAAGTCAATTTTTTTGTTAAAAACTAGGGATGTGTCTGAAATCTCCACTCATTAACTCGTTCCCTGTTCACTACATAGACTGCTCTATGTAGAACACTATATAGGGCAGCAGTGAGGGAGACAGTAGAGGGAATTTAGACGACGAACTTTCCAGAGAAACCGCTATGTAAGTAGTGTACATCAGTTGTCCACTAGTTTGTATAGTGGGTAACAATATAGTGAACGATATAGGGACCCTAACTGTCCACTCAGAATTCAGACAACACTGCAAAATGGCCAACACCTTGAATAGAACACTAACCAGTAAATAGGGTGCGATTTCAGACACACCCCAGTTGTGAACTGTTCTCTTGACTTAGATGTGAGTTAAGAGAGCTTTTAACTAACGCTGCATTTACACTGCTCAATCGCGTCAACGGACACGAACGCACTCCCCCTCTTCAGCAGGCCGCATGTGGGCGTAACAAGGGTGTGGTGTTCCCTGCGTCGTCCAATGGAATCAGGTGTGTGCGTTTCCAGGGGTGACTAATGTTCGTGTTCAACATCAGCTTTTTCATTCCATATTTACATCATTTTATAGATTTGAATCTATAAATCTAATATAAAAGAGGGTGTTTTAATTTAGTTCTGAATCACTGTCTCCCGTGTTGTTTCTGCCACTGAAGCAGTGGCTCTGGAGTGGCCTCTCCAGGACGCAAACATGGGCGAAGTATATGGAGGTTCTGGGTTGCCCAGTCGTCAAGACCCCCCTTTCGGCCTCACCAGTGTAATCCAAAGGAATGCTAAGCAGTACATTTGGCACCAGGTTGGCTGTAGGGAGTTTTACTCCCCAACAGTTGCCCGTTGCAGCCGTCTAGTGTCTCCTCCGCCCTCAAGCCGTTGGCCGCCTGAAGCAGATCCTCCGCCTAGAAGTGGTGCAGTGTAAACACCACCCCCCAGCTGAGGCGTGTGGCACTTGGAGCCAGCACGTGAGAGATTTAGGGGATGGATGAGGACCAGTGATGCCCATCAACCAGGTAGGATGCAGCTGCCGGATGCCAAAGGTGCTACCTCTATTCAGAGCCCCCTACGGCCCATATGGTTCATATAGTTCTGAATATGGAACGAATATTTCATACGTTGAGGACGCTTATCGCGCGACCACCCGCCCTCTTCAACGCTTCCCATTGAAAATGAATGGGTTACATGGGGAGCAGTGTAAATGCAGCGTGAGCCAGGTGTTCTCAAGTTGAGCTTTAAAAAGTTATACTGTCATACAGTTGTGCTGTCTTTTCATTTTGCTATGGACTGTGATAGGCTCTGATAGTCTCACTCTGACCCCTGTACATGGAGCGCAGGTGGGTTTTAAAAAGGTTCCAAAACTAACATTTACGTTGCATAAGGCCAAAACATACGTTTCCCTCCCAATTCTCATGCATTCTTAGTAAACACTAAACGCTTGGTGACTCTCACACCTTCTGTGATTTATATTACTCTACAAATGGTGCGCTGCCAGAGTAAACACGGCTCCACTTGCTCATTTTATCACCTAATGTGTAAAAAAAAAAAAAACCTTCAGTCAGCATACATCCCCTTATGCCTAGCTGAGATGTGAGGTACGAGGTGCACTGCAGGTTTGGCGAGAGCGATGGCTGTTCTCGTTTGATTTTAACCAGCCAGTACTGTTTTATCATTATGACAAAAGCCTATACATTCAAAATTCCAACTTTTTAGAAAGAGAAGTACATTCTGCACAAAGACAAACTTCTTTTTTCCTTCTTCTTTATTTTTATTCATGTATTACTCATGATTACTCACAATATGCATACATATACAAACAAATATGAAGAAAAATAAACAAATAAACAAACAAACTAACAGGCAAACAAGGGGGAAGATATATAAAAAAAATGTAACCAACATATTAGGACAGTAGAAAACAAAAGGTAGCATTAAAGGTATTTTGCAATGGAAACCAATAACACAATACATAGTGATCAATGTGTGTTTGTGTGGATGTGTGTGTGTATTATTTGTTGTTGTTATGTATCGAGTGGTGATGAATTTGGTACTGGATCTCAGTATACCTGTGTTTATGGTGGAGTTGGTTTGGCCGGATGGTCACTGTTGTAGAAGGTTAATAATTAATGTCCAGATTGAACTGTACTCTGGGATTTTATTTTTAGTGGAAGCAGACATTTTCTCCATAGATATATGATCTATTAATAGGTTTTTTCAGTGATTGACAGTGATGGTGTTTTTCAATTTCCAGTTCATGAGGATAGTTGTCTTGGCGATGGTGAGGGCTATGAGCAGAGCAGTTGTGGGTTATTTTGCTACACTGAGTGTTTATGTGGCTCCTAGGAGACATAATTCTGGAGATATGGGGACGGTGATATTTAAGCATGTTACTAATATACTGATAATTTCTTGCCAGAAGTGTTGTATGGGTGCCACATGGTGTGGATATAGTTGTCTGTGGTGTTCTGGGTGCAGTGTGAACAGATTTTAGAGCTGGTGAATTTCATATTAAACTTTTGTCCAGTGTAGTAAATTATATGAATTATAAATTATATTGTATAAATTATATTGTATCAGCTTTAGATTAGTGCTTGTAATGGTGTGGAGATTATTTTGACATATCTGTATCCAGAAATCGGTACTGGGATGTCTTCTTCCCACTGTTTGGTTGGAAGTGTTAACTTCGGGTCTGATTTTGGTATTAATTTGTATATATATATATATATATAAAATCAGAGATTGCAGAAGATTCAAGAGTTTTACTGTCATATGCACAGCAAAAACAGACAGTTACACTGTACAATGAAATTCTTACTTTGCTGCTCCTCCATTCACAAATAGATAAAAAAAGAAATAATAAAAATATATATACAAAATATATAAAGTATCATAATATAAGCTGAAGTAAATATAATTTAAGTCATTTTGTTTTTCTTTTTTAAAATTAAAAATTAAAAATAAAAGATAAAAGTTAAAAAATAAATTTAACTTTAAATTTTATTTAAAGTTAAATAAATAAAACTGCCAGAAGTAGTAGTGTGTTTACAGTCTTTTTGATTTTGGAGCTCAGTAGTGATTTTAGCTGGTGGAATTCAAAGACAATGACCAACTTCAACAAGTTGTTCTTTAGCGGAAAGAGATAGAAAGAGAATGAGATAATAGAAAACCCAATTCAAGACAATATAAAGGCGCTCTAAAAGGAGAGAATCTCAATCCATAAGTATAGACTCAAAGGTCTGGGACACTGTTCCAGTTTTCAGTAAGAAATGTTAAGAGCACTTCTGCTGCCCTGTTTGCACTAACACCAAGCCCAGACAGGCCCAGTGTGACTGGGGAATTGGTGGGGAGTTAGCGGAGCTCTGTTCTTCATGGCAGGAGGTCCCGAGGCTCTCAGTATTCATAGCAGTGAACAGCAACCCGGCAGGCGTGCCAAAGCGGCACTAGCTTAGCTGCTGTAGCGCAGGATGCTCCGGTTAATGGAGCATGACTGTCCAGATGCTGCTCTGGCTCTCCAGGGCCTGCGTTGATGCTAATGCTCATTCTAGGCTGCCAGAGGTTGGACACAAGCCTGACTGAAACACTTTCCCAAGGCCCAGCGATAGCACCTTGCATGTGCTTTGTCCTTGAGATGAAACCGTTTTTATGACACCTTATCACACATGTATATATTCTGCAAGGGCACATGAACACACACGCATGGATGAATGGCACTATCCTTCCTTCACGAACATTTGAGTACTTATCTTGAAGGACACCAGCGTGCACCAGTGCTGGTTAACAGCATATATGTGTATGTATGCAGCTGTGATAAGACCATCGCTGACAGTTCATTGGAATCTCATCAGGTAGGTCAGTGGTTTTCAACCTGTGGGCCGCAAACGTACTGCAAGGGGGCCGTAGGCCAAAAATCTTATTTTTTCTCCAATAAATAGATAGTTCAGCATATTTAGTTTGTTTATTTGCAAAACAAAACGTGTTTAGTTTTGAGTTCGTTGATTGGTTTGGCGTAGTACAGTCACATGACACACAGTGCTAGCTAGTGGATTAACTAACTAGTTAGTTAGCTACTTCAGTCTGAGTGAAGCTGTCGTCTTGTGTACACATCACGGATAAATGGTTAAAAACAGGGTCTTTGACAACAAAAGACCCTGAAGCTGGACCTTCTACAAGTGAAGCAGCCGCTGTATCTCTAACTGAGAGAACCGAGAAAAGCAAGTATAAATCGAAAAGAAGAAAATACAGCAGTGAGTATCTAGCACTAGGCTTCACAAGCACAGGAACAGAAAACGAGCCGCTACCGCTCTGCGCTGTGTGTTCGGAGGTCCTGGCAAATGAAGCGTTGAAGCCAACCAAGTTACGTCGACATTTGGAGACTAAACACAGCGAGTACGCGTCTAAACCTGTGGAATTTTTTGAGAACAAACTTAAAGAAGACCAAAGCAGGAAAAAGAGCCTTGAACTGTCTTGCTCTGGAACCGATAATGCTAAAGCTGTTGAGGCTTCCTACCGTGTTGCCCAGCTTATAGCAAAGGCTGGAAAGGCTGGACCAAATACAGGACTAGGCTTAATGTTGAGCCAGACCTCCGTTTGCAACTTCTTCAACCTGACATCCACCACTTATTAGCTGGTAAACATCATCCATCTCATTAGGACAAAACATGCTGTAAATGGTTCGTTTCTTTTGTTGTGTGATTATGCAGTCAGTTTCACAGGTCACATGGATGGTTCACTGTATTTGGTTTTAAACGGCAATATAAAATATTCTGGGGGGCCGTGGAAGGTTTTGGGGTGGGTTAAGTGGGCCTTGGGTTGCAAAAGGTTGGGAACCCCTGAAGTAGGCTACTGCGAGGAAGCTCTGATCCACTGAACACCAGCATTAATAAACAAGACAAGAAAACATTTGTGAAATGCATGGCTGTGTGTGAGCAGTGGACGCTCAGAGTTGTGCCCTGACAATGGAACCATTTCTGCTTCTATTCATGTTGGTGTCTCTTGTGTCCCTGCGTAGTGTAAGTGGAGCGTGACCTACTGGGAGACGCTGAGGAAATTCAGCCTGGTTCACATTTGCATGTGTAAGCCGCGCTGGTCCAGCACATGCATTCAAATAGCTCAAGAGTCTGCATGTTTCACATACTGAGATTTCATCAATCAAGGCAAACTATCATTCCACAAACAAGGGGCTATGAATCCTCCATTTGAGCCGTACCTCTGCCCATGGAACAATGCCCTCGTTTAAATTTTGCTGTCCAATCACATGCAGGAAGGATAAGCAAACTGGTTTGGATTAGAAAAAATCTTTTACAGAGCATTGGCAGCCAAGTGTCATTTAAGGCAGTCTATCTTCAGCTGTTATTGAGATCCCGATAACTGACACACAAACAAATACAATTAGGCTACTGACTGGCACCTTCACTAGGCAACTGAAATAAATATCCTTTATTAAGTATCAGGCATAATATTAAGAACAAACTGTAAAAACTTGCCAAAGAAATATTTTATATAAGGCAAATGGCTTAATAAAAGCTCATGGTCCCTTACGGAATCATAGGTAATCATAGGACCTTCTCAGCAGCTAATGTCCTTTCTGATAACTTCCAGTTTCCAACATCGTCTTTTCTCACTGTGATTGGCTAAATAAGACACGATTGACAGAATGATGATCCGACGGTTTCCTGTAATGAAAGGCGACTGATAAAATGCACCACTCAACAAATTGCTTGGCAGTCAAGAGAAACTGTCACTCATCAGGATCAAAGGTGCCTCTCTATCCTCTATCTGGCAAGGGACTGAGCACATTTTCCCCAATTCCTTTTCCTGCAGTGATCTGCAAAAGCCTGTTTTGGTTTGTTATCTTCAGTGTGAACTGTTAGCAATGCACTAGGGCTCTGCAGAATATATGCTGTCCTCATATCTCAAACCGTCTGCTATAGCCAGCCATTGTTCTTTCATCATCGTGACAAAACCCTGTACCTTCAAATTATTACATTTTTAAGAAGAGCAGTAAAATTGTATAAATTAGCACAGCCTGATACAAACTGTTTGAAATAATCCCTCTGTCTGAGAATTGGGGCAAAACAGGAATATTAACAGAATTCATTAACAGTGAACAGAAGATACATTTCAGTTTAACTGCACCAGAAAGTCCTACAGAGACCTGCCAGCAGAGCAGATGTAAGGTTCCTGCTATCTACTAACCACTTCTACCACTTGTTTGCCTAGTTTTAGCAAATACTGCTGTGTAAAACTCCACCAGAAGCTAGCAGGTGTCACCACCAAGGTTTTTCCAGGGATTAAAAGCAGTAGGCTTCTTAAAATGTAGTCTCTTTGGCCAATCTTCATATAATACACAACTAGGGGTGGGCGATATGGCCCTACAATAATATCACAATATTTCATGGTATTTTTGCGATAACGATACTCTTGGCGATATGACAAAACATTGAATTTAAAAAAATACTTCAACAATACACTACTGCAACAAAATGAAAATAAAATTTTATTATCGCATGCGATATGATATGGCACACCACTAACTGAGATATTAAAAAATACAAGAATTTTCATCAGATTGTAACAGAAGTCAATGATCCAGAATGTTATGATACTAAATAATGCACTCCAAATATCTCTATATATCTAGGACTGAAGTAAAGTGAACGATACTGGACTGATAAAATCTGTCTCTAGTAAATATATAATGGGAAATGAGAAAAGTGTGAATTCTTCTTTTGATAAAAACAGTAAAAGTAGTACCTGATGTGATAATTAGTGATGGGTGATACGGCGCGATATTTCAGGGTATAATATCGTTCACCATATTCAAAAATGTTGGTGATATTATTGTGTACGATATGATATGGCACACCCCTATACACAACCTTCATATAGTACATAGCATTTCTATAATACATAATCTTCATATAGAACATAATTTTTTTTAGTCATCCATTACGTGACATATGGCAAATGTTGATAGCAGTCATCTTTGTCTCACCAGAACTGAAGCTGACCCAGGGGTGTTTTTAGGGTCTGGCTATTGGGCCATAGTAACAGCTCTCTTTTTACTGCTAAAATATTTAATACAAATATGAATAAGATACTGTGGTCAAAATACATGAAATAGTAACTGCCCCCTTTATATTTTAATACATACAAAGAGTGTTTTATTAATAAATTGAACATTGAACTAGAAATATCTCCATTATTGGCATCAAAATCTCGTCCCTTTAACTTAAACATAATTTTAATGTAACAGGCAAGTACCTTATTAACAGTGGAGAGGCTGTGAAGCTGTGTAGTCCTGGAGTTAAACAAGAATAAAAATAAACTGGCATGCTTTCTTAATTTAACCAGGCTTGAAGTACCAAGAAATCTGTATGGAAAATGTGAGCATCTAACTCTAGATCACAACTCAGACAATGCAGAGAATACATAGAAACTGGTTTGTCCTTGCCACAGCGATTACCCTCTAGCACTGGAGGAGTCAGGTTAATGGTTGAAATTAATGTCAGATACAATCTTTTTCGAAGCTGTAGCAAGATAATGGTTAGGGCTCTGTATTGGCAAGAACCTGGAGATACAATACAAATCATAATCAGGTATAACGATTCAATATATTACAATATACTGCAATATTGTATATTGTGATTTTTGTGATCTAATTTGAGAAAAACTGGAGAGTCTAATGGAAGAAGATGTACTGGTACTGGACTGGAAGATACCAAACACTGATTTTTAGCAGTCGAAATTTAGGGACAACACAAAAAGAACCATTGTTCACCACCAATCTTTGCATGTAAACAATGAATAAAAAATTAGAATCAATACAAAACATAATACTGTGAAAATCAATTGTTCCAAAAATCGATTACAATCCAGTAACTTTTATCAAATTAAAGTGTAAAAAATGTAATTAAGGCCACGTACTTATTTTTTGTGTGGCAAAGTTTTAATTATTAACTATTAATGTATTTATTGTAATCTACACTATACACGAAGAATTACTGGATACACCAACACGGTACACCTACAGGAGCTTTCATGCCATCCCATTTCTCTGCGAAGGTTTTTTACAACATGTTGGAATGTATCTGTGGAAATCTTTGCTCATTTAGCCAGACGAGCATTTGTGAGGTCAGACTCTGATGTTGGACGAGAAGGCCTGGCTCGCAATCTCTGTTCTAGTTCATCCTAGAGGTGTTGGATGGAGTTGAGGTCAAAGCTCTGCGTGGGCTACACAGAGATCTGTGCTTTGTTTTTCTCCACACCAACCTCACCCAACTAGCCTTTAGGGACCTTGTTTTGTGCACTGAGCCACAGTCATGCTGGACAAGGGCCCTAAAAGCTGGATACATACATACAAGGGTGTAGGACATTGGGGGGGACACATTTGCTAATATGATCAATATATAATATAATATAATCAAAGCCCACCCTATCCCCTAAAGTATTCCCTATAAGCTGATTCCACTGTAGGTACGGTAATAAATCACTGTATGTATAGTGATGTAGAACAATATGTGGAATTACAGTAAAGTATAAATAAATAAACAAAATATAACATTATCTGTACGTCTGTTTATTATTAGATAAATCCAATTAAAGATCACTTTACACACTAAACAAGATACTTCACAATACATGGTACTGCTGTTAGAAAACTTTTAATTTATACACACACTGTCTGGACTATATACATATATAACAAAAAAAATATTATTTTCTTTGGTGGCATAATTCTGAAATTAAATGACAAATAAATGCATGTTGAGGTTTCCTGACTAGACTAGACTAACATTAATGTTAGACAGTAAGGCTGTGTCCCAAACAGCACCCTCTGGAGCATTACATACTGCACTACTGACAGCACTTCTAAAGCTGGAGTCCTTTTATTTATTCATTATTTATTTATTTTATTTATTATATTCTATTTTTTTACATATTTAGTGTAGTAGCAGCCTCCAGTTGGGGGCGTGGCCAGAGAGTAACGTAACTTTACATTTCAGAGTGCTTTCTGACTAAAGTTAATATAAACGTTAGCTAACCCAAACCCTCCTAGTCTGTTACCATAACAACACATTATACAAAAGGCGTTTTATTACAGTATATATGGTCATCGTTTCTATTCATTGCTTTCAGCACTGATCTCATGTTTAAAACTGAGATACCTGATGCTCCAACGAGGCGAGAGCTCAGGTCAGTGAAGCTGCACACTGCAGGATATTTCTGAACAGGCATCTCAACACAAGCCTCAACACAGCGAAAGACCACCCAACAACCAGAGCCGTGCTAACAACAAACACAGCGCGTGATTTGTGAACGCTGCCAAAACTTGCTTTTAAAATAAAGTGTTTTAAACAGTTTCTTCTTTTCTGTGATTTAATTTTTGGGTGGGACAAATCTACCAGCTTCTGATATTGGGTGGGACACGTCCCCCCATCCCCCCTGGTTCCTACGCCAATGCATACATACAGTATATATGCTGCAGAGTCCAGTGGTGGTACTTTACATCACTCCATCTGACTCTTGGCATTGTGCTTGGAGATATAAGGCTTGCATGCAGCTGCTTCGCTATGGAAACGCATGCCACGAAATCCTGACATGGTTTTGATGCCAGAAGAGGTCTTGAATTCCATTACTGAGTCAGCAGAGCGGTGGTGACTGCTACACACCATGCGCCTTAGCATCTTTGCCCCGGCCCTGTAACTATACAAGGTCTGACACTACCTGGCTGAGTTCCTGTGTCTCCTAAACGCTTCCACTTTTCAGTAACACCACTCACAACAGTTAGTGGAATATAGAAGAGAGAAGAAAGTTCACTAACTGCAGTGGTGGCATCCTATTACAGTACCATGTTTGAATTCCGTGAGCTCTTCAGAACAGCCTTTAAAGAACATTCTTTTACAAATGTTTAGGTGCTTAATTTTATACACCTGTGGCGATGGGACTGAATGAAATGCCTGAACTGAATGATTAAGGAGTGTCCAAATACTTTTGTCCACATAGTGTTTGTAATGCGTCATGTTTTATAAAGTAAAGAGAAGCCAAAAATGTATATGATTGAATTTAGAAAATAGTTAAAGCAATTGTTTAGTGCTAAGAACTCTCGGATACCTACAGCATATGAAGAAACGGGTTGGATTTAAAAGAAAGAAAGAAACGAAAAATGAAGATATTAAAAAATACAGTCCATTAGTTTTTCCTCGGCGCTGTACAGGCCCATCGCTGTTTCATCCACTTACGAATGCATTAAGAGTACCTTGAAGACTAGAACTACATAGAAGTCTGTCCAAAGCCACAATACCCACACCGCAAACGCTGCCAATTCACTCTGCAGCCGGCCCTTATTCCACACTGCGCACACTCAAAGAGCACTCTCTGGTTATGCCTCATGTTCAATACATGCTTCATGTAAAACTTTAAACTCTAAGGCAAAGGTGTTGAATTAGATTCAGTACGGTCCAGTTAGAGGAGATCTCCTCAGGCCAAGGTCCGGACCATCATCATCTCTAACGTGTGTTCTGATTCAGTGGTGTATCCTGTTTACTGAAGTAGTCTAGTATCAGCATCTTATACCATCAGCTACTGAAACACCAACACATCACACATACCCTATATTTCAGTATAATAATAAAAAATAAATAAATAAATATTTTTCTCTCATTCTCAAAAAAGAGAATGTTTTAAAAAAGGTTTATTTATAGAAACAGTAAATAAAGCTGCGTCTTCTCGTTAACTCAGTTTCACATCTTGACCTGTTGGTTTGGAGCCGCCTGTGAGAAGAATAAATTCCTGGTTAAAACATTCGGGTTTTGCCACCAACTTTCCTTTTTCAGAGCTTGTATTCTTTCTCCAACCTGCTTTACTTTCAGACTGCTGCTTCACGCTCCATACCTCGCCTGTGTGCGCGCCGCACTCCCAAACCTGCACAGATCTGATTGGCTGAGGAGCGCCTTTGGTGATCTTACAGCGCACCTGATAGGTCTGTGAGGTTAATGCGCCGCAAAGCCCGTATACCGTAAAGACGAGAAAAGCTCCGCCCCTTAAAATAATTTTAACGCTTAAACACTTTCAAAATTAAATCGCTCTTAATAGTTTATCGGTTTGGGTCCGCTTTGGACAACATCTTGTCCGGACCCGGACCACGGTCCACCTATTAGTCAAGTCAAGTTTATTTATATAGTGCTTTTTCCAACGATGTTGTCTCAAAGCAGCTTTACAGAGTTTTAAAAACAGACAGTTATAACATATACCCCCAGTGAGCAAGCCAGAGGCAACAGTGGCAAGAACACCTCCCTCAGACTGGAGGAAGAAACCTTGGGAGGAACCAGACTCACAAGGGGAGACCCGTCCTCCTCTGGTCACAGAGTATATTAGTGACCTCTGCTCTAAGGTTTCAACTCAAGCAGCAAATACTGGTTCTGTCTTGACCTGTACATTGGCCTGTTCTCCAAATCAGTTCCTTACTCTGCTCATAACAACAACCCTTGCGATTTAATTTCACAGCAGGCGCTGAATAAGTCATAGTAGTTCCAGCAACACTGAACAAATCTAGAGAAACCTGCTAAACCCAGTCGGTGTGTTTGAAAATAGCTGCCTGTTTGGTTCAGAAAATAATGGGACCAGAAACGAGAGGTTTCAGCCTTTAGAGGTTCTGCGTCTCAAGTGTACTTAATGTTCCGTTAAAAAACACATCCAGGTTTTACAGTTCAGCATGCGTAATGGGCCAGGACGGATACTCTCACTGCTGAAGACTTACAGAACTGTTCAGTCTCCATAAAGAAGCTAATAAGATCTCCTGAAACCTGCAGGATATATAACAAGCAGAACAATCAATACTATCAGTAGTAGAGATGGGCCGATCAGCGTTTTTGAGGCCGATTCCGATCGCCGATCACCTTTCAGCACGATCGGCCAATATATTTAAGGGCAGGGCAGTCGTGGCCTGAAGGTGTGTATGGAAGTGTGTATGTTCACTAGTGTGTGTGTGTGTATATGTATGCAAAATGCAAGTGACAGAATAATTCTAAACTTAAAACTTAACTTTAAACTATATATACACTAGAGATGGACAGATCAGCGTATTTGAGGCCGATTCCGATCACAGATCACCTTTTAATGCGATTGGCCGATAGCAGATACCAATCGAGGGCGGGACTATATGCCACGGCAGGGCTACATGTAGTTATTAGTGCAAGCGAGTCATTAAACATGATCTAAACTGGTTTATTGCCATTTTTAACGAGCTCATATGAAACAGCATAATATTTTTAACAAATTTAACAGTAAATAAACAAAGTACATCAAACAAATATCCCTAATACTGCAAACATTACATTTAGACCCTTAATTTAAAATGAAAAAAGCTAATTAAATAAATGTAGTAAAAACTGCAGTCATTAAACTCAGACTTATTTTAAACTAAAACTGTAATCATTAAATGTATCTTGAATTGTTGCTGCTGTTCTGTTTGTACCGGTCAGATCTGGTTTGTTTTGTGCTAGCTGCACGTGCTAGCTTTGCTGTTTGCTGATACTCACTGTATTCAGCCGCGTCAGGTACTCTTAAAAGCCGTATCAGATTAGAGTGTTAAATCTCTTGGTTCTCCAACGAGACACGCTGATTTTACAAAACTCTCTGGATGAGTCTGCATAACATACGGTAACAAGCTGCCAGACGGATGCAAAGCAAACGTAAACTGTTCTCGTGAGGCGCCGCTTTAGTCAGTCTGTGGAAAATAAAAGGATATGTGTTTCCACCTAGCGGTTCAGATAGGAATTGCAAGGACCTGGCCGGAGGGTGTTTCAACAAAATGCTAGCTGGAAATACAGAAATTAAGCTCATTTGTTTAACGCCATCGATCAGCTATCAGGATTGGCTAAATTGGGGAAATATCGGCCGATCACCGATCACATATTTTGATGAAAAATCAGCCAATACCAATACATAGCTGATCGATCCTTCCATCTCTAATATACACATACATTTATTTATTTATTTTGGCCCATAAAGTAGTAGTGCAGACGTTACTACAACAATACAGTAATACAATACAACACATTCTAATTAAATCAGTTGAACTGCCACCATGATCCCTGATGCCTTTTGTATGGCTCTGTTTTAAGATTTGTATTAAATGAATGGAACTTCAATTCTATAATCAGAGTTTCTGCAGCTGGTTGGCGAGGTGTGATGTAGAGGCGCTATGATGGTAGCTGAGCGGTCAGAGTGCTTGGATATGACTCAAGATGCTCATGGCCATAAACCCGGTGGATGAATACCGTCACAGTACCCTTGAAAAAGGTTACTTAAGACTTGAAGTTGCTTCAGGTGAGACTCTACCTGCATTTTGCAAGCACCCTGGGCAAAAAGCAAAAAGCTTTGCCTTGTTTGGTAGTCTGGCTGTTTTTGTACTTTCTGGTTTACTAGTTTTGCCTGTTGCTCCCACATGGATGCTTAGGAAACATTAGGAAATATTATTAGAATCAAATCATTTATTTCCATTTTAAGGAGCTCATTGAATACAAACATAACTGGTGGAACACATTAGTGGAATATAGACAATAAAACTAAACTCCAGGTTTTTCTTTTATATATAAATAAAGGCAGGGCAGTCATGGCCTGAAGGTTAGGGAAGGTCCCCTAGTGTGTATGGTCACTAGTGTATGTGTATATGTGGGTGTTTCACTGCACGGATGGGTTAATGCAGAGGTCAAATTCCGCTGTATGCAAAACACAAGTGACAGAATAATCGTAACTTAAAACTTAAACTTAAAACTATATATACACATATTTATTTCTTTATTTTGGCCCATAAAGTAGTAGTGCAGACGTTACTACCATAATACAGTAATACAATACAACACATTCTAATTAAATCAGTTGAACTGCCACCATGATCCCTGATGCCTTTTGTATGGCTCTGTTTTAAGATTTATATTTAATGAATGGAACTTCAATTCTATAATCAGAGTTTCTGCAGCTGGTTGGCGAGGTGTGATGTAGAGGCGCTATGATGGTAGCTGAGCGGTCAGAATGCTTGGATATGACTCAAGATGCTCATGGCCATGAACCCGGTGGATGAATACCGTCACAGTACCCTTGAAAAAGGTCATTTAAGACTTGAAGTTCCTTCAGGTGAGACTCTACCTGCATTTTGCAAGCACCCTGGGCAAAAAGCAATCAGCTAAGACGATTAAATGTAAATGCGTTAGGTACCCTGAGGTTGAAGGAAGAAGCGAGCTGCTGGACTCCTCTTGTCTGCCTCCCCGATAACAGCGTAGTCAGCATCATGCCTCGCGGAAAAGACTAACCTTTTGGATGAGATCGTCTGCCCTCATGAACAGGACTATGTGCTGAGATGAGAACAAAGATTTTTTTTTTTCTGAAATCATTTTTCTCTCAAAGGCAAAGAACAAATGGACTCCTTGGGGCAAAGAACTCTCCCCTTTTCTCTCTCTTTCTTCCTTTTTTCTCCTTCTTGTACAATAAAATAACCTAAGAAAGAAAAAAAACACTGATCTTGGGAAACAGGGTCAGAAAAGTCATGGATTGTAAACGTACTCAGGATTAACAGTCAAAGCAAACACATTTGCAGAGTACAGATAATTGATGACACAATACCTGGAGACGCAGCCCACGTTGTCATTTTGAGATTACATCTCTCTGTGAGCTCCACGAAAGAGGGATTAAATTATTCCCCGCTATCTAAAACCCAATCTGACGTATGAGAGGATTTGAAATGAAACTGCTCCGAAGCCTCAGATCTGAGCACTCCACATGGCACTGCATCACAGGTGGCACACTGTGCTCATAACAATCCAGGAATCAACAAGCATGAGACAATGAAAGCTTTTAACATCAAAAGGCTGGGTTGGTGACTCAAGGGAACCAGCGTAATGACTTCTGAATGTCATGACTTATGAATAACCCATGAAATTGTTTTTATGACCTTTGCAAATACTTGATCCGCACGCACAGGATGCCTGACGATTTCATAGAAAACCACACTCGAGCACATCTAAGGGCAAACGGATCACTCTCTTGCTGTCACTTCTTCACTACTTCTTCTTTAACGGTTTCACAAATTGTCTGGATCTTTCAAAGACATTAAGAAAAACTTTGATTTGGTCCTAGAAAACCAGTAAAGGCTGATAAAGGAGATGAGGTCAGTGGGGCGATATCAGAGCTGGTATATGTATGTATAAAATAATCCGCTAAATTCACTGAATGTAGGGCTGCACCTAACGATTAATTTTATAATCAATTAATCAAACGATTATTATTATTATTAGTTTTCGATTAGTCGATTTTAGATTACTCTAATGTGAGTGTGTTAGGATTTTTTTAATTTGTTATGGATTTGTAACCATGGATGATTTTGTGTGCACATATATATATATATATATATATATATATATATATATATATATATATATATATATATATATATATATATATTAGGGATGCCATCGTTCTCGTTTTTTTATCGTACACCCGGATGGACCACGATATTTTGTGAACGAGCACTCTCTCGCTGCACACAAAGAAACTACAAAAGAAACTTTCATTTATTTATTTTTTTGCTTTTTAAAGAGTTTGCTAATTCCCTGTTAAGAAAATAAAGGGTTTGAGTTTGTCCAACTGTCTCTGTCTGGTTCTCGTCCTTATCTGGCTCGCTGGTGAGGTGACAAAACTTTAAAGTTTCATTTGTGGTTATTGATTGGACACATTCTGTGTATTGGGTGATAGTAAGGACTGCTTAGGATCTGCTTTTTTATATACTTCCCTCTGCGTGTCTCTCCACAACCATGCAACAACCAATCAGAATTTTTTCTGAATTTCCCAGGAGCCAATCAGCGCTCTGAAGGCAGACAGTGAAATTTAAGGGGGTAATTAAACCGAACTTTCTGAGCTGCGTGATCATGGCGAGTGAAACGGAGAAAAGGACAATTGAAGAGGCGCCGTCAACTTATAAATCCACTGTTTGGAAACACTTTGGCTTCAGGGTTGAGGATGACGAACAAACAAAAAGACAGTCAAACATATATGTGAGTCACAACAATATTGCCAAACTATCCTGACTGGATGTTGCACTTTACCATGTTCACATTTGTGATTCTTGTTGCTTGTTTTGTTGGAGCTAGATAATATATATATATATATATATATATATATATATATATATATATATATATATATATATATATATATATATATATATATATATATCAAAACCGGACCGATACCGTGGCCCAAGAACCGTGATACAAACCAAACCGTGGCCACACTGTACCATTGCATCCCTAACATATATATATATATATATATATATATATATATATATATATATATATATATATATATATATATAAAAATAATAATAGTAAAAAAAAAAAAAAAAAAAAAAAATATATATATATATATATATATATATATATATATATATATATATATATATATAAATTTCTTTATTTTTATTAAAGGGTACCTCAAATGCACATGATCTACAAATGATTAAAGACTAAGAGTCTATGCTCTGACAGGACAAGTGACACGTAGCCTACACGCCTCACGCACAAGAACTCTGACAGCTTGTGGACTATATATTTTGTCAGAGAGCCGTTTGAGAAGCAGCTCCGTGTGTTTAAAGCTCCCGCAGTATCTAGAACAGTCTTAGGTTCTACACTGGACGATTAAGAAATGATTATCAGTCCGTAGTCAAGTGACTACTACTGAAAGAAACATGTTTTAAGGCTTATTTATGCTTAACGTTAAATACGGATACACAGGTCTGTCCGTACTCCATGTTCATTACGAACATACATTCGTTTTCGGAAAGCTTACGGATACAGACGGGATGGAGCAAAACAGCTGGAGACCGTGGGGCCAGTGCAAGACGCGACCACTTCCACACGGACAGGATGAAGAAGAAACAGTGGAACTTTTTTAAAGAGAGGTGAACGTTCATTAGAAATTCCCCCAAATAGCTTCTCCTCGGCACAGAGACAGACAGATTTTAGTAGTTTTTGAAGTAAATAAAGAACTACGAGCTCCTTCACTGTCGCCATGTTTGATTTACTCCACACTGCCCTCTACTGGACGTGTTGCTCAGCAAGCATGTAAACAGAGCTGACGAAGAAAAGTGTGTGGGTAGTGGTTGCTATATCGCTTTAGAGTATAAATCAGCCGCTACATGTTAATAATTTTAAAATCTGTGTTTTTGTGTGAAACACTCCCACAACTTTAGATGCACACAGATAAATCCATGCTTTCAGTAGACGTGGCCATCTTTGTGACGCATCGACACACATGCCCCAGTCCTAACTGAATGTGATTGAATGTTATTCTATAGCAGAATGAATGCGAGTACTTGAGAGCGCACAACCCAAATCATTAAATTATTTTTTTTTCCATACCTTCTCACACTGCGGGTATTCTATTTGTACTACTGTATCTCCAATCTCCACTGAAAGAACCATATGAGCCCCAAATGAGATTGTGATGCTCTGTTCTGCGCTGAGGGAGAAAAAGCCATCAGTGGCTCAGTTCAGTCCCTCCCAGCATGGGACACGGCTGATTAAGGTCATTTCAATACGACTGCTCTGCATATATTTCAGTGGTTCTCTGTTTAAAAATAACAAGCTCTCTCTGTCTCTCTCACACCTACATACACCTACATTTAAAAAAGATGATCAGTAGTGCTGGAGGGCTATTAATGAACTGTCAAATGATGCAGAAACACCAAAACAGACTATAAAAACAGAAAAGTGTTAAGAGGGGATGTTTAGTCTTGCAAAACAAGAGTAAAAAAAGAGACAACCGAGGGCTGTAGGGTTCCTGACCTTTGGAAGTCAAGTGCTATTACTGTCAGTTTGATATACATTTGATTTCTATTACACAATCGCTAATAACTAATTTCTAAAAACACCCTTCAAAACAACGGTTGAAGCATTTATTTGTCATCTGTCTGATGGAATCAGTGTTAATCAGTGTTTCTGTTCACACCGACTGTGCTAGACATGTGTCTTACGCTGGTATTTGGATAAGCATCTCTAACATTTCTTAAACTCGTTGAAAATTCTCAAACCCCTTTGCCCTTTCAGCTTCAACATCCATGTAGAAGTCGGTGCATTTGATTTTAAGATTTTCCCAACAATAATGGTTTCATATAAAGGCTGTTACTGTTTAAACAGCAATTGTGGCCAAAGTCAAAGCTTCCAAATCGGCCAGCCTAGGTAATTATGTAATTACAATACTAAATCTTAGGTTGATCCTTAATAAAATTAGTTATGTTTGATTTCTATTTTGTATTGAGATGTTTAAACCTACAGTTTTCTTTTTCGTTTAACTTGCACATAAAAGCACACATAATTTTTATTTTGTATTTTTTAACTATATAAAAAAAACTTTTATTTACTTCAAATTATATATCACACCTACATACACCTACATTTAAAAAAGATGATCAGTAGTGCTGGAGGGCTATTAATGAACTGTCAAATGATGCAGAAACACCAAAACAGACTATAAAAACAGAAAAGTGTTAAGAGGGGATGTTTAGTCTTGCAAAACAAGAGTAAAAAAAGAGACAACCGAGGGCTGTAGGGTTCCTAACCTTTGGAAGTCAAGTGCTATTACTGTCAGTTTGATATACATTTGATTTCTATTACACAATCGCTAATAACTAATTTCTAAAAACACCCTTCAAAACAACGGTTGAAGCATTTATTTGTCATCTGTCTGATGGAATCAGTGATAATCAATGTTTCTGTTCACACAGACTGTGCTAGACATGTGTCTTACGCTGGTATTTGGATAAGCGTCTCTAACATTGATTTTAAGATTTTCCCAACAATAATGGTTTCATATAAAGGCTGTTACTGTTTACACGGCAATTGTGGCCTAAACAAAAGACAAAGCTTCCAAATCGGCCAGCCTAGGTAATTATGTAATTACAATACTAAATCTTAGGTTGATCCTTAATAAAATTAGTTATGTTTGATTTCTATTTTGTATTGAGATGTTCAAACCTCCAGTTCTTTCTTTTTCGTTTAACTTGCACATAAAAGCATACGTAACTTTTTTTTTAACTTTTATTTTGTATTTTTTAACTATATAAAAAAAACTTTTATTTACTTCAACTTATATTATTATACTTTGTATATTTTGTATATATTTTTATTATTTCTTTTTCGTTATCTTTATCTATTGGTGAATGGAGGAACAGCAAAGTAAGAATTTCATTGTACAGTGCAACTGTCTGTTCTGCTGTGCATATGACAATAAAACTCTTAAATCTTAAAGAAGAATGAAAATATGAGTTCAAAAGATTATTTTTTCAAGACTATACACACACAACAATATCTATTATCTAAATCAAATCATCACCTCTACTAATCCAGTAACCAGAGAGTTCATTATCAGAATTTCTCGGGTTGTTTCGATGAACTACGACCGAGAAATCAATTTTAAATAGGTGTCGAAAGGCATATCAGGGCCAGAGCAGGGTTAAGTTTCTCTGGCTGAAAGCATCTTGCAAGGTCTTGTAAGCACAGGTACCTCAGCATACTGTAAGCAGCTTTCTTACATCAGAAAGCGAGAGCTGGCAGCAGTAATGGTTCATGCAGGAGGGCAGTCCAAGGTGGGACAGCCACATTGCCCCGGGCAAGAGCACTTAGCAAGAGTCCCGCCATTTCCTAGGCGCATATGTAGCAGGACAAACAGTGCTGCCAGCAGCTCATCAACCCGGCGTCCCTAGTGAAAGTATTTATATACTGCAGTTGGCACTGCGCTACTGTAAAGCGGCGCGGCAGCAGAAAGCAGGGCACCGTGGTGGGGGAGGCTGGAAAAGGCCAGGTGCAGTTAGCAGATGATTCATTAAGAATTAAGAACGATGATGAGGCGGGAAAGCTTTGCATTGATACATCACCTCCAAATCTTCCCACAGCAGCGCTCGTTAATACGTGAACACGATTAATTAACGTGTACAAAGTAATCAATGCTGTGAATGACACGTTCAATTTCAGCTCCAGAGCTGCCAACGTTCTAGAACCCGATCGGAACGGACTGTCGATTCTTGATATGAACGGAGGAATTTGTTTTCTTCATCTTGTTATAGGACCACGGGCTTTTCCTCCTCCCACACTCGGCCTTACAAAGTCAACAGCGGTGCTGATCCCAATTACAGATAGGCCATGCATTACACCGAGAACATGCTGTCCCCTCACTGACAGCTCTGACTGAGCGCAGTACTCCAGCAGCTCATTCTCCATAAAACTGACACAGGAGAGAATCTAAAAGACGGGTTCTGCAGCTACAGGGCAGCACTATGTGCACGCGAACATACTGATTTCTGACATACCTGCTAGTAGAGATACCACAGTACAACTTTTTTTCCTTTGCATTAGCAACCTGATGCATATCTAACAGTCTTTCTTTCTTTCTTTAGGTTTTAAAAGCCCATATCCTTCTTGAGTTTAGTTTTTTTCCTCTGAGGTATTACATCTAAATGGTTCCCAATAATAATCAAAATTCTTCACATGACCATTTTCTAACCTCTCTTCATCACTTAGAATTAAACAAGCCGTTTTGTTACTGTGCATGATATAAGATATATGTAAATGATCTCTGTTCTGATTTATCCCATTAATAAATTCATTCAAAATGCAGTCCAGGTTGAAACCCTCTTTATAGCTTCAGCATGAGTGGGCGGGGCTAAATAGACTAAATAGGCCTATTTTGTATATAATATAATAGTATTTTCTGTATAATGACTGTATCATTATTATAAAGTTTTATAAAGAAGTGTATACTGGATGCTTCTGTTCTTGAAATACTGATTACAGATAAGAAGCGAGTCCTTATCTAGAAAAAAAAAAAATCCAACATTTAGTATTTAGCACGAGCATATATTATGATATAGGGGTTATGATTCAGTAAACTACCACTCAAAAGTTTAGGATCACTTGCAGATTTCCCTCTTTTTGAAAAAAAAAAAACAAATTTTCATGCAATATACAAACAATATTGTCCATTTTACAATTAATTTAAGTGTATCAGATGATTTTTAAAGAATATAAATGTTTGTATTAAAGTCTATTTTTGTATAGAGGCTTATTTTGCATATAGTCTATTATCAGTAATTCTCAGTCCTCTGTCTAAATCTCCTGGTACGACCGCCAATCCAAGTTAAGGATGTTATTGGGTTAATTGGTTGTTAGGACACTCTTGCTCAATTGTGATGCACAGCTGAAAAACATTCTACTAATAAGTGAGTATAAAAGGGAACAACATCCTAGGATAGTTTAGTATCTGAAGATCAGCAGTTGATGACTTGCTGACCGACTCACAATGACCAGAAAGAAACAACTTTCTTTAGAGACCCGTCAGTCCATTGTTGTGTTAAGGAAGAAGATACTCCATTAAAACAAAAACATTTCACTGTGATCCCAAACTTTTGAGCGGTAGTGTATATTACAATATATTGTGATACTGTAATCGAGACTGTCACAGTATAAAAACCCAAAACCATATACACGGGTTTACTAATGTTAGCGATGCGTCCGTATGCCACTTGTTAATGTTGGTGTAAAGAACTCTAACGGCTGAATAGATTATAAGATTGCTATCTAATGGTCAACACAAAATAATCCAATGTCTGCCCCAATAGTTGCATGTATATTAATAATTACAAATCAATACTCAATACAGTGTCGTAAGCATATCATGATATTCAATATTTCAGATTTTTTTCTAACATTCCTAATTTGCATATCATGGATTTCTGGGAAGAGTGGCCTTTTCCAAAATAGAAACAAATGTAAACATGATGGTATAGAAACAAATAACATTTAATATGGTCACGAGCTTTAGGTAGTGACTAAAAGACCGAGATCACGGATACAAGCTGCCAAAATGAGTTTTCTCCGTGCGGTGTGGGGTCTCACCCTCAAAGATACGGTGAGGAGCTTGATTGTACGGGGGAGGCTCAGAGTCAAGCCACTACTCCACCACATCAAGAGGAACCAGCTTGAGGGATCTGGTTAGGATGCCTCCTGGACGCCTCCCTGTTGAGGTTTTCCGGACATGTCTGACCAGGAGGAGGCCCCGGGGAAGACCTAGGACATGCTGGAGGGATTATATCTCTTGCATGGCCCGGGAATGCCTCGGTATCCCCCTGGAGGAGCTAGAGGAGGGGAAGTCTGGGTTTCTCTGCTTAGACTATTACCTATTAGGGCTGGGTATCACCATTGATTTCCCAATTCAATTCGATTTCCGATTTGATTCGTTTCAATATCGATTAATTTAGGGATATTTCAGTTACAATAATATGTTTTGTTTAAATATGAAGAGAGATTTTTAGTGAACTAATGTGATAAATGTACAAGGTACACTCAACCTACCGTTACTAAAAACATTAGTGTTTATATGTTTATATACTGCCCTGGTTTCTGAATCCAAAATGTAGCCAGACATCTGCTTTCAAGTTCTGGGGGCCTTCACTTGTGCTCCAGCCATGTTTAACTGATGTGCGCCCCCCGCCAGATCTTGTTACGAAACAAACAATGGCTGATCACGCGAGACTGCAGGGGCAGGAATGCTAATTTTAAAGGTCGACCTCAGGTTTATAAAAATCAATATCAGATTATTGAAATGAAGATCGATTTGAATGGAAAAATCGATTTTTTTAAACACACCCCTATTACCTACACAACCCTGATCCCAGGAAAAGCAGTGGATAATGGATGGATGGATGGACACATTTAATATGTACAGAAATTGTAATCATTCCCCCCAACCCACAGCCAGAAAAGTGACTTACTGCACCTTTAAATTAAAAAAAATAACAACATTTTCAGAAATATTACTTACTTAACCCAATTTAAAATGAAATAAATGTAGTGTAACCCTTCGCTGGCTACTTGTTGTAGATTTAAACATTACATGTAAACATATCTTGCTTAAAAGCTTACAATTTCTGTGATTTACTAGATCTGCACTGCATTAAAAACAAAAAATGCCAGCCATAGAGTATACTACTATTTCAAAACACAGAAGAAACGAAAACAAGAACGATGATGAAATGTTTTCTTCGGGACGCTCCACTTTTCAGTCTGAGCTTCAGATCTGAAAAGTTCTAAAATGATGTAACCCTAGTATGAATAATGAAGAGAGAGTTCTGCCAGAAAAGGATTCGCAGCTTTACTAATTATGCAGTTTGACATTTGAGCAGCATAAGCAAACACAGACAGAGAGGTCCGACTTCAAGCTAAACAAAGCCAGCACTCATGGTTTTCTTATGACCTTTAATCCAAATCAAACTTTGCATATAGGAATCTGAGCAGGTTTTGGCATTCAAGACTTATCAAATGATAACAATCACCATCATCATCATCATTAACAGGAAATTCATTCAAAATCATTGTATCCCACTGTGATTATCGTATCACACAGAGCGTCCTCTGCTCCTGCACCTACTCTCCACATTAAGCTGAAAACTTTCATGACGTTGCCTGGGTGACTGTATGACTGCTGCAATTGCCTGATCAAGGAGCTTAGCATGTGTACGTGCATCATTGTATAGTAAGATTGATATTAAGAGTGTAAGAAGATATTGAAATATTGAATATCATGCAATTATGTTTAGTGATACTGTATTAATTCTCAAAAACACAGTAGTGATACACAGATTCCTGGCAGACAGTGAATGACTGTGTGTTGTGTTTAAACCTCTGACCACTAGATGGCAGTGTTGTAATCCATTTTCAGCTCCACTTCAACATTAACAAGCAGCACAAGGACGCAATGCTACTGTACGCATTGATAAACCTGTTTAAACAGTGGTGTGTTTTAATAGTAGATATATTAAATCGTGATCACGATACATATTGTATTGCCAGGTTCTTGCCAATACACAGCCCTTATTGATATAGAGGGGTCTCACCTGTTTCCTAGTCTGGATAAGCCCCTATTTGGGACACACTTTACCAAAAAGAAAAGAAGAATAATCTAAAGAAGAATAATCTCTCTCACACATAGAGTTCCACATACTTTTAGCACCTATAACTGTATTATTGCCTCAGGGATGAGCACAATCCTGGCAAACTGTTTATAGTTTTGACGAATGAACCATATGAACTCATTATTCAGCCTTATTATTCCCTGAGGTCTAGATGGGACTTTGGTTAGGGCGAAAAAAGGTGACAGTGCTAACCACTACTGACAGTTAAATCATCTTAAACTAATAGTTTCTTAATGAGTAACAACTTTATTTGACTTTGTGTTGCCGTCGAGGTCCATTAGATTTTTTTTGCCTGTGTTTGTTCAAACATGTTGCTTCTAAACCAGCTAATTAGGGCATCAAAATATTCAACAAACCAGTTTGTTTCAGTTTTAGAGTCAAATTCTAGCATGTAAATAAGCGTATACCTTCTATGTAGGCAGAAGGGAATAACCTAAAATGCTAAAATGATCTAAACCTTTCACTGGTAGTGTTCTAAAGTAGTGTACCTGTAGTGAACGTTTGTGAGAAAGCCCAAAATATGCTGTGATGCATAGTGCATACGTGAAATCCATGCTATTGTTTCCTAACTTTTATAGCTGGAGTTAAATATCACCCCTGCAGAATGTTTCGGTGGGGTAAATTGTATTTCTCACCAATCTCTTTATCAGAGACTTGTATTTTCTCTTTTGTCTTGAGCTTACTGACAGCACTGTTATTTCACAGCACCTTTAAAACCCTACCCTTTATAAGCATGCACTGTTTGTAGGTGGTTCTTTGTAGTACACCGGATCAGGCATACTGAAAGCACATACAGCAAATAAAAATAGTTGACCAACACCTGAGTACTGCGGCATTGTCATTTCCATTTCATTACAGACCTCAGGTAGTCTCCTCAAAGCAGACCACATATCTTCTACCACATCTAATTCTTCTTCTAATGACTCTTATTTACTAACAGTAGCCTTTGGGAATGCAGACGTAGCATAGAATCTAGATCAGCAGCATCATTCTGACAACGAATGCTCTCTAAAATATGCTAATCCCACAGATAATGATGCACCCAGCTGCAGCAGATCACTTATGAAAGGCACTGGCTTCCACCACAGACGGCCCATAGCTACTTGCTGCAAAGCGGCTTTACAGTTTGTAGATGAATGAGCAGTGCTAGACGAGAGACCGTTGTTTCATTTCTTTTCTCAGTTTTCAGAAAACCTTCAGAATAACAGTTAAATTAGCGGCAGATAAGGCAAACAAAGCCTGTGTGCCCAACAGCATTCTTCCCCGATCCTCTCTTCTTAATGTAAGTACAGGAAGATGGAGACCACCCATAAGGGACAGAAGAATGGAGACTCTCCACATTTCAAAAAAGGCCAACAGAGGTTATATGTTAGGTTATATATTCCAAAATAAACTAAGGAAAGGAAAAAAAAAACCTGGACCGGTGAAACAAAGGAATAACATAAGATAATGGACTATTGAGCTGACATCCAATCAACTGCTTGTTACTATGGCGATACCACGTGCTGGCTATATAAGAGACAGATTGCAAAAGTCAGTCACAATCATTTCTTCAAACGGGCAGTGGCGTTAAATCTGCCAGAATTAGACTGAGAAACGTATAACTCCTTACACTCACTAATCTGATCACCTACATCTCCTTCATCTCTAAAGCTTTGATTAATGTATGTCAAAGAACATAGAGCTGAGCAATAAGACCATCTATATACTGTTATTGTGATGAATTATGTCACAATACAATCAATAAGAACATCACGCATATCATCAGTACTGATACATACAGACCGACTGCATGTGTCATTATAAAAAGAACTAAATTTATTTATTTGATATCAGGACAACAAAGTATGCAAAATACTGAATAATGTTAGACAATATAATACAATATTACAATATAGCACAGCTGGTGCCTTTCTCTCAGATTCAATATATATATATATATATATATATCTGTCCACTCCAACATTAACAAGCAGCACAAGGGCGCAATGCTATTGTAAGCATTGACAGACCTGTTCATATAGTGGTGTGTTTTAATAGTGGGATTGAAAAATCGCAATATATCACTTTGCTTGCAGTATCGCAATATATCACGATATACTGAATTATGACTGCTGTATCACGATACATATTGTATCGCCAGGTTCTTGCCAATACACAGCTCTTACTGACATAGAGGGGTTTTGCCTCCATGCTCTCACCTGTTTCGTCTTCTGGATAAGCCCCTCATTGAGACATACTTTACCACATTATCTAAAGAAGAATAATGTCTCTCACACATAGAATTCTACATACCTTTAGTACCTCCAACTGTATTATTGCCACACCTGCACATACACTTAGGGATGAGCGCAATGCTTGCAAACTGTTTATAGTTTTGACAAATTAACCATATGAACTCATTATTTAGTTAGTGTGAAAGCTGCTGTCTAGTAATTTTAAATATTTAAAAATTGTATTTAAAAAAAAAACACACTAAGTATTTACCAATATTACATACAATGTATATTTACATCATTGCTTTCCAAAGAAACACATGTATCTCAAAATTACGGTTTTCATTCTTCTACATCTTTTGAACACGACAGCCGCCCTTTTATGATGAATGGATCAATAAATAAAACCTCTTTACATTAAATTAAACATTAAATCAAAGAATGTTTTTGGTCTCTTCTGTAAGGGTCTCTGGACAGGGGCGATATGTTAACGCAGTCTAACTGTCGTTCAGTACTCTAAAAACCGCAAGTCGCTCAGAACTGCGAGGGTCTGCCAGATCGCAGAACGATCTGCAGTAGCATCACCATAGAAATGTAAACAACCTGGCGCCAGGAGCTGTGTTGTGCCAACAAGTTAGATAAACATGGTGACCAGTAAAAGGTTTCCTTGTTTAGGACCAAATGAAATGAATGAGATCTACTAACACTAACATGTCCACTTTATTCATGTAGGCAACTGAAACATCTTGGTTCTGGGGCCAACCTGATATAAAACAAGCCGAATTTAGTCCCGCTTAACTCAAATCCAGCAGGCTTTAGAAATCTTTGAATCAGAAAATTCAGAAAATTTGAAAAAGCCCTACATGGAAGAGACCCATATTATTTTTTCCCTGTCAGTTCAGAGTAAATTCATCCCAAAAGCCACAGATAACAGTAAACAGGGGCTTTTAAACTATTAACTGGTTCTAAGGTGCAATAAACGTAACTAGCCGCTCAAAGTGTGCTTGACAAATCAGTCAGATTAAACAGGACTCTTACTGCTAATCACAGAATGACTGAATGATTTCATTCTTGAGTGATGTAACCATTCTTTACCAAATTAAACTGGCCTACACCAAATTACCAAATTAATTTAATTTACCAAATTAAATTTTCTCTTACACATTACCTAATTTATTACTGCACTACCTTTTTACCTTCAGACAGGTTGTATAGTTTTGTTTTCATATGCTCTTGTATATATTCTTTTTGACTATTGGAATTCTTTATTCTTCTTTATACTTCTTTGTACTGTGTTTTGTACTTTGTTTTGTTCTGTGAAACTGCTTCTCCATCCATCCATCCATCCATCCATCCATCCATCCATCCATCCATCCATCCATCCATCCATCCATCCATCCATCCATCCATCCATCCATCCATCCATCCATCCATCCATCCATCCATCCATCCATCCATCCATCCATCCATCCATCCATCCATCCATCCATCCATCCATCCATCCATCCATCCATCCATCCATCCATCACACATGCACGTCTACACTGGACAACCTGTAAAGCCTCTGTGCTTTTCTCTTATAATGCTGAACCTCAGCCTGTTAGTACAAGTGTTACAGATATTACCGGAAATAATAGAGGTTGAAACGTCTCCCAATGTTTCAAACAGTCAGTTGGTCTATATGTGCCACATGCAGTATTCGGTATTCTTGTACTAACAACTAAAGGTGTCAGAAGTATTCACATTCATTACTCAGGTAGAAGTATAGATAGTAGGGTTTAAAAATACTTCTGTAGTAGTTGAAGTATCAACTCAAGCTTTTTACAGTAAAAGTGTAAAAGTACTGCTTTCAGAATTACTTAAAGTATAAAAGTAAAAGTAATATAAGAGAAAAAAAATTCATTAAGGACAAAAGCTTAGGCTGCACCACAGGGGTCTATAGTGCACTAGCCCACCACCCCAAAAACCCCATTCTTCTAAAAGCCATAATGACTATAATGTTATATTAAAATGTTAATATTGATAAATTTGGGATGCGCTAGGCTTCCTGTTTCAGCCGCATATACGCCCATTGAACATGAATGTAGTTTAGTACAATGTAAATATATTAAAGAAGCATATCTGTTACTACTGAACATTAACATGTGTTTCATGGAGCAGAAGATATGATGACTAGTTGTCTATAAGTATTGTAATGGAGCAAATGTCAAACTTCAAAGACATGTTATCAATAATCTTTACTGGAATGTAAATGTACATGAATGAAAACAAACTGAAATGAAATAGGAGTAACGAGACTATGTTTAAAATGTAAGGAGTAGAAAGTACTGATAATGGAGTGTAAATGTAAGGAGTAGAAAGTACTGATAATGGAGTGTAAATGTAAGGAGTAGAAAGTACTGATAATGGAGTGTAAATGTAAGGAGTAGAAAGTACTGATAATGGAGTGTAAATGTAAGGAGTAGAAAGTACAGATAATGGAGTGTAAATGTAAGGAGTAGAAAGTACTGATAATGGAGTGTAAATGTAAGGAGTAGAAAGTACTGATAATGGAGTGTAAATGTAAGGAGTAGAAAGTACTGATAATGGAGTGTAAATGTAAGAAGTAGAAAGTACTGATAATGGAGTGTAAATGTAAGGAGTAGAAAGTACTGATAATGGAGTGTAAATGTAAGGAGTAGAAAGTACTGATCATGGAGTGTAAATGTAAGGAGTAGAAAGTACTGATAATGGAGTGTAAATGTAAGGAGTTGAAAGTACTGATAATGGAGTGTAAATGTAAGGATTAGAAAGTACTGATAATGGAGTGTAAATGTAAGGAGTAGAAAGTACAGATAATGGAGTGTAAATGTAAGGAGTAGAAGTAAAAAGTCAGCTGAAAAATTATTACTCCAGTAACCAAAATTCCTACTTAAGTAAAGTAAGTATTTGTACTTTGTTACTTGACACCTCTACTAATGATACACATGATGCACTCAAGCAAAACAAAAGCACACTGCACTGTAATGTATCCTGATAACACACTGCCCATCTCTAGCTGGAGCTCTTGCTGTGGTTTCCAGAGCAGTCCCTCCCTCAGCCGCTCCTGTGAAATTTATAAAACTGCACTGAAAACGGAATAAATGAACAGCCAGAACACCATTACACCTATGTGCCGTTTGGGGAGCTGTCTGACTCTTTCATTTTTAAAGCCAGAAGCTGTGCAGAGGATAAGAATGGTTACTTTCTCAGACTGCTGTGAGGAGACAGTCGCTACAGTGAGACTAAAATTCTCTTAAACACCAAATTAAAGCTATTATCAACAACAGACTACACCTCGACTCCTCTGTACTAACCCAAACCAGAACTAACTTTGTTTTTCCCTTCTCTCTCTCTCTCTCTCTCTGAGGTAATAACCGCCCACCTGTCCCGCTGAATACTGTAAAAAAACTGACCACCAGGCCCGCCCGCCCCCTCACCTGGCTCCAACCAGCTCTCCTCTCCATTTGTGCCATTTGCTGCATCCTTGACTGCATCACTGTATCACCCACCTGATGTAGCACCTGTACAGCTTCTAAAGCTTCTACCTTCAGACTCAGCTTTAGTTTATAAACTGTAAATACTGTTCGACCAGAGGAGGATGGGTCTCTGATGGTGAGTCTGGTTCCTCCCAAGGTTTCTTCCTCCAGTTGAGGGAGTTGTTGTTGCCACTGTTGCCTCTGGCTTGCTCACAAGGGATAAAGTGTGTGATTTCATGTTTTTCATGCTTTAAAATTCCTGTAAAGCTGCTTTGTGACAACATTGTTGTAAAAAACGCTATACAAATAAACTTGACTTGACTTGATTAGTCTCTTCCGGTATAATGGCCTGGGTATTACTGTGCGACTGAATATACGAGAGGATTTACGCAAAATAAGGCTGTAAATTACAGCAAAGTCAAAGTGTTTTTATGCAGTTGGCTGCAATTACTGCAGATCAATGTTAATGCGTTGTGATTGCATTTTATGCCAAAAAACGCTGCGTACAGATGGCCGCCAACATAAACTGCAAAGCGAAAGCGCGATTTATCCATTTTACTGCTAAGCATACTGCAGCATGTTGGTGGGATCCGCTTCCTAACGTGCTACGACTGGGTTTACGGGTTTGCTGGGTTTAAAAAGGTGCCAAATGAAACAGTAGTCACAGCTCACTGGTTTCCAACAACCCCATATGACTGTTGCATGCTGAAGGCTGACCAGCAGCTATAAACTGAGCACTCATGTCTCCTTTCAAGCACCGACTCTAATCCATTACAGCTTTCCTTGTTTCCCACCACGGGATTGCATCAACCTCTCTCCAAAGCTGTCAAAAACTCTTCCGTCTGTGAACCACACCTGCCATGAAATCAGTTGTTCAGAGCTAAATAACAATCAGCCACCTTGTACTGAAAATCCTGCAAAGACAGGGTTCCACCTGTCCACACATGTTAGGAATTACAAGACCATGAAGTCTTAAGAGTGATGTAAATAAACCCTACGCTGGACTAGATTCTGATAGAAGCAGAGATAATGTTTAAAAGGCAGTAAGTAATCCTCTTGTCTGCAGAAAGCAAAAGCTTAACCTTTGCTTATTGTCTGTGCTTTGGTAGTAGTGCTTTGAGATCCTGTTGAAAAGGCATCCGAAAATAAATAAATAAATAAATAAAATAAAACAACAGAAGGATTACATTCTGTTCTCTTTATGTGGTGAGAGGATCACAGCAGACAAGCAAGCCACACGTCAAAATCCCCCAGTTACATGCCTCCTCTGATCCAATAAACACGCTTCCTCTACAAGTGTCATGGCAATAACGGAGCCATCGGAGCTCAATACTGCGAGACGTCGGCAGCGAGAAAAGATTCAGACAAACGGAAATTCCAAATCATAGACGTTGGAACGAATCCGTTCATGGATGTTCAGTTCAATCACTCAAAGGAGAAATCATCGTGACGGCTCTAAGCTTTTAGATGCGACCCTGTTATCGGAGGCATAGATTAGTAAGTGCTGACTGATACTTCAACAGGTGTTGAGGTGGGCGGGGGCAGCTGGATAAATTAGTCCCAACAGCCTGTAAAAGGACACGAGCGCACATTGTCTTGGGTAAACAACAGAGGCATAATACAGTCCTCCATCTATTCAGCTCACTGACTGCCATTCATAATAGGGATGCATCAACACCAGTTTTTTTTCAGATCGGGTACATGCTTTTTAGTCCAATACCATAAAGAATTACTTTGAAGATATTAACATCTAGTGGAGTTACATGATGTGTATTAGCCAGCTGTACTAAGTACATTGTTTACCTTGGATAGAGTAGCACTGCGGTGGAAAAGAGAGGGTTTCCTTCAGAACAGCTATGGGTAAAGTAGCCACGCTTCATTGTTTTGACTAGACATATGGGTTTTTCTATAGCCAATGCCGATGCCAATGTTTAGAGGTCAGATGGCCGATATGTGCTGCCGATTTTTAGGGCCGATATCTAAAGTTTTCTGCTTCATATAAATGCTTAAATGCCAAACCAATAATAAGTGGATGCACAACATTTCTGAACTCAACATCATTTATTGAGCACTGACTTAACAATGAAAAAAGCTAATTATTTTTATCTGCCCCACAAAACATACAGTATGCCCATATCACTGCTGAAAGAGTGTAATCAGAATCAGAATCAGAATCAGAATACTTTATTGATCCCAGGGGGAAATTGCAGTTTTTACAGTAGCAGCCGGTTATGTAGAAGAATAAATATACACTTTATTAAATATACTCTTTATATCAATACCACAAAACTTTATTATAAAATACTATCACACAGCCAACATGTTTGCTGCAGTTACAGAGAGTCACTTCACGGTCTGTTTTTTATTGTGTTGTAGAAAAACTGTGGTTAGTTAAGGAGAATGAGGCGCTCGAAGAGAGAGAGAGAGAGAGAGAGAGAGAGACGCTGATATGCTGTAATGGTTGTTACACAGCGGCTCTGTTCTGTTTTCTTTAGTTATGTTAGTCTCGAGTGCTGGAAGCTGAGTAATATCTGAGTAATATCTGAGTAATATCTGAGTAATATCTGAGTAATATCTGAGTAATATCTGAGTAATATTTGAGTAATATCTCAGTAATATCTGAGTAACATCTGGGAAGCTCTGTCTGCTCCGGAGAGACTCTCTATGTAACAGTAACGTGTTAATGTGTGTATTACACTAGAGCAGTTAGCTTTAGACCCGGAGCTAATGTGTGTATTACACTAGAGCAGTTAGCTTTAGACCCGGAGCTAACGTGTGTATTACACTAGAGCAGTTAGCTTTAGCCCCGGAGCTAATGTGTGTATTACACTAGAGCAGTTAGCTTTAGCCCCGGAGCTAATGTGTGTATTACACTAGAGCAGTTAGCTTTAGCCCCGGAGCTAATATGTGTATTACACTAGAGCAGTTAGCTTTAGCCCCCGAGCTAATGTGTGTATTACACTAGAGCAGTTAGCTTTAGCCCCGGAGATAATGTGTGTATTACACTAGAGCAGTTCGCTTTAGCCCCGGAGATAATGTGTGTATTACACTAGAGCAGTTCGCTTTAGCCCCGGAGCTAAAAAGTACATCCGCTCAACTGCGGCATTAAAAACATCACTGTTCACTATAAATCATTCATTTTCACTTATTTGGCTGAACAGTTCCAAAAGTTTCAGCTTGGGGTCCTTCTCATGCGGCAGCAGCACGTTCTGTGTATTGGCATGAACCTGGCAATACAATACGTATCGTGATTCAGCATTAACGATTCAATATATAAAATATATGGATTTTTAAAATCCTAATATATAAACACACCACTATATGAACAGCTTTGACAATGCTTACAATAGCACTGCGTCCTTGTGCTGCTTGTTAATGTTGGAGTGGAGCTGAAAATGGATTACAACACTGCCATCTAGTGGTCAGAGGTTTAAACACAACACACAATGATTCACTGTCTGCCAGGAATCTGTGTATTGATACTGTGGGTGTGTCTCAAAACCTACTGAGCTCCTACATAGGCAGCATTTTACGTCATAGTATGTGCTCCCGACATGTAGACTGTCCCAATTCTTACATACCTTAAACATACTGTCTACTGAGACACCTTATTTAGACCTGATTTTAAGGAAGTATCGGACCCCTGATACAACTCAGGCAAATCTACGAGCAGTGAAGTGGTTTTAAAATGTGAGTTATTTTGATTCTCTCTGGAGTTTAATGTGTTTCTGGTCATATAATCACACAAAACAGTATTTTATTTGCAATTTTTCAACGAGTCATTTTGAAGTTTTATACTTGAGACATTAGCATTTATGCTAGCAGATTTTTAAGCCTCGGGCTATTGTTTTGGATGCCGGCTGGTAACTTAGCAACCAGCTAAACCACCAGTCGCGTGCTGCAGTGGGCGGGAACAAGCCGTGACGCAGTCTCTCTCTAACTAGAGCGTCTCAGTAATCTGTTTTATGAGGAGAGATGAGGAGAGAACGCTGCTACTTACACAGCTGACTACCTAGACAGCCTACTTAGACACTCACTAGGGTTTGAGACAGACCCTATGTTTTTGAGAATCGATACAGTATCACAAAACATAATATCCTAATAATCGATATTTTGATATATATTTTCTTACACTCCTAATTTCACTCCACCAATAACACGGGGCTGCCCGCGAATGTGGCTGACCTTAAATCGGCGCTATCAAACCCTGATATCGGCCGATGACGATGTATTAAAAATGGTAAATATCTGCCCGATATGTCGGCCGACGGATATATTTGATTATCTCGATCTCTAGTTTTGACCCTCGCTCCTCATCTCTCTCTACAGTGACTGTAGCACACGGGGAAATTTAAGATATCTTGACTCAGACTGGTCCAAATTTATCAAGCACTTTAAAATTAGGATCAATGAGAAGGGCTTCCTTTATGGTACTGCACACAAATGCAGTGGATCAGTGAGTTTGTCTCCACATCATCAAGCAGCATGCTCCCATTTTCTCTGTCGTCTCAATAATGGAGGCACTTTCTCACAACGGCAAACACCAGCGCACCCTTTCTGTTGAGTCATGTGGCTGATGCTCTTATATCCAGAGCAAACGACAAACAGTCTATTGTTCCAGCGACAAACAGAAAACACAGGAGCAGCGCAGCAGTCCAATAGCCACACTGCAGGCGGCTCTATCTGACCATCAAAGAGCCAGTTATCAGTTCATTTTTGCCTCACTGCCACACTCACGACTAAAACACAACTCAACTGAACCTGACCGC
Organism: Megaleporinus macrocephalus; assembly: GCA_021613375.1. Classification (NCBI taxonomy): domain Eukaryota; kingdom Metazoa; phylum Chordata; class Actinopteri; order Characiformes; family Anostomidae; genus Megaleporinus; species Megaleporinus macrocephalus. The sequence goes on along the minus strand of CM038715.1, from coordinate 6,451,743 downwards.
CCCCACCTAAAAAAAAAACCCTGGCTCCACACACTCTTTTCTCTCAGCCTCACCTGTCACCTGGCTCGCTCCCACTCAAGGAGCCTCACGCAACGAAATAAATAAACAAGTACGTGTCTTGCTGCCTCTAACTCAAGTGGACAGCCGCTCCTGAGGGAACAGCCAAGGCTTCAGCTGTCGTTTTTTTTTCCTCCCTCCTTTTCAAACACAGTGATTTGGGAGGGAAAATATTGTGTCTGCGAAGGAGGGAGGCAGACTGTGAGGTAGCAGGTACCCAGCCATGCATATCTTCATCCTTCCTCCGCTGTAAAACTCTTTTTCAATGTGGGCAGAGGTATGAGGCAATCGATAAGTATTGACTAAGGAATACAGATCCTAGTCAAAGCCCCCGTTTGAAGATGGTGCCTGTGTGAAGCAAAAGCTGGCCATCCCCCTGGACAGCCCAGGCCAAGCCGACGCAATTTAAATCCTGCATCGTTTGCAATTTGATTAATTCCCAGGACAGTTCTACAGCCTACATCTAATCTTCAGCCTGCATACTTACTATATTTTAAATCTCAGTTTAGGAGCTTGAGGTTGCTTCTCAGAATCTCATTACACAATCTCAGTTATTTGTGTATGTAAAGTTCGGCTTACATGAACAGATGTTTTATGGCATATCAGTGGGGCTTGTGACTGAACAATTGAATTTCTCTGAAAAATAAAATAATAATAATAATAGAAAAAAAAAATTATTTATATATATATATATATATATATATATATATATATATATATATATATATATATATATATATATATAAAATAGAATTTATTTTCTATTATTATTATATTATATTAATAATATAATAATATAATATAATATATTATATTATATATATTATATATATTTTTTTCTATTATTATTTTATATATAAATATATATAAAGAATAAAATAAATAAAACAAACTTAACGAAGAGGGTAACCTAATGAACAAAAGCTGAAGGGAGACTCATTGTTATAGAGGTTCAGTCTTTTAGACAGGTGGCTTTTTTCCCACCCGTATTCTGAGATATCTCGCCCTCCTGCGCTCGGATTGGCTAGCAGTGATCATCATCTGCTCTAGGATTGGCTAGTAAGGCATGCTCTTGAACTAAGAGCCAATCGTATAGCGAGAGGGCGGGACCTGTCAGAAAAGAGGTGGGTAAAAAAAATCCTTCTACCGAAGCTACTCCACCTGCACACTATTATGAGATCTGCTTAACGTCCATTCTCACCAACAAACTTTCTCAATAAAAACGGATTCCCGAATATCGCGGAGACTCTAGTTCATCATCCCGCTCATAAAAATAAAATAAAAACACAGGGTCGAGCGATATCCAGCTAGCTGGGAGAAGTATGAATGAAATTGTTTTGGGAACCGCTCACCTGAGAATACCTTCACAACGAATACATCAAGATCTGACAACGACGTGATTAAAAACAAACCAGAAAAGTAAATAAAAGACTTTAAAACATTAGCCCTGTCGGACTTCTTAACGGTCGACATCGAGCTAATAAAACGATCTTTAAGTTCAAAACAAAACAATAAGCGCAGCTAAAACAAAAGAAGGTGATTATTTTTAGTATAATTTATGTTTCGTGTGTTATCAATTTGAGTGAAGTCGGGAAAAAAACGCCAACTCACGTCTCTGAAACGGTTCCAGTGCTTTATCTTGCGGCTGTACTGGGATATGGTGGCCAGCCATTGCTCGTCTTCCATGAAATTGCCCGCATTCCCTGCCTCTTTCCCGCTCCTGCCATCAGCCTGCGTCGAAGACCCGGCCAAGGACAGCGCCAGCAGCTGAAGGCACAATAGATTTCTCATCCCGGCCATCAGTGGGGTGACGTGGGGGGGGCAAAAGCAGCCTTTTCTCTCTCCCTCAGATAAACACAGCCCTGCCAGCGGTGAGGAGAACGATAATGTGATCTCTCCAGCGCGAGCTCGGCGGCGAGGAGGTGTGAGCGCGCGCGGGCGCGTGCGCGCGTGCGTGTCTGTCAGAGAGGGGGAGTGAGACAGAAACTGTCCAACTCACAAAACGCGATGAGGGGTGCTTGCTCAGTTTGTCCACATCTCCATCACCCACACCTCCGGGAACTACAGAGGAGCTGCTGGGCAGAAGGTTGTACCTGCTCCTCGCAGTGTTTCTTTAGAAATGAAGGATATCAAGAAGGACTTGGTCCCCCCTCTGCTGCAGCAACAGCCCCTACTGCTACAGAGGGCTTTAGACTAGATGATGCATTAACTGCATTCAGCGACAAGAGCATCAGTGCGGTGAGGTACTGATGCTGATGCTGGACGGTTGGTACTGGATCACAGATGCCAGCCTGGAGCTACTCAGGGGTGCTTCGTCCCAACGTTGGGGTGAATGGGAGGGTCTTCATGCCCGACTAGAACTGGGCATGGAGCTTTTCTGTGTCAGTCTGCTTGGTCTAATTAGAAGGGGCGTCTGGATACTTTTGGAACTGTAGTGTACGTTCAAATCTCTCCCCCCACCAGCACACACACACACGCACACACCACTGTGGTACACAGCTCCCAGGTTTAGGCTCTATTTTCAGTGACGTATGCCAGAGCATATCCAGGAGATTAGGCTAATGTGTGAGGAGTTTGAGCATATGAAGCCTCAGCGCTCGGCTTCTATAATCCAGATTATACTGTTACATCCGCTTTCCTAATGTATAAACGTGTGTGTAGTAAGGGATGGGCATAAATCAGGCCTGAGGGCGGACAGTCCACTAGCCTAAGGAATCTCTGTAGGGGCTCACAGATCCTACTGCTTAATCTAATCTTAAAGGAAGGCAATATCAGTGCAACCATATCTCTCTTTTATATCGATCCGTGATCAATACGCATGCCTATCCGATAAATTTACATTTAAACTCCGGGGCCAGTTTTCCTGGCTCTAATTAAGTTGTGAGGCGAATTTGCAGTGTCAGCGTTCTCTAGTAAAAATCCTTGCAGTCTAGGAAAGCGCTATCCAGTCTCAGCTCTGAAGGGCAGCGAGGGCCTAGGTTTTTGTTTCAGAAAGCCTGTTTATTGTTTAATTAGTTGAATTAGTGTTTGATTGGGTGAAAATCTCAGTATCAGACATATGCAGAACACAGAGCACTGAGAGTGAAAGAGCCAGCCTGCCCCCGATACGACCTGCATACATCCATGCCAATCAACAGCATTAGGTGAATGGCCCGCATGCATTATGAACGACGACAATGAATGAAAGAAGCAGCTCAAGCCTTAATCAAAAAAGATTATTGACTCTAGACAGCTTTCAGCTAATGAATACGTTGCAGCAAGGTGAAAGAAAATCATTGAATTCAAGTTAGCCTTTCATGCTGCAGACACTGGCTGGTGAATGTTTGTCAGAGACAAAAAAATTAAAAGTGAATTTCGATCTGCTCATTCTCATGACAGTCAAATCTCACGGCCATAGTATGTATACGGTCTAGGACTGCATGTAAAGGTGGCCCATTTAAATCTCATGTATTACATTTACACAGCTTTAACATCAGATCTGTATTATATTAAATATGCAATTTGTACATTGTCGCTGTCCAATGAAAAACAAGCATCTCTAAAATAGTAACTTTACAGGAGAGGCCAAAAACTGGCTCACTTTCAATGTATGCCAATGGAACCAGAATGTTTTCTAAGCCGTTTTGGAGCATTTCTATTGGTCCATTCATCATGCAATTGGTCCACAATGTGCACGGCAGCTGCTGCGTTTGGTTGACGGAAAAAAATTGAAATCAGCAAAAATGGAGATGTTTTTCATATATATATATATATATATATATATATATATATATATATATACATATATACACAACCACTCAAGAGTGAAAGTTGTTTCTTTAAACTTTCTTTAAACTAACCTAGAATGTTGTTCTCCCTTTTATGCTCACTTATTAGTAGAATGTTTTTCAGCTGTGCATCACAATTGAGCAAGAGTGTCCTAACAACCAATTAGTCCAATAACATCCTTGACTTGGATTGGCGGCCATACCAGGAGATTTAGACAGAGGACTGAGAATTACTGATAATAGGACTATATGCAAAATAAGCCTCTATACAAAAATAGACTTTAATACAAACATTTTTATTCTTTAAAAATCATCTGATACACTTACATTAATTGTGAAATGGACAATATTGTTTGTGAATTGCATGAAAATTAAACCATTCCAAAATTAACTAAAATTACTATAAGAATAAAAATAAATAACCAACAACTAAATGTCTCTTAATGCCACATTATACCTCAGGGGGCGATAGTGAGTCACATAAGTGGCTGAAGAAGTAGGTAGTGCTGCACCAGGTGCATGTTTTAACTTGTAAATCATGATCAAAGGCTTTCTCCAGGTTACATCATTTAAAGACAGGGAGCCTATAAGTGACACTCACCATGCAAAAAAGAAGTGATATAAATAGAAGCAAAGCAAGAGTTGACAACTCAAGTTTTCTTCTAGACTGGTAAGGAGTGAAGAGGGAGGGATGACGCATATCCTTGTTTCTTACAACAGGAGTGGACACCACTTTTCTTTTCAGTAATATGTTGCCCCCTGTTTGTTCAGAGTATGAAAACTTCCTTAGGACAAAAAAATAATAATTCTTTGCACTTCTTCAACCATGTTGAATAAGGAATGGGTCCAGTGCATATTAATAACAGCTCTTCAAGAATCATATAAATAGCACATTGAAATGACTTCTCCAAGAAATGTAGCCAACAATCAATATTATCTACATATATATTGTAATTAAGACAGTCAGTCAATTGAACATAGCATTTTTTTCAATACTGCTGACAACAAATCAACCAAGACTTTATAAATATTCATAAGGACACAGTAATGATCCTTCCAAATCCATAGATATTGAGGCGCAATCCGGAAACAGGCATTAGAAGGGTGAAAAAAAATCTTTTTAAGTGCCGAATGAGGTTTAGAAATAAATGACAGGTTGAGAGAGTGACCAGGAAACGAAAGAAAATGAGAATGTTTCTGTTCCTGAGGCTGTATTGTCGTAACCACAAGGTACCATCATGAGCTTGAGAAGATGGTGCTTAAAATCTTGAATAATTCATGAAAAAATAAGGGGAAACCATCAGCTGAACCACACTGACTGTGTTCTGTACATATAACCAGTCGATTTCTACATTTGTGACTGAATACAGAATACGCTCAGAGCTGGATTGTTAGTTTCTTAATGGTAATCCTCTGTTAGGAATCCTTTTTAGTGCAGGATCAGCCTCCTTAATCTGTATTTGGAAAACTGCCCTTTAGAGTTGTTTGTTTGGGGTAAAGCTTGCAACGCACATGCAGGAAATGCATATGTCTGAAGGTATCTCTTCTAATTAGAAAACCCAGCGACTTAAGGCGCACCTATCACTGACACAGGCTTTTAATTGTGCACAAACAGCTCGTATAATCTCCTTCCAGAAGCACTGCAGAGAGAATAGGAACAGCTTCATTTGAGCCTAAGGTCACCATGTACATGTGCCAAGTGTTTACTAAGAGGAGCATAAAGCTCAGCATTGGACTGTGGAGCAGTGGAACTGTATTCGGGGATTAGTTGGAGCAGCATTTGTGAACCAGAGCTAATCATCCAACATCACTATGTGGAGTCAGTAATGCTCTTGTACCTAAATGCATTTGAATGCACTGGTGTTCTAGCAATTTATTCTACTGGAGTGCTTTCAATAATTCAGTACAGACTCAATATACACTATACAGGCTTAATATCTCTACTTCCACCAAGATAAGCTGATTTAGGATGTTAAAACATTGCTGACAGTGTTTTCTGATAGGGGTATTCACCAGCTTCTTGTACAAATTTACCCGTTCCACCTTACATTATGCTGGGGATACATTCCTGATGGTGCAAACAAGAAGAAGCACTTCAACTGCATATTTTTAGCATGCAGCAAAGGTGTCAGAAGTATTCACATTCATTACTCAGGTAGAAGTATAGATACTCGGGTTTAAAAATACTTCTGTAGAAGTTGAAGTATCAACTCAAGCTTTTTACTCCAGTGAAAGTGTAAAAGTACTGCTTTCAGAACTACTTAAAGTATAAAGTAAAAGTAACGTAAGGGAAAAAATGCCATTAAGGACAAAAGCTTAGGCTGCACCACAGGGGTCTATACAGCACTAGCCCACCTCCCCCAAAAACCCCATTCTTCTAAAAGTCATAATGACTATAATGTTATATTAGAATGTTAATGTTGATAAGTTTGGGATGCGCTAGGCTTCCTGTTTCAGCCGCATATACACCCATTGAACATGAATGTAGTTTAGTACAATGTAAATATATTAAAGAAGCATATCTGTTACTACTGAACATTAACATGTGTTTCATGGAGCAGAAGATATGATGACTAGTTGTCTATAAGTATTGTAATGAAGTCAAACTTCAAAGACATGTTATCAATAATCTTTACTGGAATGTAAATGTACATGAATGAAAACAAACTGAAATGAAATAGGAGAAACGAGACTATGTTTAAAATGTAAGGCGTAGAAAGTACTGATAATGGAGTGTAAATGTAAGGAGTAGAAAGTACTGATAATGGAGTGTAAATGTAAGGAGTAGAAAGTACAGATAATGGAGTGTAAATGTGAGTAGAAAGTACTGATAATGGAGTGTAAATGTAAGGAGTAGAAAGTACTGATAATGGAGTGTAAATGTAAGGAGTAGAAAGTACAGATAATGGAGTGTAAATGTGAGTAGAAAGTACTGATAATGGAGTGTAAATGTAAGGAGTAGAAAGTACTGATAATAGAGTGTAAATGTAAGGAGTAGAAGGTACTGATAATGGAGTGTAAATGTAAGGAGTAGAAAGTACTGATAATAGAGTGTAAATGTAAGGAGTAGAAAGTACTGATAATGGAGTGTAAATGTAAGGAGTAGAAAGTACAGCTAATGGAGTGTAAATGTAAGGAGTAGAAAGTACTGATAATGGAGTGTAAATGTGAGTAGAAAGTACTGATAATAGAGTGTAAATGTAAGGAGTAGAAGGTACTGATAATGGAGTGTAAATGTAAGGAGTAGAAAGTACTGATAATAGAGTGTAAATGTAAGGAGTAGAAAGTACTGATAATGGAGTGTAAATGTGAGTAGAAAGTACTGATAATAGAGTGTAAATGTAAGGAGTAGAAGGTACTGATAATGGAGTGTAAATGTAAGGAGTAGAAAGTACAGATAATGGAGTGTAAATGTAAGGAGTAGAAAGTACAGATAATGGAGTGTAAATGTAAGGAGTAGAAAGTACTGATAATGGAGTGTAAAGGTAAGGAGTAGAAAGTACAGATAATGGAGTGTAAATGTAAGGAGTAGAAAGTACTGATAATGGAGTGTAAATGTAAGGAGTAGAAAGTACTGATAATGGAGTGTAAATGTAAGGAGTAGAAAGTACTGATAATGGAGTGTAAATGTGAGTAGAAAGTACTGATAATAGAGTGTAAATGTAAGGAGTAGAAGGTACTGATAATGGAGTGTAAATGTAAGGAGTAGAAAGTACTGATAATAGAGTGTAAATGTAAGGAGTAGAAAGTACTGATAATGGAGTGTAAATGTGAGTAGAAAGTACTGATAATAGAGTGTAAATGTAAGGAGTAGAAAGTACTGATAATGGAGTGTAAATGTGAGTAGAAAGTACTGATAATAGAGTGTAAATGTAAGAAGTAGAAGGTACTGATAATGGAGTGTAAATGTAAGGAGTAGAAAGTACAGATAATGGAGTGTAAATGTAAGGAGTAGAAAGTACAGATAATGGAGTGTAAATGTAAGGAGTAGAAACTACTGATAATAGAGTGTAAATGTAAGGAGTAGAAAGTACTGATAATAGAGTGTAAATGTAAGGAGTAGAAACTACTGATAATGGAGTGTAAATGTAAGGAGTAGAAAGTACTGATAATGGAGTGTAATTGTAAGGAGTAGAAAGTACTGATAATGGAGTGTAAATGTAAGGAGTAGAAACTACTGATAATAGAGTGTAAATGTAAGGAGTAGAAAGTACTGATAATAGAGTGTAAATGTAAGGAGTAGAAACTACTGATAATAGAGTGTAAATGTAAAATAATTACTCCAGTAAAGTATAAATAACCAAAATTTCTACTAGATTAAGGTAACAAAGTATTTGTACTTTGTTACTTGACACCTCTGGCATGGAGTTACTAATAAATATATATATAAATAAATATATATTTTAACAAAAAAATCTTCTTTCTAAGTCTTCTTTTAGTGCCACCAGATTCAATTTGCTGCTTCATTGTTACATCAATTAAATGCATCAGCTGCTGTTTATGTTGTGTGTCAATTTCATGGTGAATGGACCAATAGAAATGCTCCATTGACTGACTACATTGACTTAAAAGTAAAGACAGCTTTTGGCCTCTCCTGTAAAGTTGACATTTTGAAGACACCTGTTTTTCATTGGACGGCGACGATATTCCATTCCTGCTGATAGATTAACCTAAACACTGACCCTTCAATACCATTGCCTATAGATTTAACGTGATCAGGTGTCTTTGGACCTATAATGTACACCCACTGGCCACCTCATTAGGCACACCTCAATGTATCTACACTCACTGTCTGTTTTATCAGCTCACACTTTGTAGTTCTACAAACACAGACTGTAGTCCATCTGATTTACTGCATACTTTGTTTATCCCCTTTCACCTTGTTCTTTAATGGTCAGGACCCCCAGGTATTATTTGGGTGGTCAAGTCAAGTCAAGTTTATTTATATAGCGCTTTTTACAACGATGTTGTCTCAAAGCAGCTTTACAGAGTTTTGAAAACAGACAGTTATAACATATATCCCCCAGTGAGCAAACCAGAGGCAACAGTGGCAAGAACACCTCCCTCAGACTGGAGGAAGAAACCTTGGGAGGAACCAGACTCACAAGGGGAGACCCGTCCTCCTCTGATCAAACAGTATTTACAGTTTAAACTAAATACCAAAGAAAGGAGCCTCTGTTTGAAATCTGGATAGCAAAGCTTTAGCAGCTGCACAGATAGAGGCAGTGTAAGACTGAGGCAGTCTCTGGCTGAGGCAGTGTAAGACTGGGGCAGTCTCTGACTGAGTCTTTATGTAAAGTGGGCGTGAGCTAAAACAGTCCCATCCTATCTCAATGCTGGTGCATCTGGATGGCACAGTGATGTAACTGAGGGTGTAGCAGTTGACACAGATGGACAGGTGAGCTGGCTGGTGATGGGTGGGGTGGAGGCCCTGATGATCTGTTCTTCAACAGCGTTCAGCAGACAGGAGGACAGTCATTACCTCAGGAAGAGTAAGTTAGAAAGTTAGTTGGGCTCGGGAGTAAGACTGTAGAGAATATGAATATTCAGAATTTTAGAGTGAGGCTGGCGACTCCGGCAGATCTAACTATAACAACCTAAACTAAAAGGAGAGAACCAGAAGGTAACATGGACATGAGACCACCCTGAGAGACTGGGATCCCCCCACTCCACTCCACCGAGAATGGTGTTTCATTCTCAGCACTGCAGTGATGTTGATGTGGCAGTGGTGTGATGTGTTGTGCTGGAACAAGTGGTTCATACAAAGCAGTGAGTTTTAAACAACTGAAAATAGTCCAGCACCCAAAACTATGCAGCCAATTGCGTCCTGTGGGCAGCGTCCTGTGGGCAGCGTCCTGTGGGCAGCGTCCCTGGGGGCAGCGTCCTGTGGGCAGCGTCCTGTGGGCAGCGTCCTGTGGGCAGCGTCCTGTGGGCAGCGTCCTGTGATGACTAAGGAAGGAATATAGGATGCCAAACACAAACTGTGCGGCAACAGAAGAGCAATTGTCTGTGATATTACATCTACAAGCTAAGTAGAGCAGATGAAGTAGATACAAGGAGGCGTTTCTAATAAAGTGGCCAGCGGGTGTATATCTGTACCCATGTTAACCCAGGCAACATTTAAACTTCTTTAATTCTTCTACAGCTTCAACATGCAGCATTCAACACACTCCACTGTTTCACCCATGACCCAGCAGAATGCCTGGGTCACCGTTACAGAAAGAGCTGAGAAATGCCCAGTGAGATTTAAAGAACGATGGCTTTTATGAATGAGACTTGAATGAACATGTAGATGTGGAGTAATTGATGGTGAAGGGTCGTGGGAGAGGAGCAGTACAGAGCAGATGTTTCTGAGCAGAATAAGCCTCTGGGTTTAACACTGCAGCTTACACTCATTTACTGAGTGGGCTGAGAACAGCACAGAGTGCATTACAGATAAAACCGTATCACCTCTTCTTCACACAATAAAGCAGTTAAGCTGTCTACGAGCATTATCTGCCTGGAACCTGTATTTTTCAGCTAATGTCCCGTAAAGCACGTTGTGGTTGAATGATATTCAGAACCTGATCATGAGCTATGGCCTCCTTCCCGCAGTAACGTTGAAGGAGCAGGTATAGTAGGACTTTTAGTAGGACAGCATTGAAGAGCATGAATAAAATATAAGCCGGCCATGCTCCCCTCACCAGTTTATATTCATCCTGGACCGGTCTCTCCGACAGCTGCCACTCAAGAGAGCCGAAGCAGGACGCTGTGCGAGGTCAGCAGCGGCCAGGCGCTGACGGCAGCTCTCGCCCCCGTCAGCTCCAGCTGCCTTCGGAACTGTCAGCACAGAGAGGACCAGCAAAGGGCTCTGAATCCTTTTCAATCAGCCTGAACACTAAAGCTAACAACACAATGTGGAGCTTCACAATGTGGAGTGCTTACGTTACTAATGGAGGCTGCTTTAAAAAGAAAAAAAGTGCTAATTCATGTATCATTATTATTACTCATGCATGTAGTAAGTACCATGTAATTACAATAAAAATACAAATTATAAATTATAATATAATATATGTAATTATAATAACAATACAAATAGCCAGTACCCGGTGAATCACAAAGCTCAAGTATCCATATGGTTGTTGTCACAGTGACCAAACTGGATGTGCAGCCGCTCCTACTGTCTCATTACAGAAAGTGTTTCTACACTAAAATGTCAAAACATCTCCCGACCCCTTCGATCTACATCGCCTTGTTATAATTCATGCATGTCCTGAAAATTCAGTCTGATTTGGCTACCAAGAGGAAAAGCAACAGTACCTCTGAGTAAACCTTTTTTCAAAATTTCTGAATAATTCAGTAAACCATGTCATCCAGATTGGTCTGATGTGAAATTGTTCATTGTAGAGAGACTGCAGACCATTCATTTCTTTACAGTGGAACCAGGGGTCACCATGTCTATTACAAATATAGCCATTCTATCCACTATCCAAAACCACCAGTGAACCCTTGACCCACCCCTACACCATGAATGGTAGACCAAACCTATCATGAAACAATATCTAAGACGTGAGGCAGCATATATCATCGCTGTCCAATGAAAAACAAGCATCTTGAAAATTGCAACTTTACAGGAGAGACCAAAAACATACTTTACTTTCAATGTAAGTCAATGGAACCAGAATTTTCTAAGCTATTTTGGAGCACTTCTATGGGTCCATTTATCATGAAATTTTCCCACAATGTAAATGACCATTGGCGTGTTCAAATGATGTAGGAAACTCAAAATCGAGAAATGTTTTTCATTGGACAGCGACGATATCTAACCACTTTATGCAGTAACTTTCTTTGAGGGAGTTTTTGGAAGTAGACATCTCGTTCCTATCACCACCACTATGAACAATTCTGACCTGATAAGTTCTTCTCGAAGGTAGAATTTCACAGCAAACTACTCGACGTGACTGTTTACATCTTAACTATTTAACTACGCAGAATTATTTGGCAAAATCCATTTTGAACACTAAGCAATTTATTTAGTTGCTCAAATTAAGACTTATTATTCTGTAACTGCTTTAAAACTTTCATTGTAACATGGACCAACATGCCTGGGATGTCATACGTCTAGAATTGAAAGGGATTAAAGGGTTAAATCATTGGATTCATCAATATTAACTATCATCAAGTCAAAAATTGAGCAGAGTATAATGTTCTGCACACAACTGGAACACTAGGAGACATTTCCCTCAGCAAAACTTCCTGTTTAAGTAGCCTTCAAAATAATTGATGCACTTACTTAGGCTCCCCCTTGAAATACATGTTCTGAAACCACTTATCTGAGAAAAATATCAGTGTCATTTATATGCAGTTCTGGATTTAGAGCTCTGTGCAGTTTGCTCAGATAAAAGCATATAATCTTTTCCAATACTTCATATTTGGTGAGGCGGTGCAATGCATAATATAAGACTCCAATATAAATATAAGTCTCCAACCCTGGTCCTGCAGAGTTCAGTTCCAACCCCTCCCCCTACCTAACACTATTGCACTCAGTCCAGCCAATCAGGGACTTCTAAAGAAGTTAATTAGCTAGAGCAGGTGTGGCAGACTGTGGTTTGATTTAGACTCTAGATTTCGAGTCTAGCTTGCCAGGACCAGGGTTAGAGACCACTGATACAAGAGATCTGACATGTCCCTGTTCTGGGTTCTCAGTTGTGGGCTTTGCTCTTCAGCTCAGGCCACAGTTTGAGTGAGAATGCAGTGAGAACACCAAATTGTGAACTTAGTATCATGATTTAAGTCGCATCATCTATCGTTACACCCCAGATAGGACAGAGTAGAATAGAACAGAGTAGAATACAGGAGAGTACAATAGAATAGAGTAGAATACAGGAGAATAATACAGAAGAGTAGAACAGAAGAGTAGAATAGAGCAGAGTAGAACAGAACAGAGTATACTAGAGAAAAGTAGAATAGAACAAAGTAGAAAACAAGAGAGTAGAATATAGCAGAGTAGAATAGAACACAGTAGAAAACAAGAGAGTAGAATAGAGCAGAGTAGAACAGAGCAGAGTAAAATAGAACAGAGTAGAACAGAGCAGAGTAGAATAGAACAGAGTAAAATAGAGCAGAGTAGAATAGAACAGAGTAGAACAGAGCAGAGTAGAATAGAACAGAGTAAAATAGAACAGAGTAGAATATAACAGAGTAGAACAGAGCAGAGTAGAACAGAACAGAGTAGAACAGAGCAGAGTAGAATAGAACAGAGTAAAATAGAACAGAGTAGAATATAACAGAGTAGAACAGAGCAGAGTAGAACAGAACAGAGTAGAACAGAGCAGAGTAAAATAGAACAGAGTAGAACAGAGCAGAGTAGAATAGAACAGAGTAAAATAGAGCAGAGTAGAATAGAACAGAGTAGAACAGAGCAGAGTAGAATAGAACAGAGTAAAATAGAACAGAGTAGAATATAACAGAGTAGAACAGAGCAGAGTAGAACAGAACAGAGTAGAACAGAGCAGAGTAGAATAGAACAGAGTAAAATAGAACAGAGTAGAATATAACAGAGTAGAACAGAGCAGAGTAGAACAGAACAGAGTAGAACAGAGCAGAGTAGAATAGAACAGAGTAAAATAGAACAGAGTAGAATAGAACAGAGTAGAACAGAGCAGAGTAGAATAGAACAGAGTAAAATAGAACAGAGTAAAATAGAGCAGAGTAGAATAGAACAGAGTAGAACAGAGCAGAGTAGAATAGAACAGAGTAAAATAGAACAGAGTAAAATAGAACAGAGTAGAACAGAACAGAGTAGAACAGAACAGAGTAGAACAGAGCAGAGTAGAACAGAGCAGAGTAGAATAGAACAGAGTAGAATAGAACAGAGTAAAATAGAACAGAGTAAAATAGAACAGAGTAGAACAGAGCAGAGTAGAATAGAACAGAGTAAAATAGAACAGAGTAGAATAGAACAGAGTAGAACAGAACAGAGTAAAATAGAACAGAGTAAAATAGAACAGAATAGAGCAGAGTAAAATAGAACAGAGTAGAATAGAACAGAGTAGAACAGAGCAGAGTAGAATAGAACAGAGTGGAATAGAACAGAGTAAAATAGAACAGAGTAGAATAGAACAGAATAGAGCAGAGTAGAATAGAACAGAGTAGAACAGAGCAGAGTGGAATAGAACAGAGTAAAATAGAACAGAGTAGAACAGAACAGAGTAGAACAGAGCAGAGGAGAATAGAACAGAGTAAAATAGAACAGAGTAGAATAGAACAGAGTAAAATAGAACAGAGTAGAACAGATCAGAGTAGAACAGAAGAGAGTAGAATAGTAGAACAGAATAGAGCAGAGTAGAATAGAGCAGAGTAGAATAGAATAGAACAGAATAGAACAGAGTAGAATATAACAGAGTAAAATAAAGCAGAGCAGAACAGAACACAGTACAATAGAGCAGAGTAGAGCAGAGTAGAATAGAACAGAGTAGAATATAACAGAGTACAATAGAACAGAATAGAGCAGAGTAGAATAGAACAGAGTAGAATATAACAGAGTACAATAGAACAGAATAGAGCAGAGTAGAATAGAACAGAGTAGAATATAACAGAGTACAATAGAACAGAATAGAGCAGAGTAGAATAGAGCAGAGTTGAACAGAACAGAGTAGAATAGAGCAGAGTAGAATAGAACAGAACAGAGTAGAACAGAGCAGAGTAGAATAGAACAGTACAGAGTAGAATAGAACAGAGTAGAATAGAGCAGAGTAGAACAGAACATAGTACAATAGAACAGAATAGAACAGAACATAGTACAATAGAACAGAGTAGAACAGAGCAGAGTAGAATAGAACAGAGTAGAATAGAACAGTACAGAGTAGAATAGAGCAGAGTAGAACAGAACATAGTACAATAGAACAGAATAGAACAGAACATAGTACAATAGAACAGAATAGAGCAGAGTAGAATAGAGCAGAGTTGAACAGAACAGAGTAGAATAGAGCAGAGTAGAATAGAACAGAACAGAGTAGAACAGAGCAGAGTAGAATAGAACAGTACAGAGTAGAATAGAACAGAGTAGAATAGAGCAGAGTAGAACAGAACATAGTACAATAGAACAGAATAGAACAGAACATAGTACAATAGAACAGAGTAGAACAGAGCAGAGTAGAATAGAACAGAGTAGAATAGAACAGTACAGAGTAGAATAGGGCAGAGTAGAATAGAGCAGAGTAGAATAGAACAGAGTAGAATAGAGCAGAGTAGAACAGAACATAGTACAATAGAACAGAATAGAACAGAGTAGAATAGAACAGAGTAGAATAGAATAGAACAGAGTAGAATATAACACAGTACAATAGAACAGAGTGGAACAGAACATAGTACAATAGAACAGAATAGAACCGAGTAGAACAGAACAGAGTAAAATAGAGCAGAGTAGAACAGAACATAGTACAATAGAACAGAATAGAACAGAGTAGAATAGAACAGAACAGAGTAGAATATAACACAGTACAATAGAACAGAGTGGAACAGAACATAGTACAATAGAACAGAGTACAACAGAACATAGTACAATAGAACAAAATAGAACAGAACATAGTACAATAGAACAGAATAGAATAGAGCAGAACAGAACACAGTAGAATAGAGCAGAAATAGCTGACCAATCATTTGATACACATTCAACCACATAATCAATCACAGATGAATCACAATTAACAAAGGAGCTTCCATCTGACTGCTGATGTTCTATACGTCCCAAACTCATCATCATATGAAACAAATACGATTTACTGACAGTATTAAAACCAAATTACTAAAACAGACCTATTTTGAGTTCGACTGTTCATAGAAATGAATTCCCAGCTACGCTGCAGGACTGAAGAGGGGCACTGATAAGAACATAACCAAGCAGCTGGAGACCCACAGCAAGACACTCAGGCATAGAAGAGCGATAAGGCCGCATCTCAGACAGAGCATTAGGAAATCAGATTAAAGGAAATGACATCACACTAGATTAAAAGTTAGTTAGCCTTCCTTATCTCCTGCAAAGCAGCTCCTTCTCCAGCTCCCTGTGCTTTGCGTTGCACACAGCTGTTCGCAAAGCTGCATCTGTCTCAGGAGAAGAGAGTGAACCTGAGAGGCTTTTCCTTTGATCTCAGTAGTCACTTAACAGCACTAAAGCTCCTGCTGGACTAGAGGACCTCCTTCCAGGACTGATCACGATTTCTATACATTACTGCAAGTATTGATTCCTTTAAATGGCTCAGGCCTCCCTCGTCTATATTTACCACGTTTGTGCTGATCTCTTCACTTCCGTGTGGTCACAGCCTAAGAGTACCACTGACGTGCTGATAGATCATCAACCAGAGTGAAGAAAGCTCCAAGTTAAGCCAATTGCGTGAGTGATGTCATGACATAATGTTAATCGCAATACATTATACATGTTTCTGAACATATCACGCGTGTCATTAGTACTTTAAAGCACTTTCTGGCTGTATGCCATCATATATCACAACAATGTTCACTGAGAATAGTACAAATTATGGAACTTGCTCCAGTAATTGGATCACCCTTCAGGTTCCTAGAGCTTTTACTGAACTGGGAAAATCTGTTTTTAGCTACAGTACAGCAGCGAGCTGGAACTCATTCCAGGAGTCATTTTAAACTCTTAATTTTAACCACCTCCGCTCGACCTCCCAGTGTTTTATTTAATTTAACAGTTTTATAATTTTGATAATCAGTTTTTTATTTTTTTTCCTTTTACCATTCTCTTGATTTTTTATTTTTATTACCCTATTATTATTATTTTATTATTACTTTCTTTTACTATTTTATCTTTTACCACTATATTTATATTTACTTTATTGACTTATTTTTATCTTTGTCTTATTCCTGATTTTAGTTTTTTATTCAGTTATTTGTTTTTCTTTTACAATTTATCTTACTTAATTTCGTCTCTGTTCTTATTGTTTCTTTTACACATTAAGTACTCATTTTAATTTATTTTCAATCTCTTTTTGTTTAATAATTGTAATGCTCGGCGACATTGTAAATGAGGGTCTCCCTCAATGTATTCCCGAGTGAAAATAATGGTTGATTGATTGATTGCCTTCCAGAACATTAAACAACCCCACGCTCCTTATAAAAGTCATTCAGAAGAGGCTCCGAAGCGCTGGAGTTGTATGAAGCTTAAATAAACTCCAAAACTAGGGCTGTGTATTGGCAAGAACCTGGTGATACAATACTTATCGTGATACAGTGGTCACGATTCAATGTATCGTGATATATTGCGATTTTTCAAATCCTACTATTAAAAAACTCCACTATATCAACAGGTTTGTCAATGCTTACAATAGCATTGCGTCCTTGTGCTGCTTGTTAATATTGGAGTGGAGCTGAAAATGGATTACAGCACTGCCATCTAGTGGTCAGAGGTCAAAAAAAACAACAGTGATTCACGGTTTGCCAGGAATCTGTGTATTAATACTGAGTTTTTGAGAATCGATACAGTATCATCAAAAATAATATCCTGATATTCGATATTTTCAATATTTTCTTACACCCCTATCCAAAACACAGTAGGTGAAGTGCTGCTTGTGCCCACTTTTAGTTTGGATTTTTTTTTAAAGGTGCCATGTTTTCTGATATGCGTCGTGCTTTGTGAAAATGTCAGATATCATGATTTTTGCCATATCTACCCCTCGTGTTAGGCGGGTGGGTTGAGAACCCCTTAGCAATAGCATTCAAGCTAAAAGCCCTGATTTCTTCAGTTCTCGCCAAACGAGCTGAAACCTTAGGCTTCCCGAACAGCAAAAGAGAATCATGTCATGTCTCCGCCTACGCGACACCAACAACACGCAAGCTACAATATTAAACCTCAAAGGTGGAACGGGAACGACCCGAGCCACCGTTTGAACAGCAGCACAGGAGCAGAGTTTTTTTCTGTGTTCAGTTTGCAGCAGCACCAGCGACTAGGCCTACAGCAAAGAGAGCTCATTAATCACGGCCTATTGGAGGAGACGCAAGATCAGGCCGAATCCTCTTGGGGTGGGTGCTTCAGCCTTGGGAGGAAGAGAGCTGACTAATTAACCAGAGAGGGAGAGAGAGAGAGAGGGGTGAGAGAGAGAGAGAGATGAAAGAGATTAAAAAATATGGAAGGCAGAAAACAGCTCTTCACCTAGAACAAATGCCAAATGTCAGTTTAGTGTATTTGAAAGATATTATTATTTTGAGGACACAGAAGGAAGCAAAGACCACAGAGCCAAATCTAAAAGATCCTGCTACCTACTTTTGGTAAGGCAACCCCCCCAAACGTCTTCCAATTAGTGAATTCAGCTGCTTTAAGGTGCACCTATTGCTGACACAGGTGTTCAATTGTGATGCAGTTTATATAAGCTCAATAGAAAAGCACTGTCAATAGAAGGGGATGTTCTGGAGGAGACATACTCGAGACTAATGCCCAAAACTGAGCACTAGCTAGAGGCATATAAAGCCCCGCAACAGCACTGGGCCGTGGAGCGGTGGAACCGTGTTCTCTGGAGTGAAGGAGCTCCACCGAATACCTTCGTGGATGAGTTAAGAGTTAAGAGGGCTGTTTGCATTCCAAGCTTATCGTCCAACGCGTGTACCTGTTCTCACTAATGGAGACAGGGGTAAAAATAAAAATTATTTTTGAGCCAACGTTTTGTAATTCATGCCCACGGTTTCTTTCATTTCTCGCTCTAACAATGAACAGTTCATTCTTTTTCTTTTAATCATGCTCTTGTTTTGTGTGCACACGGTGCCCAAGCAGTCTACCAGTTCCATATAGTTCCATGTTTTGACGTGCTTAGATTTACACGATACTCAAACAGCTCTTTTTTATAATTGTTTTGGGAAAGTTTTCATTATATACAGTTACATAACACTACATTTATACAGCAACAAGTCAACTGTTATGAATTAAAAAATCATGACCTCGAATAAAAGAAAATGTGCGCACAAACTGCAAAACCCTCCCTCAAAATCGTTTTTCATTTTTACCCCAGGCCCTCAGGGCCCTCATACTAATGATCCTGTGGCTAAATGTAATCAAGCCTCACGGCAGTGTTCCAACATGTAGTGTAAAGCGAAAAAGTAGAGACTGTCACTGCAGAAAAGGGGGACAAACTTAATTAATGCTCCTGATGTCTAAATAAAAACTTTGTATGAAGGCATGTCCACAAACTTTAGCAGTGACGTGTCTTAGGTCTGTCTTACGTCTTGGTAATAGATACAAACCCTATCATGTTTGAATAGTGAGTCAGAGTAAGACTAATATTCTGGACTGTTGTTTGTAGTTGTTTGGAGCATATTCTCAAATTCTTTAAAGCAGTGGTGTCCAAAGTCCGGCCCACGGGCCAAATGCATCCCGCAGACAGATTTTTATTGGCCCACGTCATCACTCATAAGAATACATTATTGGTTGCCGGTACCTTGCAATTTTTCCTTTCACCTGATGATGGCAGCAGTGCAAACATGTATAGTACGCTTAACAGCTGTGTTAGCAATCTAAGTTAAATAAACTTAAGTTAGTCAGTTAATTTCCTGACTGGGCGTCCTGTATTTATGGAACGCCGACTAGTGATGGCTACGTCAAGCACAAATTGAACAGTGAGAACCAGCGATTTCACGAGGGATTGACGTCAGAATACGTGTTCGTAGAGAGGCGCTGCAAATGTGTGTGTAGCTTATTAAACAAGGCATGGACATTATAGTAAATACTCAGGGGACGAGAGGAGAGGGAAAGCTGGGGTGTGTCTCAAAACCTAGTGAGCTCCTACATAGGCAGCATTTTACCTCACAGTATGCGCTCCTGACATGTAGACTGTCCCAATTCTTACATACCTTAAACATGCTGTCTACTGAGGAACCTTATTCAGACCTGATTTTAAGGAAGCACTGAAAGCTTCGTATCGATCTCTCCTCATAAAACAGATTACTGAGACGCTCTAGTTAGAGAGAGACTGCGTCACGGCTTGTTCCCACCCACTGCAGCACACCACCGGTGGTTTAGCTGGTTGCTAAGCTACCAGCCGGCATCCAAAACAATAGCCCGAGGCTTAAAAATCCGCAAATGTCTCGAGTATAAAATTGTAAATGGTCGACTCGTTACAGAGCTGATAATAAAATACTGTTTTGTGTGATTATATGACCAGAAACACATTAAAACTCCAGAGAGAATCAAAATAACTCACATTTTAAAACCACTTCACTGCTCGTAGATTAGCCTGCGTTGCATCATGGGTTCTGACTTCCTGTGTGGGGAAACTGTGGCACTGCATTGTGTTTTAGTCTACGCTTAAAACCAACAGCCTCCGTCAAGTCTCTCACCAGTGGTGGTCTACTGAACCACTCAAACTCATCCAGACTGAAGTGAGGAGAGCAGAGCGGGGGTCTTTGGGTAGCTGTGTTGGTCCACACGCTGCTTCACTAACTATTCTCCTTGTTTATGTTTGTGAAGCTGTTTAGACTAATATCAGTCTTCACACTGCCTTTCACTGAAACAACATCAACAACACAATGTACATGGTTTTCTTTAAGCTAGGTTAGTAACTAACACTCACTCCTTCACACCACAGTCCAGTTTAGTACTGACACCATCTGACCTCATCTACCCAGCAGGCATTGCGCGTCAGAAATAATGTCTGCGTCCACATTTTAAATATTTAGAATAAAACACTAATTTATTAATAAATGTGATCTTTTTGCAACACCTCTTAACAATTTAGAGTCATTACACCTTATTAAAGCTTACAAGTGTTACCAGCCAGGGTTCCCTTTAAGGGCACGTGGGGGACAGGAGACCCTGACCAGAGCGAGTCATCAGGTGGCTATGCTAATTGCTAAGCAGTGACACTGATAGGTGTTTAAACACTCCAGCAGCCTTTGCTGTGTCTGATCCACTCACACCAGCACCACACACACTAACACACCACCACCACGTCAGCAGAGAAACTCGACACCAGAGAAATATTCTCTTTATACCGTAATAGATGTGACTTAAGAAATATAAGACTTGCTGTTATTGAGTTATTAAGTTTGGTAATGCATAGAGAGCGAGTGATATACAGTCTACAGGAGAAACACTGAAGATACTCGATGCAGGAATGTTGTTCAGCACACAAAATTAGCAGTACATTTTATTTTTTAAACATTTTTTACTCTGTTGAGATTCTGCTGCTGCAATTATGGCACAATTAAATTCATTACTTAATAAATTGTTCATTATTTTGTACATTTGTGGGTTTTATCATATTTTGAATTAAGTTTTATATATAATTTATGAATAATACTTTCAGAAAGAGAGACCGGCCCTTATGTATTTTAATATTGTCCAATGTGGCCCCCTTTGAAAAATGTTGGGGCACCCCTGCTTTAGAGAAAGAGAAAGAGAGAGGGAGCGAGAGCAGAAACCACAAATACAGTCATGTCTTGGCTTATGCGAGCGATGGGATGCAGTAAATAATGGAAGAAGTCAGAATGATCTCTGGGAAAGATGTAAAGGTCATATACTGTTTCACTCTGCACACAAATATGTTATGTTCAGCTGCACCACACTCGCGCACACACACACACACACACACACACCTCAGAAAGCAATTCAAATGGCAAACTATAAATGTGTTTGTACTAAATACCAAATAATGTTCAAAACAACTAGACCTGAATAAGTCCAGCACTTATAATTTCTGTAGCATCTGCTTCATTTTTACTTTATACACCAAAATAACTCTTAGAAACAAAAAAAATAAGAGTGTTAGTGGATTTAGCAGAACAGCACTATGTAATAAAACTCTATATGGGAAACAGGATATATAAAACAATATTACTCCGGGTGCAGACACCGGAGTGCTATTCCGGGTCTCTTCTCTCTTTCTGGACGGAGAAACTGTGGCTGAAATTACTCCCATCAGACACGCAGTGAACCAGATGGTCTATGAAAACTATCAGCTCCTGCCCTCTGCTCGATAGAGAGTCATTTAAGATACAGCCTCCATCTCTATCCTTACAGCTTATCTGTCTCACCTTAAATTGCACAAGGTTGCGCAATGTTAGTTTTAAGCTCTACGAGGCCCCCTGCTGGCCATTAGGCCACTTTCAATCATTTGTTCCTGCTTTGTCCTCCTTCGAGACACTACATCAAACTATTTAGCACACTTCTAAAAAAAAAACAACAAAAAAAACAAATAAACTAAAGGAACGCATTCAGAGTGGTTTTGAATTTCGAATGGAATTGAAGAGGAACATGCAATGATGGTGGTAAGGCATAAGAATTCATATCAAATGTCTACAGAGCTCTTTCCATTTTATTTAATGTGAACCTACACGCATCTTCTAAGAGTTTAATATCATTCATGACCAAACAGTGGTAAATCTGAAAATAACATTTTGCTTTATGGGGCAGTCCTGGGCTGGAGGTTAGGGAACCAGCCTTATGACTGGAAGATCATTTTCATGAACCCAGAGGACATGACTGGAGTGCCCTTGAGCAAGGCACCTAACCCCTGACTGCTCCCTGGGCGTTGTGGTAGGGCTGCCCACTGCTCCAGGCAAGTGTGCTCACTGCTCCCTAGTGTGTATGTGTGTATATGTGAGTGTTTCACTGCACAGATGGGTTAAATGTGGAGATCTTGAATTTCCCTCTGGGATCAATAAAGTATCTATTTAAAGTATAATCTATCTATTTGTCTAATCTTACATAAACATATTTACCATGAATGTACTTTTTAGCTTATGTCTTAAAAATCAGACATATAAACCAAATGGGAGTATTGTGTTTGTACTTAAAAACAAAACAAATAAAATATGACAAATGAGCCAAACTGTTCTACATGTGGACCGTCATTGTAACCCTGTGATGTCATATGGGTGCTGCGCGAGTCAGTCTTACTGGAAAATAAAGAGTTTTCCTTCTGAGTAACGTCACCTTCTAGTTAAATAATACATGATATAATACGCTATGTGATAAAAACGACTATGGTGACAAACACATTTTGTGTAATAACTTCCTGTAAAGTAGCTTTAACACCATTTGGACGTCTGGTTACCATCATCACCACTCGGAAATCTCAATAGTTCAACAGTTTTCTCCTGAAATATATGTACACACACTACCGCTCAAAAGTTCAGGATCACTTTAGAATTTCATTTCATGCAATTTTCATGCAATTCACAAACAATATTGTCCATTTCACAATTAATGTAAGTGTATCAGATGATTTTTAAAGAATATAAATGTTTGTATTAAAGTCTATTTTTGTATAGAGGCTTATTTTGCATATAGTCCTATTATCAGTAATTCTCAGTCCTCTGTCTAAATCTCCTGGTACGGCCGCCAATCCAAGTTAAGGATGTTATTGGGCTAATTGGTTGTTAGGACACTCTTGCTCAATTGTGATGCACAGCTGAAAAACATTCTACTAATAAGTGAGTATAAAAGGGAACAACATTCTAGGTTAGTTTAGTATCTGAAGCATCAGCAGTTGATGACTTGCTGACCGACTCACAATGACCAGAAAGAACCAACTTTCTTTAGAGACCCGTCAGTCCATTGTTGTGTTAAGGAAGAAGATACTCCATTAAAACAAGAACATTTCACTGTGATCCCAAACTTTTGAGCGGTAGTGTGTATATATATATATATATATATATATATATATATATATATATATATATATATATATATATATATAAAACCCTTTCATTATGGAGAAGTTTAAAGGTTTTGAGGCTAAGAAAACACCTTTCTTCGCAGGGTGTTCTGGGTGGTACTCACACAAGCTTGTAAAGAAAACTTTTTTACATAGAAATATATATATATATAAACATAAAAGAAATAAGCAGTGAAAGTAGGGTGGTGGCTTATTTTGTATTGTACTGTAACAATATATTATATCTTGTCATTGATAGCGTGAGACTCTGAAACACTATTCTGCAACCTGAGTCAGATAAGAAGTCAAGCTGTCAGCTTTTCTCTCGCTGCATTAATAAATGATATCATTACTTTTACTCAGAGAAATATGCACTTACTATGCAGGCTTTCAAATCCCACAACAGTGGGTAATAAACTGTGTAATAAAGAAGACTCAGTATGAGTTTATCTTGTTCTATAAGCATCTGCATGCATGAGTACAGGTCAGGAGAAGGTGACATGTCCAGCTGAGCAGTAGTATCCTGTAGAGTCAGAGGAGAACCTCTGAGATAACTGCACAGAGTCCAACTCACAGGCTCCGAAATTAAATTCTCCAAACCTCTGAGAGAGAGAGAGAGAGAGAGAGAGAGAGAGAGAGCGCAAGAGCGAGAGAGAGAGAGAGAGAGAGAGAAAGAGCACGTTAAAACATTATTCTCAGAAAGAGAGAGCAATGAATGCATGTTGGTTTTCCCCTTCCATGAATTTATACAAATTCCTCCCTTCAAAATCTGATTAAACCGAGTTCAATATCTTACAGTGCAAAGTGGATCTGAGGTAACTGAATTACAGTATTTACTCCTGGTCCAGTAAGATTCTGGGAAGGGCATCATAAATCATATTTTTAATAACCATAAACTCTGAGGGCATTAATTCGTGGCTTAACAGTGTGCACTTGTCAGGTCCCCCAAAAAAACAACCTGCAATTCTTTTATTGCCAGCAGGGGGCATTAGGTACAAATGACCCTGAAGTGTTTGACATGGAGGAATTACTAGTGCCTTTCTTCAGCTTACAGTACTGTAATGTGCTTTTCAGCATGAAAAGAAAAAAGTAGGTTAAAAAGCTGATCTCGGTTTAACGTGATCTATAAACTAACAATCAAGTTTCAAGTTTATTTGTCATTTGCATATCATGTCAGGACATAACATGCATTAAAATGTTTGGGGTGAGGCTTAGATACAACTTTACAGCAGGGCAGCTTTATATATAGTAGTAAAAACAGTGCAAACATACAATAAATAGATAATAATGAAGTAAAAATAAGCTAGAATATATACATTTAGTTATAACTGATATATATATATATATATATATATATATATATATATATATATATATATATATATATATATGGGATTACACAAAACATGATATATACATATACACAAGATATATACATAAGATATACAGGAAGATAAGATATACATATCTATTAAGATTAATCTATTTAAAGTGACTTAGTGATAGTGTCCATAGCAGCGATATCAGAATAAATATTATAATATCAATAAACATGCAGAATTTAGTTAACTCCAATCTATCACAACCCCGTACCTTAGTAATCAATTTCTCAGCCACACTAAACTCAGTTAGCCTTGCTTTAACAGGTTATGGAGATGAAGACAGCGAATATCAAACACGTCGGCCTCCCTAGGACTGCAAGTGAACACTGTAGCTGAATGAATCTTGCTCAGTTACATTACATATCACATGCTCGAATGGGCATATATATATTTTTGTTGTAGTTTTATTTTAGTTTAATATAACGTACATGATTAGGTTAATACAAACATACCTAATAAAGTGAAGCGTAGGACAATATTAATAATAACTGCCAACACTGCCATATTTCACAATTAATTAAGAGATTGAGCCCAAAAATAAAAACAGTCTTTTAGAAAAAGGTCAACCAATAAAAAATGTAAAAAAAACTACATGGTCTTTTTTTAATATTTGGCGACGGGGACACTGATATTTGTTCTATCAATAACAAGCTCTATCAATATCCTCCTGAGACCCAGAAAAATTAAAGTTTGAGAATTTCAGTAATTACAACATAAAATAAGTATACTAGATAAAAAAAAGTCAGTGTTTTTTTTTTTCAAAAAACATTTTTAATTATTTTTTATAGAATGTCCTTTCTTGTTTTCTGTTCTGCATCAATCCAAAAACCCTTCTAGAACATCAGCATCAACTCAATAATAGAAAATGATGTAAATGTAAACTGAGTAAACAATCATTGTTTACCTATTTTGATACCATTTCCAATTTTGGCAGTATAGGAAATATTTTAAGTGCACTATATATGAACATAAACAGAAACACCCTTTCCAAAGGTTACTGTTACTTTGATTAAAATAAAATAAAAAACAGGTTTAAACAGTTTTTAGGCACACTAGCTAAACCTGTGTTAATTACTCCAAACCTTGAGCCAAAGTTTTACAATTTCCACACGTACCCAACTTCTCTTATGGTCCACTTTTTAATAAAATATTTTTAAATGTACAATTATGTAACATTTTCTAATAAATTAGGAATAAATTAAATTAGTCACTAAAAATAAATTAGTAATTAATTTACATGTTTACAGAACTTACATGTTGCAAAATTATCTCAGTCGAATTCCTGTCACCTGTGACACCATTAATTTAATATAAAACCAGATTTAGTCCCAATGTCCACTAAGAAGGACATTAAAAAGTATGCTGTTAGGTAGTTAAATGTTTGTGCATATCAATAAAAAGTGCTTTAAGAACGATCTACAACAGTTTTATACCTAAAAAATATCAATTATAGGTTTTAGAAACATAACAAATGCATATTATTTGTATTGCGAATGACACACCCCAACACATGATACATCACTGGAAAGGCCAGGATGTCCTCTATATGGCACAACAGGTTTTAGCATGGTAGCTTATTTAGTTTTTGACTCATGTCCCCTCTAGAGGACAAAAATAAATTACCAGGTTTTACGAGGATATAATTATATTAGGTACCTATAAAATACCGAACCCAAGATTGTCTTCTTATTATTAAGTGCCATCAAGTCGTTTCCAACTCCTGGCTACCATATGGACAGTGTTTCTCTAGAATGTTCTGTCTTTTTTTGGGGGTCTTCTAGCTTCTGATTGGTCAGCTCATCATTTCTGATTGTATTCATCCATTCTGTTGTTATTGCTCATATTCTTTTCCTTTCAAGTCTTCCAAGACCGGTCCTTTCATACATTGGTTCTTCTCAGAACATGTCTGAACTTTGGTTGTCTGGGATTCAAGTAAAAGGTGAGGCTTAATTCTTAAACACCAAATTTCAAAGACATCTATATTTTTCCTTTCTTGTTTGTTTCTTTTCCAGCATTCACATCCATAAACAAGCCCAGAGAAGACCATAACCTGGACAGCTCTGTTCTTAGTTTGTAACGA
Source organism: Megaleporinus macrocephalus (assembly GCA_021613375.1). Taxonomy (NCBI): domain Eukaryota; kingdom Metazoa; phylum Chordata; class Actinopteri; order Characiformes; family Anostomidae; genus Megaleporinus; species Megaleporinus macrocephalus. The sequence goes on along the minus strand of CM038715.1, from coordinate 6,424,814 downwards.
CAAATCGCTGCATCTGAAGATCTTTTCCAGCTACTTCATTCTTGTTCTGCTGAGGGCCAGTCCTGGATCCTTTGCTGTTAATAATTGATCCAAGTGGGCAAAAGCTGTCAATCATTCCAACACCTTCTCCATCAAGTCAGTGGTTTTTCCTGTCGTCATAATCTTCTTCTTCCTTTATGTTGAGCTGAAGTCAATCTTTTCAGTCTGTTCTTTAACTTCCTCATAAGGGCCTCCAGGTTCAGATTTTCTGCTGTTCCACCAATTTTTAATCCTCAATCATTTTCCTCCAGCCCCGCTTCTCTTAATATCTGTTGTGCACATTGGTTGAACGATGTGGTGACAGCCCCCAGTCTTCTTTAACTCATTTGCCAATGTGTAACCAGTCTGCTGGTTCATTTTCTCTCCTGACCATGGCTTGTTGGTCAGTGCACAACTCCTCCTTAGAACAGACTCTGTGGTATTCCCATTTTTGAAACCATTCCAGAATTTCACATGGTCAGAACAGTCGAAGGCTTTGCCATAGTTTCTCTGCCTTTCCTAAACCCTGCATCTGGGAGTTCTCTTTCAATGAGTAGCTCTGGTCTGCATTAAATGATGTGATTTTGGTATTGGGATATAAATCGACACCCTCCAATCAGCTGTTTTTTTAATCTGTGGGCTGTTTTCCAAAATCATTTGAATAATATGTTCAGTACTTTGACCAAAACCTCATGTTATTGATTCCTGTGGCATTCTTCTTTGGCAATGATCTTATTTAACCTATAGTGTAAACACTCAATAGCTTTAATACCATCCCACTTTTTAAATATTTTATTATATTTTGGTGAAGTAGTAGTAGGCAGATAAAGTAATATTTAAATCTATGCTTCTCAGAATGGTTTATCTCTAATAGTTAATTAAACCTGATATATTAAAATTTGTGCTTGTTATTTCTCCAGTAGGTTTCTGGGGTACCAAATTTTGCAATGAGCATGTATACTGCTGCTTGTCTCAAGCATGACATGACTTCACATGGGTGACATATTTGCACTAGCTCCATCTACTGGAGGGCATGCAAGCATCACTCTGTAGTTCCTGCCACCACAGAAATGTATTACCAGCAGTAGGCTCTATTTCCAAGACTGGTACTGCATTTAACTGTCAGATAAAATGTATATAAATCTCTGTGCCTACTATTTTTGATTTCTCTCCATAAAAGAGACCAGTATTAGAACTTCTGCAACTCTTGGCTGTTTACATAATAATAATAGAGATTTTAATTCATGTGTTTTTATTGGGTACAGCTAATTTACTATAACAGCCATACTATTATTTTAATGCAGCTATCATTTCTCACCTCCAAAACCTTTCTGGCATCAAAAGCTTCTCTGTCTTTCATATTTTGTCTTCCGTGCCCTCCTTTATCCTCCACTGAAAAACAGAAAGACACACGTCAGAGAACAGAAGAGAGCCACACTTCTGCCAGAGCATGTCACAATTCACATCACTCCATAATCAAATAAACCACAGTAGTCTCTGTTTATGTGAAATGTGTTGTAATGGAAATACAGAAGGCTTAGAAAGGTGAACGGATAAGTGGGGCTATTCAGCTGTCCAACTGAAAACAGCACTGTTGCTCCTTAATGTCAACACAGATGCAGCCGCCGCCACCACCACAACAACAACAACAATGAATGAACAAAACAAGCTTCTTGCTGAAACGGAGGGCTACGCTGCAGCCGGTAAACACGACCTGGCTCACTTTAGAAAACGACGCGGCTGTTCGAGCGCTACTGCAGCGCTGGCCACCTTCCACTCACAGCAGCTCAATGAGTTCTTTGTTACCGGAGCTGAAAAACACCCTGCACTGCTCTCAAAAACACTCACTGACGCAAACACACACACACACTCATCAAGTCGGCAGATCCAGGCTGGCAGGCAAGAGCTTAGCATCACCACTGCAGCAACTGATAGTCATCATTTTAAAGAATGTGGCTTCGCTGTCTCAGTGGCATCTGGGTGACAGCTATTAGATTTAGGACTGCTGACAGCTCCTAACTGACCAGTGAGGTCACACATCTGAGACTGGCTTGGTTGTTTTAATGCTGGGTTTAATGGATTCGCTCCAATTAGTTCTTTAAAAACTGAGAATCGTTTGGGCTCAAAAAAAAAACCGACTTACTTTTAAACTCTAAATGGCTGGGTGTGAGGTTTAGGACGGCTGTACGAGATCAGCTGGTGTGATTTACAAAACAGGTTGTGTAATGTTGGGAATCTCTGGCAGTGAAGAGGAACACATCGTCCATCCACCATGTCCACACATCTAATATCAGCTGCTCGTGAAAATCAAGTGGCCTAAATCAAGCTCCCTCTAAAGTGCACACAACGCAGACAAATTTGAAAACATGTTTGTTTGTTTGTTTGTTTGTTTTGTGTTGGGACTTAATAAAATGTGAATACAAAACAATTCAGTGACATGCAGATCATCTAAACCCCTGTAGTTAATACAGTACAACATATCAAATGTTAATATTAAAGAGGGACCGATCAGCGTTTTTGAGGCCAATTCTGATCACCCCATCACCTTTCAGTGCGATCGGCCGATAGCAGATACCGATCGAGGGCGGGGCTATATGCCACGGCAGGGCTACATATAGTTATTAGTGCAAGCAAGTCATGAAACATGGTCTAAAGTGGTTTATTATCATTTTTAACAAGCTTATATGAAACAGCATAACATTTTTAACTAAATTAGCAGTAAATAAACAAAGTAAATCAAACAAATATCCCCAAATACTGCAATCATTACCTTTAGACCCTTAATTTAAAACAAAAAAAGCTAATAAATACAGTAAAAACTGCAGTCATTAAACGCAGACTCTGTTATTTTAAACTAAATCTGTAATCATTAAATGTAGAATATTGAATTGTTGCTGCTGTTCTGTTCGTACCGGTCAGATCTGGTCTGTATGGTGTTCTGGGTTGTTTGTTTTGTGTTAGCTGTGTGTTCTAGCTCTGCTGTTTGCTGATACTCACTGTATTCAGCCGCGTGTGGTGTCGTATCTGATTAGTAGAGTTAAATGTCTTTGGTTCCCACGAGACACACATTTTAAGAACATCCTGGATGAGTCTGTGTCACATACGGTAAAACACTGCCAGACGGACGACATGCTTTATATCAGCACATGCTGTTCTCGCGAGGCCGCTGCTTCAGTCAGTCTGTGGAAAATGAAAGGGTGTGTATTTCCACCTAGTGGTTCAGATAGGAAGTGCAGGGAGCTGGCTGGAGGGCTCCTCTTTCTGGATGAAACGCTAGCTAGAAATACAGAAATTAGGCTCATTTGTTTAACACCATCGATCAGCTCTCAGGATCGGCTAAACTGGAGATATATCGGCCGATCACCGATCACATATTTGGATTAAAAATTGGCCAATACCGATACACAGCCGATTGATCCTTCCATCAAGAATTTTTGCTCCAATAAGTGTCAATCTCGAATTTGATGCCAGCAATACACTTAAAAAAAGGTAGGACAGGAGCAACAAAAGACTGCCAGTACCCGGTGGAGCATCTCGCAACCAATCAGGTTAACTGGGAACAGGTCGGTAACACAGTTGGGTATAAAAAAAAGCATCTCAGACAGGCTGAGTCTTTCAGAAGTAAGATGATGAGGAGTTCACCACCCTGCCAAAGACTAAACAATATCAATATATCAATATATTCAGGGAATCTGGTGGGACAAGGCCCAAAACCAACACTGGAGGCTGTCTGGCATGTTACAATATGAAAAATATGACAAAAGGGACCCTGAACTCAGTGTTGTTAAAAGAAAAAGAAGAGGTAAACATGAACCGGTCCCAGTGTTTTTAAAATGTGTTGCTGGCATCAAATTCGACAGTGGCTTATATTTAAAAAAAAAAAAACAACTCTTAGTTTCAGCGTTTGATATGACTATTTTAAAAACATGAGGTTTAAATGATGTGTATTCACTGGATTCTGATTTGATTTACATTTTGTAGAACATATATTAGTTTAGCCGACTTTTCATTTAAAAACTTCAAATGAAAACTATTAGTTTTGTTTTTGTTTGTCCTTGAAACAACTTTGACACTTTAAAGCATAAGCCTTTTCACAAAACCTACACAAATCCGGCGTGTCCACGCTTTTGACTGGGTGTGTATGTCTATGAGCAGTTTAGCTCCACCCATTCACAAAGTAGTGTTTTAGCCCAGACTGCTTTTAATAGAAGCAGCCAATCAAAACCATGTACTATAAATATATCAACCTCAGGCATAGTTAAAGAATAGTTCTGGAATAGGTTTATAAAAGAAAACGTGGAGAGGAAGGACATTAAGGAGGGAAAAAAAAATCAAACAATAATAAAATATGCTCTTAAGTCTTTGCTGAAGTGATCAGCTTAGACCAAAATAAAACCCTAAATAAAAGCAGAAAAAAAACATAACTAGTTATCACTCTCCTATCTCCTGCCCTTAGCACTCATATCCACCCAACACCATTACTCTACCTATAAGGAGACACATCAAACACTAATACATCAACAGAAAACAAAAGAATACTCTTGATGTCGCTAGTCATTGCCAAGAAAATCATCCTCATGAACTGGAAAAAAAAAATAACATTAACATCATCCAGTGGAAAAATCTATTAACAGACTAGAAACACTCTTAAAACCCATCAGACACACCGATTCAGACCCAATTTGAAAACATCTAATTAAAAAAACTACAGTAAATAACACATATATATATATATATATATATATATATATAGGTGAACACTGTTGAATAAAATAGGTATAAATGGATATATTTGTGTATCCAAGGTTTTTTTTTGTTTGTTTGTTTTTTCTTTTCTTTTCTTTTTTTTTGTGTTTTCTTTCCGATTCTCTCTCTCTCTCACTTAATTTCCCCCCATTGCACCTCCTCCTGCAGTTCACCCCCGGTCCCCCCAATTCGGAACCCAGCAACCCTATCTGCATGGAAAGAAAATTGCAGTACAATGATTATAATTTGAAATAAATAATAAAGAATAGTCCTCCGAAGAGGGGTGGTGGTGGTGGGCCAAAAAAAACAAAACAAAAAAAAATAATCCAGAGAGTTTGACTTTACAAGCACTGCAGACATCAGGAAATCTCTGTATAGATAATCTTGAGCTATATCATGTGTATGTGTGCTCTACCTGGGTGTGCCCTTGAAAGGAATGCAGAGTACCAGAGAAGGTACACGGAGAACATATTCTGGTTCAAAAACAGAACGCGAGGTACACTGTGTGGAAGGATGGGCCTACTGAGTATTAGGCATACTGAGTAAACGCTGGCACCGGGTACACATACCTGAAGGATCCTTTCTGAACAGGGTGTTCATGACAGTGGCGTGAAGCTTCACTCTGTCCCACTCCTTTACCATCAGCCCTGCAGATACAAAACACTCCACCAGCCGGTCTGCTATCTGCTGCAGTCTGTAAACACAGATTCATGTTTGATTGTAGATAAAATCATATACGCCATGGATGACCAGTCAGAATTGGCCAAGATAGACAGATTTTTACTCAAAACACAACACTGGAAACAGGCCACTTGATCGATTTTATTTTGGCACGTCTGTGTTTAGTTTTTATGATATAAATAATTAAATAAATTAAGTTTCTCTTTAGTACACTACCAGTCAAACGTTTTAGATACACTACCAGTCAAACGTTTTAGATTCACTACCAGTCAAACGTTTTAGATACACTACCAGTCAAACGTTTTAGATACACTACCAGTCAAACAATTTAGATACACTACCAGTCAAACGTTTTAGATTCACTACCAGTCAAACGTTTTAGATTCACTACCAGTCAAACGTTTTAGATACACTACCAGTCAAACGTTTTAGATTCACTACCAGTCAAACGTTTTAGATACACTACCAGTCAAACGTTTTAGATACACTACCAGTCAAACAATTTAGATACACTACCAGTCAAACGTTTTAGATTCACTACCAGTCAAACGTTTTAGATACACTACCAGTCAAACGTTTTAGATACACTACCAGTCAAACGTTTTAGATACATTACCAGTCAAACGTTTTAGTTACATTACCAGCCAAACGTTTTAGATTCACTACCAGTCAAACGTTTTAGATACACTACCAGCCAAACGTTTTAGATACACTACCAGTCAAACGTTTTAGTTACATTACCAGCCAAACGTTTTAGATTCACTACCAGTCAAACGTTTTAGTACACTACCAGTCAAACGTTTTAGATACACTACCAGTCAAACGTTTTAGATACATTACCAGCCAAACGTTTTAGATACACTACCAGTCAAACGTTTTAGATACACTACCAGCCAAACGTTTTAGATACACTACCAGTCAAACGTTTTAGATACACTACCAGCCAAACGTTTTAGATACACTACCAGCCAAACGTTTTAGATACATTACCAGTCAAACGTTTTAGTTACATTACCAGCCAAACGTTTTAGATTCACTACCAGTCAAACGTTTTAGTACACTACCAGTCAAACGTTTTAGATACACTACCAGTCAAACGTTTTAGTTACATTACCAGCCAAACGTTTTAGATTCACTACCAGCCAAACGTTTTAGATACACTACCAGTCAAACGTTTTAGATACACTACCAGTCAAACGTTTTAGTACACTACCAGTCAAACGTTTTAGTTCACTACCAGCCAAACGTTTTAGATACTCTACCAGTCAAACGTTTTAGTTACATTACCAGCCAAACGTTTTAGATTCACTACCAGCCAAACGTTTTAGTTACATTACCAGCCAAACGTTTTAGATTCACTACCAGCCAAACGTTTTAGATACACTACCAGTCAAACGTTTTAGTACACTACCAGCCAAACGTTTTAGTACACTACCAGTCAAACGTTTTAGATACACTACCAGTTAAACATTTTAGATACACTACCAGTCAAACGTTTTAGATACACTACCAGTCAAACGTTTTAGTACACTACCAGTCAAACGTTTTAGATACACTACCAGTCAAACGTTTTAGTACACTACCAGTCAAACGTTTTAGATACACTACCAGCCAAACGTTTTAGATACATTACCAGTCAAACGTTTTAGTTACATTACCAGCCAAACGTTTTAGATTCACTACCAGTCAAACGTTTTAGTACACTACCAGTCAAACGTTTTAGATACACTACCAGTCAAACGTTTTAGTTACATTACCAGCCAAACGTTTTAGATTCACTACCAGCCAAACGTTTTAGATACACTACCAGTCAAACGTTTTAGATACACTACCAGTCAAACGTTTTAGTACACTACCAGTCAAACGTTTTAGATACACTACCAGTCAAACGTTTTAGTACACTACCAGTCAAACGTTTTAGTACACTACCAGTCAAACGTTTTAGATACACTACCAGTCAAACGTTTTAGTACACTACCAGTTAAACATTTTAGATACACTACCAGTCAAACGTTTTAGATACACTACCAGCCAAACGTTTTAGTACACTACCAGTCAAACGTTTTAGATACACTACCAGCCAAACGTTTTAGATACACTACCAGTCAAACGTTTTAGATACACTACCAGTCAAACGTTTTAGTACACTACCAGTCAAACGTTTTAGATACACTACCAGCCAAACGTTTTAGATACACTACCAGTCAAACGTTTTAGTACACTACCAGTCAAACGTTTTAGATACACTACCAGCCAAACGTTTTAGATACACTACCAGTCAAACGTTTTAGTACACTACCAGCCAAACGTTTTAGATACACTACCAGTCAAACGTTTTAGATACACTACCAGCCAAACGTTTTAGATACACTACCAGCCAAACGTTTTAGATACACTACCAGTCAAACGTTTTAGATACACTACCAGCCAAACGTTTTAGATACACTACCAGTCAAACGTTTTAGATACACTACCTGTCAAACGTTTTAGTACACTACCAGTCAAACGTTTTAGTACACTACCAGTCAAACGTTTTAGATACACTACCAGTCAAACGTTTTAGATACACTACCAGCCAAACGTTTTAGATTCACTACCAGTCAAACGTTTTAGTACACTACCAGTCAAACGTTTTAGATACACTACCAGTCAAATGGTTTAGTACACTACCAGTCAAACATTTTAGATACACTACCAGGCAAACGTTTTAGATTCACTACCAGTCAAATGGTTTAGTACACTACCAGTCAAACGGTTTAGTACACTACCAGCCAAACGTTTTAGATCACTACCAGTCAAATGGTTTAGTACACTACCAGCCAAACGTTTTAGTACACTACCAGTCAAATGGTTTAGTACACTACCAGTCAAACGTTTTAGTACACTACCAGTCAAACGTTTTAGATACACTACCAGTCAAACGTTTTAGATACACTACCAGTCAAATGGTTTAGTACACTACCAGCCAAACGTTTTAGTTACATTACCAGCCAAACGTTTTAGTACACTACCAGCCAAACGTTCTAGTACACTACCAGCCAAACGTTTTAGTACACTACCAGTCAAATGGTTTAGTACACTACCAATAGTTACAGCATCACATTATATGTCATTATTAAACTTGTGTTTGTAGCTACAGTAAGCTACCTGTGTGTGTTTCTTACCTGTCCGAGGCGTCCTGCACGGTGACCTTAGCGTACAAGACATCCACACTGGAGGGGTCATCGTTCATGTACTCAATCCCTCTTACCTCCAGAGCCAAGGGCTTCCCTTTAGTAATATCTCTGCACAGACAGGTACATAGACACACATACACATTCAGGTATCCCTTCTAATTAGTAAATGTAGCTACTTTAAGGACCTAACACATTCAACTGCACATACAAGGCTTGTATATTCTCCACAGCGTTGCTAATAGAATAGAACACCAAGACCCTATGGAGTAGCTGAGTAGCCTTTGGTCACAATGCCCAGTGCCAAATGTTGGAAAAACTTTTGGGATGAGTTGGAGTGACTTTTGTGATCCACAACTAATTACCAGCATCAATACCTGACCCCACTAACGCTCTAGTGGCTGAATGGAATTCATTCCTAACAGCAAAATTTCTATATCTAATCTAAAGCCTTCTCAGATAAGTAGACAGTAACTGTAGCAAAGTGGAGTAGAAGCCTCTTACTGATACCCTTGATGAGAAGTTTATAAGCTCTCCCCAGGAAACAAACATAGACATTTTTCTGCAAATTTCAGAGAACAATTTTTATTTTCCATTACTGAAAAAGTAACAAATTTACAAATAAACAGTAGTGCTCAAAGCCATGCACCCTGCTTCTTTAAAAACATGCCCAATGTAACTGAAAAAAGCTATTCTGATTAGGGGTGTGCCATATCGTATCGTACTCAGTAATATCACCAACATTTTTGAACATGGTGAACGATATTATACCCTGAAATATCGTGCCATATCACCCATCACTAATTATCACATCAGGTACTACTTTTACTGTTTTAGAAAAAGAAAAATTCACACTTTTCTCATTTCCCATTATATATCTACTAGAGACAGATTTTATTTGTCCAGTATCATTCACTTTACTTCAGTCCTGGATATATGGAGATATTTGAAGTGCATTATTTAGTATCGTGACATTCTGGATCATTGACTTCTGATACAATCTGATGAAAATTCGTATGTTTTTAAATATCTCAGTTATTTTCATTTTGTTGCAGTAGTGTATTCTTAAAATATTTTTTTTTAATTCAGTGTTTTGTCATATCGGCAAGAGTATCATTATTGCAAAAATACCATGAAATATTGTGATATTATTGTAGGGCCATATCGCCCACCCCTAATTCTGATCACTGCATGTTAAAGTACAGAACAGATAATCCCTCTTCAACTGTGTGAGTAACATACTGGTAGGACATTCACATCCCAGTACAGATGCTAACTACTAAATAAACATGTAATTCCTCTTCAACGCAGGAAACCAACCCCCCACTCACAGTATAACTTCTCACAACTAGACAGTCAATGCTTATGAAACCACACTGTGTCTCAGACACTCACCTGATAAAGCCCTGACACTCCTGCAGCAGCTCACATGCTCGTATCACTTCCTGTTCATTCAGCAGAGCAAGGGTTCCTATGGTGAGGTGCAGTTTAGCTGGGTTTTGAAAGATACTCTCATCCACTCCCGAATCCTGCAGAGTACATAGCAATGAAAGAAGAGAAAAAGCTTACAGTGACTCATTAAACATGCACAGAAAAGAACTTTCTCTCAATGTGTAGATCATACGTTCCCCAGATCATAGTGTATACACTGGAAGCACATGCTCTATACTCACAACACAAGGTACTTGATTACTTTTTATTATTTGATTCATTATCTAGGGTTAGAGTTAGTCAACATTAATCAATATTAAACTTATCAATTCTATACAAGGAGGTCACTTCTGTATATTTCAATACACAATTACAGTGTTGGTTTTAACATTGCTTTTTTGTATACAATATAATACATATTGTATATGTTGTTTATATTAAATATAAATTAATTGTAATTTATGTTTTTTTTTATTATGCTAAACTAAACCAATATATACAGATACAGCACATTCAAACTTGCAGGGGAAAAAGAGGTAACTTTGTAGAAAATGTAGGCTTTAATTAAAATTGTCGCTCTTGTAATTTAAAAAATGCATCCTTTTTCATTCATGTGCCTATGTATGTACATAGGTCATAGGGGTGGGCCCATCGATATGGCCCTACAATAATATCACGATATTTCATGGTATTTTTGTGATAACGATACTCTTGGCGATATAAAAAAACATTGAATTAAAAAAAATATTTCAAGAATTCACTACTGCAACAAAATGAAAATTAAATTTTATTATTGCATATGATATGGCACACCCCTAACTGAGATATTAAAAAATACAAGAATTTATCAGATTGTAACAGAAGTCAATGATCCAGAATGTTATGATACTAAATAATGTACTTCAAATATCTCCATATATCCAGGACTGAAGTAAAGTGAACGATACTGGACAGATAAAATCTGTCTCTAGTAGATATATAATGGGAAATGAGAAAAGTGTGAATTTTTCTTTTGCTAAAAACAGTAAAAGTAGTACCTGGTGTGATAATTAGGGATGGGTGATATGGCGCGATATTACAGGGTATAATATCGTTAACCATATTCAAAAATATTGGCGATATTATTGTGTACGATACGATATGGCACACCCCTAATCCTAAGTTTGCACCGCTGCTATTTGTGATGTATCAGTACAGACACACTATCTGTAGTGAGAGCCTAGCTGTACTATAATAAAAGGAAACTTGAAATTTAAAGATTATTAATTTTTCAGTCCTAGAAATTCCTAAATCAGTCCTAATGATTCCCAAAATGCCATACAGCTGTGTGTGACAAGTATTTAAAAAATTTGTCGTTAAGTTAAAATGTTAGTCCAGATATGCTGTAGTGTTGCACCAATACAGAGAACCGATAACATGAAGCTTATTGACTAAATGGCTGCACCAGTTTCTGCATTTTTATTTTTTCATAGCTCTAAACTTTTTCATTTGCAGTTGCTCAACCAGTAAATGGTGTTCTTTCAAGATTATTATATCTTATTCAGGATAAGACATAAAAAATACAACATATAAAAAGTAGAACACTATAAATATCAGGATTTATAGCCATATATCGAGCATTTAAGTCAGAGTTGGTATCGGTATCGGTACTCGGTATCGGCAGATACCTGAAAAGCTGGTATCGGTATTGGTATCGGTAAGGAAAAAGTGATATCGGTGCATCCCTAGCTGTAATACAATATGATGCTGTGTTATATTCCCCATTGAGAACACATACTCTATATTCAGCACAATGTTATTTAAGTATTCATCAGTAAAATATATAATAACAATAATTTGTGATACCACTTTTTAAAAGCAGAATCTGCTGGCCCACCTGCAAACATTGCTCCAGTACTTCCTCCTTAAAGCGCTGGAAGCCCTCCTGGACCTGGGGGTGGTTAAGCGCGAAGGACAGGAAATGGGTGAATGGTTGCTTCCTGCGGAAGCTCTCTATCAAAACCTCCACACGAGTAACAGCTGATGCCACTGCAGACTTCTCCGATCCTGCGATCACTGCGAAACCACAGAAAACACAGATGCACCTCCATCAGTGCATACGGAACAAGAAGAGAACGTACTGTACAAACCGCTAACCGAATGTGCTCACCACAGAATAATACACCACCCACACAGAACCGCGCGGCGCTATACGTGCAAACTTCCAACTGAACAGCGGGTGATGAGAACAAGACGAGCCCGGGCGTATTTGTGTATCCCACATCTGGTTATGAACCTGAAGCATAAATTTTAGCTTCAATGAAAGAATAGAAATCATACACTGACCTATCTGTCCCTCCACTCCCTGTTTGGGAATGCTGATTGAGGTTTTGGTGTCGGATTCAAGCCGTTTCCGCGTCTCTCCTTTCTTTCCGATGATGTATCTTTAAAAAAATAGGGAATCAGGGTGCAGGTTACATCATCTAAACTTGTGAAATGTGGAGTTGGAGTCACTTAAACACGACAGGAAAACACAGTCAATGTGTACTGACTTGTAAAGAGCGCTTGGGACATCTATGGCACAACGGAAGCCCCTTCCAGTCTGCCCAATGTTATTAACATCGCACATAGCCACAATAATATCACCAACATTTCTGAATATGGTGAACGATATTATACCCTGAAATATCGTGCCATATCACCCTTCCTTAATTATCACATCAGGTACTACTTTTACTGTTTTTAGCAAAAGAAAAATTCAAACTTTTCTCATTTCCTATTATATATCTACTAGAGACAGATTTTATCCCAGTATCATTCACTTTACTTCAGTCCTGAATATATGGAGATATTTGGAGTGCATTATTTAATATCATAACATTCTGGATCATTGACTTCTGTTACAATCTGATGAAAATTCTTGTATTTTTTAATATCTCAGTTAGGGGTGTACCATATCATATCGTGTGCAATAATAAAATTAAATTTTCATTTTGTTACAGTATTGTGTTGTTGAAATATGTTTTAAATTCAATGTTTTGTCATATCGCCAAGAGTATCGTTATCACAAAAATACCATGAAATATCGTGATATTATTGTGGGGCCATATCGCACACCCCTAATTCTGATCACTGCATCAGGGTGCAGCTTACATCATCTAAACACGTGAAACATGAAGCTGGAGTCACGACAGTAAAACACAGTCAATGTATACTGACTTGTAAAGAACGCTTGGGACATCTATGGCACAACGGAAGCCCTTTTCAGTCTGCTCAATGTTATCAGCATCGCAAGGTTCGTCCATGCACTGGTCTGTGGCTGTAGAAGCATAAGAATCAGGTTTAAGATGCGTTACTCCAAAAAATGTTGGCAGGGACTGTTATTTTTAATTATTTGGCATATTTTGGGCTAGCAAACCTGGTCCAGAGTAGGAGAAATCCCCCTCGTCTTCATCTTCATAGCGTTCCTCTTTAACAGCATTCTTTCTGTAAATCCTACCATTGATGTTAACAAGCGCAGGTCGCAAAATGTCCATGATGATCTAGATCTCCTGAAAATAATAAATATTAACATACCATTACGTTGGTCATCGTTCTTAACAATCCTGAGGACCATCACCACTAAGACACTTATCAGCAATATCAAACAAAGCTTGGAAGCACTCTTGGAGAGACTCCATTTAGAGGTTCATCATCGTTAACTTCCTAGAAGGTAAAGTTACAGCCAAGCTCTAGCTGTCAAGCAGATGCCTCGTTATTATAATTACCATAATTATCTATAATGTGACCCATCTGGTCACTGTTCTTAGAGATGAGTTGAAGTTACAGCATAATAATACCACTAAGATGTAAATCAAGTGATTCAGTACAGTTTAGTATGTGAAACAAGCCATTCTGGAGATGCACCAGTAATCAGAACCAGACAGCCACAGCATTCACTGCCTCCTAAAGCAACTTCATGAAGTTATTACATGAAACGTTTATGAACATGTTGCCTTATTTCTAAAACAGCCTTCTAACACTCTGACACAGTAGTGGCATCTGCCATCTTTCAAGGAGTGGTCTGTTGGGGCGGCAGCAGCTGGACGGCAAACAAAAAGAGACTGGACAAACTCATAACGAGGGCCACCACTGTCCTGGGAAGCAATCTAGACCCAGTGCAGGTGGTAGGAGACAGGAGGATTCTAGCCAATGACTCCCACCCCATGCATAAGACTCTAGCAGCGCTGGGCAGCTCCTTCAGCGACAGACTGCTTCACTCCAAGTGTGTGAAAGAGTGGCATCGCAGGTCCTTCCTTCCTGCTGCTGTTAGACTCTACAATAAGCACTGCTTCCAGCAGACCACATACACACACACTACACACTGCTTCCAGCAGACCACATACACACACACTACACACTGCTTCCAGCAGACCACATACACACACACTACACACTGCTCACAGCAGACCACATACACACACACTTAAACTCTACACACTGCTCCCAGCAGACCACATATACACAGCGGACTATTTACACACACACTTAAACACTACACACTGCTCACAGCAGACCACATACACACACAAACACTACACACTGCTCACAGCAGACCACATATACACACACACACCTGACCTCTACACACTGCTCACAGCAGACCACACATACACAGCGGACTATATACACAGACAAACACTACACACTGCTCCCAGCAGACCACATACACACAGCAGACTATATACACACCTAAACACTACACACTGCTCACAGCAGACCACATATACACAGCGGACTATATACACACACACACACTACACACTGCTTCCAGCAGACCACATACACACACACTACACACTGCTTCCAGCAGACCACATACACACACACTACACACTGCTCACAGCAGACCACATACACACACACTTAAACTCTACACACTGCTCACAGCAGACCACATACACACAGCAGACTATATACACACACCTGACCTCTACACACTGCTCCCAGCAGACCACATATACACAGCGGACTATTTACACACACACTTAAACACTACACACTGCTCACAGCAGACCACATACACACACAAACACTACACACTGCTCACAGCAGACCACATATACACAGCGGACTATATACACACACAAACACTACACACTGCTTCCAGCAGATCACACATACACAGCAGACTATATACACACACAAACACTACACACTGCTCACAGCAGACCACACACACACAGCGGACTATATACACACACAAACACTACACACTGCTCACAGCAGACCACACACACAGCAGACTATATACACACCTAAACACTACACACTGCTTCCAGCAGATCATATATACACAGCGGACTATATACACACACAAACTCTACACACTTCTCACAGCAGACCACATACACACAGCAGACTATATACACACACAAACACTACACACTGCTCACAGCAGACCACATATACACAGCGGACTATACACACACAAACTCTACACACTGCTCACAGCAGACCACATATACACAGCAGACTATATACACACCTAAACACTACACACTGCTTCCAACAGATCACACATACAAAGCGGACTATATACACACACAAACACTACACACTGCTCACAGCAGACCACATACACACACAAACACTACACACTGCTCACAGCAGACCACATACACACAGCAGACTATATACACACCTAAACACTACACACTGCTTCCAACAGATCACACATACAAAGCGGACTATATACACACACAAACACTACACACTGCTCACAGCAGACCACATACACACACAAACACTACACACTGCTCACAGCAGACCACATATACACACACACCTGACCTCTACACACTGCTCACAGCAGACCACACACACACAGCGGACTATATACACAGACAAACACTACACACTGCTCACAGCAGACCACACACACAGCAGACTATATACACACCTAAACACTACACACTGCTCCCAGCAGACCACATATACACAGCGGACTATACACACACAAACTCTACACACTGCTTACAGCAGACCACATACACACAGCAGACTATATACACACCTAAACACTACACACTGCTTCCAGCAGACCACATACACACAGCAGACTATATACACACACAAACACTACACACTGCTCACAGCAGACCACACACACAGCAGACTATATACACACCTAAACACTACACACTGCTTCCAGCAGATCACATATACACAGCGGACTATACACACACAAACTCTACACACTGCTCACAGCAGACCACATACACACAGCAGACTATATACACACCTAAACACTACACACTGCTTCCAGCAGACCACATACACACAGCAGACTATATACACACACAAACACTACACACTGCTCACAGCAGACCACATACACACAGCAGACTATATACACACACAAACACTACACACTGCTCACAGCAGACCACATACACA
This sequence comes from Megaleporinus macrocephalus, assembly GCA_021613375.1. Taxonomy (NCBI): domain Eukaryota; kingdom Metazoa; phylum Chordata; class Actinopteri; order Characiformes; family Anostomidae; genus Megaleporinus; species Megaleporinus macrocephalus. The sequence continues at coordinate 6,408,348 of CM038715.1, read as the reverse complement.
CACAAACACTACACACTGCTTCCAGCAGACCACATACACACAGCAGACTATATACACACACAAACACTACACACTGCTCCCAGCAGACCACATACACACACAAACACTACACACTGCTCCCAGCAGACCACATACACACAGCAGACCACATACACACACAAACACTACACACTGCTCCCAGCAGACCACATACACACAGCAGACCACATACACAAACATTTAAACACTACACACTGCTCCCAGCAGACCACATACACACAGCAGACTATATACACACACACAAACACTACACACTGCTCCCAGCAAACCACATATACACAGCAGATTATATACACACACATAGTTAAAAACTACACACTGCTCCCAGCAGACCACATACACACAGCAGACTACATACCCACACACTTAAACTCTACACACTGCTCCCAGCAGACCACATACACACAGCGGACTACATACACACACAAACTCTACACACTGCTCACAGCAGACCACACACACAGCGGACTACATACACACACAAACTCTACACACTGCTCACAGCAGACCACACACACACAGCAGACTATATACACACCTAAACACTACACACTGCTTCCAGCAGATCACATATACACAGCAGACTATATACACACACACTTAAACACTACACACTGCTCCCAGCAGACCACATATACACAGCAGACTATATACACACACACTTAAACTCTACACACTGCTCCCAGCAGACCACATACACACACAAACACTACACACTGCTTCCAGCAGACCACATACACACACAAACACTACACACTGCTTCCAGCAGACCACATACACACAGCAGACTATATACACACACAAACACTACACACTGCTCACAGCAGACCACATACACACACAAACACTACACACTGCTCCCAGCAGACCACATACACACAGCAGACCACATACACACACAAACACTACACACTGCTCCCAGCAGACCACATACACACAGCAGACCACATACACACACAAACACTACACACTGCTTCCAGCAGACCACATACACACAGCGGACTACATACACACACAAACTCTACACACTGCTCACAGCAGACCACACACACACAGCAGACTATATACACACCTAAACACTACACACTGCTTCCAGCAGATCACATATACACAGCAGACTATATACACACACACTTAAACACTACACACTGCTCCCAGCAGACCACATATACAGAGCAGACTATATACACACACACTTAAACACTACACACTGCTCCCAGCAGACCACATATACACAGCGGACTATATACACACCTAAACACTACACACTGCTTCCAGCAGACCACACACACAGCAGACTACATACACACACAAACACTACACACTGCTCACAGCAGACCACACACACACAGCAGACTATATACACACCTAAACACTACACACTGCTTCCAGCAGATCACACACACACAGCAGACTATATACACACCTAAACACTACACACTGCTTCCAGCAGATCACATATACACAGCGGACTATATACACACACAAACTCTACACACTGCTCACAGCAGACCACACACACAGCAGACTATATACACACCTAAACACTACACACTGCTTCCAGCAGACCACATACACACAGCAGACTATATACACACACAAACACTACACACTGCTCACAGCAGACCACATACACACAGCAGACCACATATACACAGCAGACTATATATATATATATACACACTTAAACATGTGAAACGGGGAAATCTAACTTCATTCACATCTGAGACACCAGAATGTTCTTATTGCACTCTTTAAGGTGGAACGGGGAAATCTAACAAGAAGCTGGCTCGTTCGTACGTTCGCTCTGAATATTAGTTAATAACTAAACTAACAGCAGGAGCTCTAAATCATGCAGCTACCAGTAAATACGTTTTAAACACCACTGAAGAGAAATATTCTGAACAGTTTAATACCTGGAGCCGCTGCTGTTCCTGTTTCCGTCTTCTTAACCGGAAGTCCTCCAAATGAGTAGATGGCGCTCAGTATGTGTTTTTAAACTGCGTATTGAAACTACACAAGAAAAAGGACCAGCAGCTTGTAGCAAATAAGGTACAATTTAAGTTGTTCCTCTACCTGATAGTTGTATAATAGTTAAATGTGTTGATTTGTACTGTTGTCGGTGGGTGTGCGGGGGTCCTGAGACTGTGTTAAAGCAGTACTGTAGCCTGGTTAGCTTTAGCTGCCTGCTAGGTTAACCCAAACACGGTTAGCTTGTCGCGACTCAGGTAAACAAATAAGTGCCCACCTTAGCAGCCCATTCTGTTTCAGCTTTATGTCTACATGTTTGTTACAGCTAACAAATCCTAACCTTGTCTGCCAAAGCTACGTTAGTATCCTAAGTTAGCTTCACTAACTGATGTGTGCCGATGTTTGTAGACACCGCTTTTAACCCTCCTATTATGTTATGGGTCAGTTTGACCCGTTGCAAATTTGAGTTGTCTGAAATACTGGTGACCCCCCCACTGAGAAAAATGTTTATTTAAAAGCTGTTAAAATAAAATAAATACAGCATATGTTCTTACATTTCATCTTTGTGAATCTTCAGAGAATTTATACTCACGTGTTATTGTTTTGACTTGAGCCTTTGCTTGTTTTTGAGTGTGTTTAAACTGTGTGGGTCAATTTTAACCATAACATCATGAATATATTTTTTGTTAACTTAATAGGAGGGTTAAAGATCTAATGAATGTAACTACATTCAGGTGCAGTCCTGATACAGGCCTTCAGGTGTATACAGCCTTTATGATCTCCATTTAAAAATATCAGAGAGAGAAATGGTTAGGGTTACATATCGTTGCTGTCCAAAGGCAAACAAGTATTGTTCTCCATAAATTGGCTGCTACCAGGGGAGGACTTTCAAGTAAAGTCAATGAAAACCGTTTTTCCCCAAGTAATTTAGAGCATTTATATTTGTCCTTTAATTTTCACACAATGTTAATGGCAGCTGTTGTGTTCAAATGGAGTAGAACAGTGAAACTTGACCAAAATGGAGATACAGATAGAGGGAAATTAAGCTCCCCAGCAGTGGGCTCTGGAGCTGCCTTTTCTGGGGTGATGAACCACCTTCCAAATTTTTTATTTTTTTTTCAAGAGTTGATCCAGAATTAGTCATCCAACATCAGTATCTGGCCTTGCTAATACTCATAGCTGAAAGCAATCAAATACACCCAACAGTGTTCTGATGTCTAGTGTAAAGCCTTCCCAGAAAGGTGGAGGCAATTACTGCTGTTGTCAAGGGGGAGTACATTTTTAGATGATGTTTTGGACCATTAGTGCACAACTCTTTGTCGTGGCAAGTAGGGGTGTGCCATATCGTATCGTACACAATAATATCACCAACATTTTTTTGAGTATTGTGATTGTTATTATTATTATATATAATTTTTTACTGTTTTTAGCAACAAAAAAAATTCACACTTTTCATATTTCCCATTATATATCTACTAGAGACAGATTTTATCTGTCCAGTATCATTCACTTTACTTCAGTCCTGGATATATGGAGATATTTGGAGTGCATTATTTAGTATCGTGACATTCTGGATCATTGACTTCTGTTACAATCTGATGAATTATTGTATTTTTTATCTCAGTTAGGGGGGTGCCGTATCATATCATATATGCAATAATAAAATTACATTTTTATTTTGTTGCAGTAGTGTATTCTTGATTTTTTTTAATTTTTAATTTTTTTTTAATTCAATGTTTTGTCATATCGCCGTGAGTATCGTTATGGCAAAATACCATGAAATATCCTTATATTATTGTAGGGCCTTATCGCCCACCCCTACTGGCAAGCCGACTTTGCCACTCAGATAAGAGTCCTTGGGCAAGACTCCCAACCCTATGTTCGCTTATGTCTGTACTGTAAGCAGTGTCTCTTTTTTAGAGAATCTGCCAAATGCATTAATCTGAATGTAACACGTGTGACAAGCTAATGTCGGTCAACCTTGTTTTAAAGCTCCCATTTGCGGACACAGCTCCAGGCCAAATGGCCGCCTCGTCTTCGTCCTCCTCAGCTGGAGGCGTGAGCGGCAGCTCAGTTACTGGATCTGGCTTCAGCGCTTCAGAGCTTATTCCTCCAAGAAAAGTCCTCTACACGTACCCCAAAGGAGCTGGAGAGATGATGGAAGGTTTGCAGACTGTCACTTCTGTTGTGTTGTGTTTTTGTTTTATTCAGGGAACTGAGAAACACCACCAACTGAACTGAGATGACCAATGTTAGTTCTTGACTTGATGTGGTCAGAGCAGCCTGAAGCCATCATTCAATTCAATTCAGTTCAAGTTTGATTGTATAGCACTTTTTACAATGATGTTGTCACAAAACAGCTTTACAGAAGTTTGAAAACAGACAGTTACAACATAATCTACCGCTCAAAAGTTTGGGATCACAGTGAAATGTTCTTGTTTTGATGGAGTATCTTCTTCCTTAACACAACAATGGACTGACGGGTCTCTAAAGAAAGTTGTTTCTTTCTGGTCATTGTGAGTCGGTCAGCAAGCCATCAACTGCTGATCTTCAGATACTAAACTAACCTAGAATGTTGTTCTCCCTTTTATACTCACTTATTAGTAGAATGTTTTTCAGCTGTGCATCACAATTGATCAAGAGTGCCCTAACAACCAATTAGTCCAATAACATCCTTAACTTGGATTGGTGGCCGTACCAGGAGATTTAGACAGAGGACTGAGAATTGCTGATAATAGGACTATATGCAAAATAAGCCTTTATACAAAATTAGGCTTTAATACAAACATTTATATTCTTCAAAAACCATCTGATACACTTACATTAATTGAGAAATGGACAATATTGTTTGTGAATTGCATGAAATTTGCATAAAATGAAATTCTAAAGTGATCCTAAACTTTTGAGCGGTAGTGTATATATGTGACAGTGGCGAGGAAAAACTCCCTCAGACTGGAGGAAGAAACCTTGGGAGGAACCAAGACTCTCAAGGGGAGACCCATCCTCCTCTGGTCAAACAGTATTTACAGTTTAATAAACTAAATACCAAAGAAAAACCAAGAGAATATCTGTTTGATGTCTGGATGGCAAAGCTTTAGAAACTACACAGGTAGAGGGAGTCTCTGACTGAGGCAGTCTCTGACTGAGGCAGTCTCTGACTGAGGCAGTCTCTGACTGAGGCAGTCTCTGACTGAGTCTTTATGTAAAGAGGGCGTGAGCTAAAACAGTCCCATCCAATCTCAATGCTGGTACATCTGGATGGCACAGTGATGTAACTGAGGTTGTTGCAGTTGTCCCAAATGGACCCGAGAGCTGGCTGTTGATGGGTGGGGAAGAGGCCCTGATGGTCAGTCTTTCAACAGCGTTCAACAGCTTCTTGCTTCTTGTGAAATAATAACTTGACTAGAAGAAAAGCTTGTTAGAGTCTACTCATATCTGTTTGGTCTAAAATAAAATTCTAAAGCTTGGTAATGAAAGGTTTCCTACAGCACACTCGGTTGAACATATAATTAATTCAAACTCTAAAAACAAGCAGTGTGCATATGAAAGTGGTTACATTAGACATTCAGTCATTGTCAAATTCTCTCTAGTCTAATCTCTTTTTAAAGTAAGCTCTGAAAAACATCCACGCTGTTATATAAAAGGCCATTGCAGGGTCTGGACGGAGTCAGTGGGCCTAAATAACCACCATCCTTTTGTTTTCGACTCTATTATGTGTCTGGGTCATTTGCCCACATGGGGACGTGTGTTTCCACCAGCCTGCACCCTGCTTTGCGTGCCCGCAGCCGGGCAGCTCTTGCCAACCTTTGGCCTCCAGAAAGAACAGGAACCATTAATGAGGGTTTAAAACCCATCTGTCCTCTAGTCCCAGTTCCGCCACCCCATTCAGCGCATGCTCCAGTTAATGTGCTTAGCTGAGTGTGAGCTTGGAAACAGTTTGGGGAGGGGTTCACACAAAGAGGATACAACTGAGAAAAGAATCAGGATCGATTACTGCTTTTGTTGGCTGTTGTCTGTTCGAGATCTTGAGTGATTTAATTTTGATGGCTGGTGCTGCCCTCCCAGTCTGCAGACTTCCTAGTCTGATTATGACACTAATTTGCATGCAGTGGAAGTGTATTGTTAGGTAATGTTTTTCCAGTCTGTTGTTTATTCATGATGTTTTGCTTGTTTGCTTTTCAGATGGCTCAGACAGATTTCTTTGTGAATCAGTATTCAGTTACCAAGTGGCATCAACTTTAAAACAAGTGAAGCATGGTAAGATGTTTGCATGGCATTTCAAACAGCCATAATATTTCAAGCAGTTTGAAAAGGTTTTCTTGTCATTAAATAATAATTAACCTCATAAATGCCACCAATTTAGTTGATGTGTGCTGATGAGTAAGGCTACAATGCTGTCAAGAAGCATTTGCTACTCTTTCTGATTTCTTCAAGCAAATTTTAATATGAGACAAAGAACGTATGGGTAAAAAATGTTATTTGCAACCTGAAATGAAATAGGAATAACGAGGCTATATTTAAAATGTAAGGAGTAGAAAGTACTGATAATGGAGTGTAAATGTAAGGAGTAGAAAGTACTGATAATGGAGTGTAAATGTAAGGAGTAGAAAGTACAGATAATGGAGTGTAAATGTAAGGAGTAGAAAGTACAGATAATGGAGTGTAAATGTAAGGAGTAGAAAGTACTGATAATGGAGTGTAAATGTAAGGAGTAGAAAGTACTGATAATGGAGTGTAAATGTAAGGAGTAGAAAGTACTGATAATGGAGTGTAAATGTAAGGAGTAGAAGGTACTGATAATGGAGTGTAAATGTAAGGAGTAGAAGGTACTGATAATGGAGTGTAAATGTAAGGAGTAGAAGGTACTGATAATGGAGTGTAAATGTAAGGAGTAGAAAGTACAGATAATGGAGTGTTAATGTAAGGAGTAGAAAGTACTGATAATGGAGTGTAAATGTAAGGAGTAGAGAGTACTGATAATGGAGTGTAAATGTAAGGAGTAGAAAGTACTGATATTGGAGTGTAAATGTAAGGAGTAGAAAGTACTGATAATGGAGTGTAAATGTAAGGAGTAGAAAGTACTGATAATGGAGTGTAAATGTAAGGAGTAGAAAGTACTGATAATGGAGTGTAAAAGTAAGGAGTAGAAAGTACTGATATTGGAGTGTAAATGTAAGGAGTAGAAAGTACTGATAATGGAGTGTATATGTAAGGAGTAGAAAGTACTGATAATGGAGTGTAAATGTAAGCAGTAGAAAGTACTGATAATGGAGTGTAAATGTAAGGAGTAGAAGTAAAAAGTAATTTGAAAAATAATTACACCAATAAACTATAAATAACAAAATTCTACTTAAGTAAGGTAACAAAGTATTTGTACTTTGTTACTTGACACCTCTGGTTATTTGCTGCAGGTACATTTGCTGTCCAACATGGTTGACCCCGTTGGTAAAAAGAAGCTTCTTTAGTTGTTAAAATGTACCAGTTTTAGTTGTTAATCAGGGTAAATTATACTAGATACACTCAGGTTTGATTACTGTCAGCCCTCTGAAATTAACATCCCCTTCATATGTGTCTTCAGCCATTTGAAGCCATTTAAATACAAATGTATTTAAAAAATATCAGTCAAGATGTTTACAAAGCCTTTTCCCAGACAGTGGGACAGTGGGTTTGACCAAAAGAACCCTGCTTCTTGCACTGCTTCTCTTCAGGCTTCTTAGAACCTTGATGCTATTCAGGGAACTAGCCTGTATTTGCACCAGTTTTTTCAAGAACCATGGAATGTCAAAAGCTACGTCATCAACAGAGGGCCTTGCACAACGGTGGCAAACAGTAGTAACATTATGACGGAGCACATAGATTACCTGTGACCGTTTGTGCTGTTTTTACAGATGTTGTTTTAATTTAAAAAGCCAACATGGATCAATTATTGGGCATAAAATGATGTAGAAGTCTTCAGTAGAACACTGCATGCTCTTCAGTGGTGTTGTCACCATTGCCTTCTTTTTTCTTATGCTCAAGAATTTATATTATTACCTATTATTCGTTGGTTCCAGCTGAAAGACAAAATCAGTCAACCTACCTTGCAACCGTAATACATTGAGGGTAACCCTCATTTACAATGCAACAGAGCATTCACAACCTAAGGGGACTGAAAATACAGTAAAATTAGAATCAAGTATTTAATCAGGGTAGCTAAAATAAAGAATTTCATGAGTAAAACAATAAGAATTAAATGATAAAAATATTAGAAAAACAGGCAAACAATATAAAAATTAATAAATAAATAAATAAAGAGATAATAATCAGACAATAGAATATAAACATAAGTAATAGAAAGTAAATTAAATACAAATAAATTATTCTTAATCTAAATCTTCTAAATCTTCTTAATCTTTAATTTATATTTAAATGATAAAAATAAAACAAAGTGTCAAACCCAGATTGATAAAATGGATAGATAAAAGGACTGATAAAATATGTAAAAAAGGCCAAAAATAGAACAGGAAATCAAATAAATTAAAAAAAAATAGCTAAAGGTAAAACAGAAAAATTAAGACAAATAAAATAAATAAAAGGCAAAAGAAAAACTCAGTTAAAACAGTTACAGGCTGTGTGAAGATGGTTAGAAACTTAAAGTTTAAAATGATTTAGTTACACCAGTGAGTTTCTTGCAGTGAATTCCAGCTCACTGGTGCACTGTAGCTAAAAGCAGATTTTCCCAGCTCATGAAATGGTGTTTATGGGCCAGTTGTCAGGCGTATACCACTGCTGACCAAAAATTTGGTCTTGGGTCCCGTTCCTGTAGGGTCCCGTTACATCTGGAGTAAAGCTAACACTTCATTTCACTATACAAACATCATACCAACAGTCAAACATGGTGAGGGTAGTGTGATGGTCTGAGGCTGGAAAATGTTCACCTGTCAGTTCCGGACCTACAGTTCAAGCGCGTTGGGGTTATGCAACAGGCCAGTGATCCGAAGCACACAAGCCAGTCCACCTCTGATTTACTCAAAAGAAATAAAATTAAGGTTTCAGATCTAATTTAGCCACCCTCCAACGTAGCCGAATTAGATCAGTTTAGCAGATAATGAAGGTTTTAAATAAGTCTTTGTCATCAATAAATGGAATAATCATTTAAAAGCTGCATCTGGACTTTACTCCTGTTGTCATAATCTTATAATACAATTAGTCATATATGCTGAAACATTTAAATGCAGCAAATTAGCAACAATAGAAGAAATCAAGTGAGGGGCAAATACTTTTTCACAATACTGTAGATGTTTCATGACTCTGCAAAGGTTCTGTGCTTACTCAGGTTGCCTTTGTCTTATATAGCGTTTTTGTTTGAGGATCTGAAACCGTATCCTCAGCAACAGTGAAACAGCATTGTTACTGTAGTCTGAGTAATGCTGAGTAACCCATGATCTTATTTTTTAGATCAGCAAGTATCTCGTATGGAGAAGCTGGCCAGCCTGGTGGAGGAGCTGGAGGCGGACGAGTGGAAATATAAACCTATTGAACAGTTACTGGGCTTTACAACCTCATAACTAAATGCATGTTGTAGCTTGTATCAATTTGTCTGTAGTGTTTTTATTAAATTTTTTTTTAACCTAAGCAAATTGTGTTTATACACATTTTCACTTTTTAATTGAACATGGGTGCTGTAGCTATGCTGTGTATAACTATGGTCTTAAGTGACACAGATCATCTTTTGTTACAGTAACTGTTTTCATGGAAATAAAGTTTTAATCTAAGTTATATGAACAAAAAGAAATCTGAGAGAAAAGTTATTAGATTGGTGTTCACATTGGTGTTAACTGTCCTTAAGTATTATTTTGGAAGATTCAAGGTGTTAAGTATTATTAAATAGGAATTTTTGTTTTATTTAATTATATTTTCGAGAGGGTAAAAAGTACATCTTTGTTTACTTTGTGTTAGAACTTCCGGTGAATATGTTGATACTAATTACAAGCAAAACGACAACAAACATATAAAATGAATAGCATAACATGTTCAGTTAGAGGGAATCAGTAATTGGAAGAAGAGGAAAACTTAAACAACAGTTACAACAGAGTCAGCACATAAATATCAGAGTGTTGGGGGGCTGCCTTCCAAAGAAGAGGACCTGCGTCTCTGACTGAAGCACTAAATTTAAAACATCCACCCAAAACCTCCGTATGTCTGTTCTTACCGTTCTGTGGAGGAGAACCAGCACCAGAGCTTCCTTATCCAGAGAAATGTCTCGCTTATGAAGCTCAGAGGAAGCAGACGTGTCGGGTGTTTGCTAGTTAAGTAACTGTTTTCTGATCAGTGTCCACCGCGCTAGGCTATCTGGACTGTAACTAACACCCACGCAGAGTGGCTCGGGCAGCTGGCTGGACTTGGGTTTAACCGGCTTTCAGAAATATAACATCACCGTCTTTGTGTAGGAGGACACGCCCACCTTCCCACTGTGCAGGTACTGATACGCTTCAGTACTTTTATAGTTTTTCATTACTGAACCGTCTACACCTTCCAACAGTACAGAGTAATTAAACATGTTGCCGTAGGTAACCTCAGACCACCTTTTCATATAATCCACCCACTGTGTTATTAACCTTGGATAAGAGACTTTTGTCCCACTAGAACGTCTTACTGTCTCTCTGTAACTGTATTCATTTTAGTTAGCTGACCAGAAGTTCTAACACAAAGGTGGAAGAAACACGCTTGAAAGTGGGTCTGGCGAATTACGATAAATAGTTCAAGTTTCAAGTTTATTTGTCATTTGCACATCATGTCAGGACATAACATGCATTGAAATGTTTGGGGTGAGGCTCACATACAACTCTACAGCAAGGCTGCATTATATATGTAAAAACAGTGTAAACATACAATAAATAGACAATATTAAAGTAAAAATAAGCTAGAATATATACATATAGTTATAACTGAAATAAATAAAGGACTATACAAAACACACACAAGATATATACATGAGATATACAGGAGGACATATGTAGAAACCTTTGCATAGGCAGGTTATCTAAGAAGATATATCTATTTAAAGTGACTTAGTGATATTGTCCAAAGCAGCGATATCAGAATAAATAATATAATAGTGTAACATAATGTAATATAGTAGTAATATTAGAATAAATAATATAATAGTGTAACATAATGTAATATAGCAGTAATATTAGAATAAATAATAGTATATGATATAGCAGTGATATCTATAAATAATATAATAGTATAATGTAATGTAATATAGCAGCGATATCAGAATAAATAATATAATAGTGTAACATAATGTAATATAGCAGTGATATTAGAATAAATAATACAATAGTATAATGAAATGTAATATAGCAGTGATATCTATAAATAATATAATAGTATAATGTAATGTAATATAGCAGCGATATCAGAATAAATAATATAATAGTATAATGTAATGTAATACAGCAGTGATATCAATAAATAATATAATAGTATAATGTAATGTAATATAGTAGTGATATCAATAAATAATATAATAGTATAATGTAATATAGCAGTGATATCAATGAATAATATAATAGTATAATGTAATGTAATATAGCAGTGATATCAATGAATAATATAATAGTATAATGTAATGTAATATAGCAGTGATATTAATAAATAATATAATAGTATAATGTAATGTAATATAGCAATGATATCAATGAATAATATAATAGTATAATGTAATGTAATATAGCAGTGATATTAATAAATAATATAATAGTATAATGTAATGTAATATAGCAGTGATATCAATAAATAATATAATAGTATAATGTAATGTAATATAGCAGTGATATCAATGAATAATATAATAGTATAATGTAACGTAATATAGCAGTGATATCAATGAATAATATAATAGTATAATGTAATGTAATATAGCAGTGATATCAATAAATAATATAATAGTATAATGTAATATAGCAGTGATATCAATAAATAAAATAATAGTATAATGTAATGTAATATAGCAGTGATATCAATGAATAATATAATAGTATAATGTAATGTAATATAGCAGTGATATCAATGAATAATATAATAGTATAATGTAATATAGCAGTGATATCAATAAATAATATAATAGTATAATGTAATATAGCAGTGATATCTATAAATAATGTAATAGTATAATGTAATGTAATATAGCAGTGATATCAATGAATAATATAATAGTATAATGTAATATAGCAGTGATATCAATAAATAAAATAATAGTATAATGTAATGTAATATAGCAGTGATATCAATGAATAATATAATAGTATAATGTAATGTAATATAGCAGTGATATCAATGAATAATATAATAGTATAATGTAATGTAATATAGCAGTGATATTAATAAATAATATAATAGTATAATGTAATGTAATATAGCAGTGATATCAATAAATAACATAATAGTATAATGTAATGTAATATAGCAGTGATATCAATGAATAATATAATAGTATAATGTAATATAGCAGTGATATCAATAAATAATATAATAGTATAATGTAATATAGCAGTGATATCAATGAATAATATAATAGTATAATGTAATATATCAGTGATATCAATGAATAATATAATAGTATAATGTAATGTAATATATCAGTGATATCAATGAATAATATAGTAGTATAATGTAATATAGCAGTGACACATTCATGAGTGTACAGGGAATACAGGTGGAGGTGGAGGGAAATACTGTGGAGGGAAATACTGTGAGTAGAGTAGGGACAGCTCTATGTCCGTCCTATCTCAAGACGTGTCAATGGCGAACGACATGAAGTCTGTTTTCTTCAGACGTGAGAGCAGGACACACGAGCAGTCCTTCTCTAAAACCTCCACTCTTCTCACTGCAGTGTTATCTGATAACGGTACTCGATGGAACAAGTCTACGACAGTTTTCTTTGTTTTCTTTGTTTTTTTCTTTATCAACACGGCTGCCGTGAAAGGTTGTCTAGCTCTTGCTAAGTTCCACGATACGCGCAGAGACACCGTTGTTGCGTTTTCTAACACAGATTAAGGGTCTGTCTCAAATCCTAGTGAGTGTCTAAGTAGGCTGTCTAGGTAGCAGCTGTGTAAGTATCAGTGTTCTCTCCTCATCTCTCCTCATAAAACAGATTACTGAGACGCTCTAGTTAGAGAGAGACTGCGTCACGGCTTGTTCCCGCACACTGCAGCACAGGACTGGTGGTTTAGCTGGTTGCTAAGCTACCGACCAGCATCCAAACCAATAGCCCGAGGCTTAAAAATCTGCTAGCATAAATGCTAATGGCTCGAGTATAAAAGTGTAAATGGTGAAGGACTCGTTACAGAGTTGATAATAAAATACTGTTTTGTGTGATTATATGACCAGAAACACATTAAAACTCTAGAGAGAATCAAAATAACTCACATTTTAAAACCACTTCACTGCTCGTAGATTTGTAGAATCATCATGGGATTGTCTTAGCGGCTGAGGAAGCGTTCGATGCTTCTTTAAAATCAGGTGTAAATAAGGTTTCTCAGTAGACAGCATGTTTAAGGTATGTAAGAATTGGGACAGTCTACATGTCAGAAGCGCATACTATGCCGTAAAAAAGCTGCCAATGTAGGAGCTCACTAGGTTTTGAGACACACCTGTTGTTTTATGGATGGTAGCAGTGCTCTCATATTTCAGGTACCTGTGTTCCAGAACTTATTTATGTGGATCCACCACCTCTTAGACGTCTTTTTTTTTTGTGGGACACCAAAAACTATTCGTCCAGTAGCATCTCTGAGATTTTATGGTTGCAGCTCCTTACTGCATTCATTGAAGCTAGGATTATTTTATTGTATAGAATGCTACTATGTTAGATGAACACTTGAAGCACTGTTGTGTCTATGCGTTCCAGGACCTTTTCCCTCACTGCCACTTGCTGGATCACCCCACCTTTAGTGTTCCATTACCTGATGTTTTACAAATTAAGCACTGGATGGTAGTAACAGAATGGTAGTAGGCAGCAATCGAACTTAATCTTTTGTCTTCGACTCTGATTTTGCTGGAAAGTTTAATTGAAATGGCTGTGGCGCTTTATGTTAGCCACCTTGCATACAGCTACAGCTCGAGCGCATAGTAAGCTAGCTGGCTTAGCGTTAGCACGGTCTGGTGAAATTAAACTAAACTCGTCCGTCCAGACAGAACTAAACTGTCTATTTTTGTTTAGCTGGCTGTGTTTTTGTACTACCAGGAGTCACATATGCTGTGTTCTACAGAGGAAGCTCGTCAACCGTTGGCTATACTGCTCTGCTCTCGTATTTTAGTTGTAAGGTAAATACACAAACCGCCGGCCGCCTATTGGGGGACACCGCTCTAGACCCTCTAAGTACTTGTTAGAAATGTTAAAAGCCTAATCAGTAACGTTCCTGTACATTTAAATGGATTGTTTGTATTAAAGTGCATGTTTAGTAAAACTGCCCACAACTGCAGTGACAGTAGAAGTTTGGGCACTCTGGTCAAAATCACTGTTATTGTGAATAGTTCTGTTATTGTGAATAGTTCTGTTATTGTGAATAGTTCTGTTATTGTGATGTGAAGTGAGATAAACTGATCACCGAAAAGCATAAAGTTAAAAGTAAAATGTTGCTTTTAATTTTCAGAAGAGATTAGTATATTGTTTTTATTATTATTTTACTTTTGCTTTAAGCCCTTTTCTTTTATATTATTATCATTTTGTAAAACACGAAAATCAAATGCAATCTTACTTAAAACAATAATGTCTCATCGTTAACTTCATGTCTTTTTAAAATCAGCTCATCTTTTACCCACTTAATTCACAGAAACAGAAACATTTTAATGAGGGGTGCCCAAACCTTTAAATATGTATTTTGAACTCCATACTTCATCTATAACAGCGTACTCTGACACAGTACCCATACTTTAAGTAGAGTTTCTCTGTACTTTCTCATTCTTCTGCTACTTTCCAGCTGGATATGTGGCTGCCGGATCTGTAATATGTCCTGATTTATTTCTGAGCTTGTAACGACTATCCTGGAGTTTTCTGCTGCTTCTGCAAGCAGGACTTACAAATGCTGTGTTCTACAGAGGGAGCTTGTCAACCGTTGGTTATACGGCTCTGCTCTGGTATTTTAGTCGTAAGGTAAATACACAAACATAGGTGTTTGGTGGGCCACCTATTGGGGAAAACTGATTTAGACCCTCTAAGTACTTGTTAGAAATGTTAAAAGCCCAATCAGTAAAGTTTCTGTACATTTAAATGGATTGTTTGTATTAAAGTGTATGTTTAGTAAAACTGTCCACAACTGCAGTGACAGTAGACTGTTATTGTGAATAGTTCTGTTATTGTGAATAGTTCTGTTATTGTGAATAGTTCTGTTATTGTGATGTGAAGTGAGATGAACTGATCACCGAAAAGCATAAAGTTAAAGGTGAAATGTTGTTTTTAACTTTTCAGAAGAGATTAGTATATTGTTTTTATCATTATTTTACTTTTGCTTTGAGCCCTTTTCTTTTATATTGTTATCATTTTGTAAAACACGAAAATCAAATCTTACTTAAAACAATAATGTTGCATCGTTAACTTCCCACTTAGCAATTCACAGAAACAGAAACATTTTAATGAGGGGTGCCCGAACCTTTGAATGTTAACCACCCCACGCTTAACCAAACCAAGAACTTTACAGTGTTAAAGTGTTTAAAACCCTCACACAAGTATATTCTTGGCTCCATACTTCATCTATAACAGCGTACTCTGACACAGTACCCATACTTTAAGTAGAGTTTCTCTGTACTTTCTCATTCTTCTGCTACTTTCCAGTCATATATATGGCTGTCAGATCTGTAACATGTCCTGATTTATTTCTGAGCTTGTAATGACTATCCTGGAGTTTCTGCTGCTTCTCCAAGATTCAGACTTTGACTGTAAGAGCTCTTTTTAAAACTTTTAAAATGACCTGCTTTTGTCTAAGTACGTGCAGAGAGCTGGTCAACCTGTGATACATACTTATTTCTTATTATAAGGCCCGTCAACCAAAAGCAGCAGTATGTTTTTGTCCTCGGTCTATTGTGCAGCCCTTCGCTGGAGATGGAGGACAAAAAGCTTGAGCTTTGTTTTTCCACACGCCTGCACAGTTGCTATTAATTTCAGTGCTGTGGGCTGTGAGCTTCTCCTCCCCCTTAAAGAGAGAGAGAGAGAGAGAGAGAGAGAGAGAGAGAGAGAGAGAGAGCTCACAGCAGCGACTGGAGAAACCAGAGAGGACAAAAGCGAGGGGGGTGAGGGTAAAGAAATAGTAAAGAATGCCTTGTCCTAAGCTGAACATGGTGACAGACACATGTCACGGCAGATGATTCTGTTCAAAACAAGCTCTCGGCACACAAACATCCATCCACGGAGCAGCCGCCGCCGAGGGCTTCATGGTCCTCAAAACATTGAAGGACAAATTCATTCAAAGTCCTTCAGTGATGAGTGTGTGGACTGTGTTTGGGTGAGAGTGTGTTTGTCTCTGAGAGGAGAACACACTGTTAACCGACCCCTGTTTACGTGTCACTTCCCCCCCGAAACTTGACATAGCTGCTTTGTGGGACGACGCGCTCCGATGGATGTTTTGCATCGAATGAAAGAAAAAAAAAAGCAGGACGAATGTACAGAATGTACTGTTCTGCTCCCTAGCGATTGTCCACTTTGTGGGCGTCACCAGCCTAACAAAGTGAACCACTGGGTCCTAAAGAAGCCTGGACTCTGTACTCCTATATCTATATGGTTTGCTCACAACAAAGCCTTTGTGTGAGTGTGCAATTTAAAAAAAAGTGACTTTGGAAATTGCAGTTGCTGTTTAGTGTGCATTCATATGTACAGTATTGATATTTATTTGCTTATTATTATTTTTATTGTGATTAATTTTTTTTTTTATCAGCCTGAAAGCAGTTTTCAGTTTTCAGCAAGTGAAAGCAGATGCGGGACATACTAACAACATGCAAATCAGCAGCATACTGTGTGCTATGTACTGGGACGACGTACACGTGCCATTGTACTTCTTCTCCTCCCTCTCGGAGAACAGTTTGTCCAGCACTCACGTGTACTCTCCACACATCTGTGTAAGCTGGCTGCCTGCCAAAAAACTTTGGTAAAGCAATCCATATATAAAGATGTATGTATGCACTGGGCAAACGGAGTGAAGTGAATCTCAGAGCTGTTCGTGTTTGCTTTACAAGAAGCTTTTTGGGCTTATCAACAAGTTTGACACCTGTACGCATTATTTTACACTTTTTTATTCCTAATGGGAAAATTATTTTCCAGTGTTCAGTACCGCTCAAATGTTTAGGATCACTTTAGAATTCATTTCATGCAATTTAAGTGTATCAGATGATTTTTAAAGAATAAAAATGTTTGTATTAAATTCTATTTTTGTATAGAGGCTTATTTTGCATATAGTATATTATCAGTAATTCTCAGTCCTCTGTCTAAATCTCCCGGTACGGCCGCCAATCCAAGTTAAGGATGTTATTGGACTAATTGGTTGTTAGGACACTCTTGCTCAATTGTGATGCACAGCTGAAAAACATTCTACTAATAAGTGAGTATAAAAGGGAACAACATTCTAGGTTAGTTTAGTATCTGAAGATCAGCAGTTGATGGCTTGCTGACCGACTCACAATGACCAGAAAGAAACAACTTTCTTTAGAGACCCGTCAGTACATTGTTGTGTTAAGGAAGAAGATACTCCATTAAAACAAGAACATGATCCCAAACTTTTAAGTGGTAGTATATGTGTATTGTATTTTCAGTTTAAATGGCTGAAATGTTTCAGTGTCTGTTGTGAGATGTAATACACAGTAATTAAAAGGTTCAGGTACAAAACGTGAGCACATAATAACTATAATAACAAACATGCTGACGTCCTAGACTAAAATCTCAGTGGCTGTTATGGCATGTTTAGTGGAGTTCCTGAATAAATGCTCATGCACTTCTTTACTACTTTATATTGTTTTATAGGTGTTTTTGTACTGGGCATGTCCTTTTAATTGCAAGCTGCCAGTTAAGGAAAACAACAGATAAGGAAAAGATTGTTTATCTACTATGTCATATACAGTGTATGTACATGCTTTTCAGGTGTCTATATGTTTTGCAGCCTACTAGTACTAGAACATCTACTAATCTACTAAATCCACTAATATTACAGTAAATACAAATAACATTAGTGCAGTAAGTAGTAGGCCAGTTTTACAACTCCAAATCAGAAATGGTTGGGACGGTTTGTTCAAATAATATTAAATTGTATTATTAATAAATACAATTAATTGGAGCCCCCCCCCCCATCATATATGGTGGAATCTTTCACTTCTTTCTTTCAGGAACATTGTTTGCACATCTCAATACTTTTCTTAGACATTTGTTGGCAAACTGGCAACCTCTTCCCATCCTTGCTCCTGAAGGACAGGGCCTTTTCTGGATGCTGGATGATTTGTACCAACCCATGATTGCAGCACGTCATTATCTACTTTATTACCTCATTATTAGCCCTAAATTGCCCCTATTTCAGCTTTTTTTGGAATGTGTTTCAGGCCTCAATGACAGGAGTGGATGTATAATTACAAATTAAACCGACCCAGCTTTTTCTAACGAGGGGTTGCAGTTGTTGTTATCAGCCTGGCTTTACTAATCAGTACAACAGTGTTATTTATTGTCTGCTGCTGCTGAAACTTAACAAAAGTGGCTGGAGATATCTGAAACCAGACTCGTACTTTGTACTTTGTATTTAGTATAATGATATATGTGAGTTTTACAAGCGGTTACAGACTTATTGTAAAGATAATGTGTTTTGAATGTTGTGTATGTGTTATCATTTAATTACATTATAACAAAAATTGAGCACAAATAATAATGATGGCAGAAAAAGTATTTCTGAAGCAAAGATGTAGGAGAACTACTTTTGGTTCACTAAAGAACTTAATGTTAAGCTTATGTAGCAACTATTCCTCTTAAAACCACACATTCAAGCAAAGTAGCAAAGAAGCAAAGAAATCTCCAGGACCTTCAGGTCACTTTTCTCAGAATTCGGCTCTCGTCAGGGAGAACCTTATTTCTGGTAATGTCATCAGATGAACTGTGATAGAATGCTGATGCATTTCGGACTATGCAATATTGCATCATGGTGCACACTGACTCCACTAGAGGCGCTATACCCAGTCAAATCAATGCAGACTCCAGCTCCTTTTGTTTGCTGCCTGTTGCAAGTACACTGCAGGTTACTACAAATGCCCTGGCAATTAAAGACCTTGTTTCACGCTGAAATTATAGTATGATTCAGGCACTGGAGTAGCTGCTACCTTAATTGTAGGAATAGGTGATTCCTGTGCAGTAATTTAATGTTGCATCACAGCCTGCAGTCTACACGGCTGCTCTCTATTTTGCCCTCACAGCTTGTATCCCTTCAGGATGTGAGGGAAACACAATGAACTGTAAAAGTGCTACACACAAGTCACACAAAGATAACTTTTTATTATTTGTGCTAAAGTTAATGTGGTGAGAGTAGAACTAACTTTGTATCAGTGAGGTTCCAACTTATCACACAGACACACTGTTATCATCTGTGTGTGTGTGTGTTTTAGTACAGTCAGGGCAGACAGGCTTGACCAGCCTGTAAAGACATTATGCACTGTAATCTGTGAACTGTTGTATTGTTCCCTCCACCCGTCCTCTCCCACCCTGTCTAGGGAAGGGGCCGACAGCTCCCTCGAGTTTTCCTGCTCAGGCCAACTGCAGCTTGTAGCACATATATGAATAAAAGTCGTCTTATATATCTATACAAATCCCTGTTTTTTTGTATTCTCTTAGATATATGGTCACTAATTATTTCTCAGTACCAATGCACATGTTCACACTACATTAACATATCTTTTAGAAAAGTATAGACAAGCAAATCCAACCTATATTATATTTTGAATGCTGGTATGCTGGTCAAAAGCAGTGAAAGTTAATATGGTGGTCATTAGTATAACCAGTATATCATCACTATCAAATAGTAAATAGTAAAATAGTAAACGTTCTTTAATCTCAATGTAAAGTCAATATAAAGAGGTTTTATTCCAAGCTATTTTGGAGCATTTCTGTTGGTCCATTCATTCATAAAACTTTTACAGAATATAAAGAGCAGCTGTTGTGTTTAAATAATATAGAAGAATGAAAATCGACAAAAATGGACATATGTTTTTCTTTGGACAGCGACGATATGTTGTGTTTTAGATGCTGGTATGCTGGTCTACTGACATTTTTAGAATATATATTGTCCTGTTTTACTCACATCTTTAAGTATTTAAGGAAAATTAATTCAACTGTGGTTGCCAAATATCATAAAAAGCATGTTGTCATATAACTAGTGTTCCTTTTTTTGTCGTCTATGCATGTTCTGTTTGGCAAAATCATGTGTGCTGCTTTACTGTTGCTGTTGTTTTTTTTAATTATAGACCAAGTAAGTGTCTCAACAGGAAAAGCACAGAGCCTAACAAACTTCAGTTAGGCTGATAAGTACTCCAGAACTTTCAGTACAGTTCAGTAGGAAAGTCTTGGAGGAGTCTTTTACTCGTCTTCTGTTTGTAAAGCTACAAAAACTTGTACTTGAGTTTTCCTGAAGTAACTTCAGCTTGAGTCTGAGTTTAATCGACTCTAGTGCTTGTGTTTTAGCCTAAACTACCTTAAAAACAGCGCATAAACGCAAGTTTTCTACTGAAAGTTGCCAAATTCAAAGCACTAATGTCCACCCGGGTCGGCAGGGTGTGATGTTTTGCCCCGACTTGTCCTGTAGCGAGACAAAAGGCTGCCCCTGCACCCCCAGCCTGATGTTACCGGGCAGAGTGGAACGCTCGGGACGTGAGCTCAACGCTGATTGGCTGGCGAGTCTCGGAGCAGCCAGGGAGGCTCAGCACTCAGGCTGAAAACTGATTGGCTGTCGGGTTGCCGAGGGGGGCGTGCGCGGCTGCAGCTGGTGCGGAGCTATTTAAACAGCTTTGTTCGGATTCATGACATCAGTCTGTGGAGAAGGAACAGACGGGGGGACGCAGAAGAACAAAACAGCACTGAAAAACAGCTCCTTTGTTACTTCCAGCACTCTGTTTTTCGAGGGGAATTAACTGTATCACCCGCAGCACTGGACTGGCATCGATAACGTACCTCAGCAGCTCTGTTTTGGTGAGTGTTTTGATCTGGAAGATCTTTTTTGGTCTATTTTCTATTCATACTGACTGAGGTAGTAAACGTTAACTTGCTACGTTTCAGCAAAACCCTCACCGCCCACAGCTCCATCTGTTACTAAATGCTGTAGTCAGCTGCGTGGTGTTGTCTGCAGAGGGAAAAAAATCGTGTAAAGCTTAAAAAAAACAAGTGAAGTCAGTTCTTTGTGTGCTGGCGGTGCAGCGGATTACTGTTTGACTGGCTGCTAGAAAGTTCTCCTGTGTTGACGTAGCAGCATCGCCTTTGTTCTCATCATGTCAATCGTTTTGATTTCAGAAGTTGGAAAAGAGGTTCATTTCGAGCTGACGAGAGAAACATCGCCCGACAGAGTCATGCATAAAGAAAGAAGTGCTGGTGTTTGTGCAGCTGAAGCCTCAGCCAAGCGCCTGTCCTGGAGCTCCCTGGTGCAGAAGCTAAGCCACAGCCTGGACTCCGACTCCGAGAGCAACAGCAGCAGAGACGATGTGTCTGACACTGGTAGGTCTCTCTGACTTGTTTGTGACTGAATCTTGCATCATGGATTTATTCACTGTAGAGCTGTAGAGGCACACACAGAGTGGCTATCACTGTTTAAGTTACCTCAGCTTGAATTCCCTATAAGCTTATGCTCATCCTCTCACTTTGGGATCATTTAGGTCTAAAGTAAACAAGAATAAGTCACTTTCTTCACCAGTGTCCTGCAGAACTAACGTCTCATTGTCTCTTTCAGGTTCCATATCTCTGCCCGACTTGTGCACCCTTGATGGTGACATGTTTTTCGACCCAATGGAAGAGAGCCTGTGCAAAGAAGTGGTGCAGCTGATTGCTCACAGCCTGATAGAAGCGAAAGACGGCACCCTCCACTGCTCCAAACTGCTCATCCCCGAGAAACTCCTGGAGCACATCGGCCAGGAGCTCGTGCATTTGGCCGCGAGCGAGCCGTGCGGCCTGCGGGGAGCACTGATCGACCTCTGTGTGGAGCAGGGGGACACTTACAAGTCCGTGGGGCAGATAGCGGCGGACCCTTACCTTGTCCCCACCTTTCAGCTCACACTTGTACTGAGACTGGAGTCAGGAGGCATATGGCCTAAAATCCAAGGCCTGTTTGCCACCAAGTCCTCCTCGGCTCCAGCTTTAAAACATGCCCTTAAACTAAGCACTGGCTTCAGGGTGATCAAGAGGAAGCTCTACAGCTCTGAAGAGCTGCTTATTGAAGAATGTTGAAGACAAACTCAGCTTGGACCTCCAGCAGCTGTCTGTCGTATTCTCAGTGAAACCCCTTGTCACTTTTTTGTGACGTAAACCTTTTTATAATGAAGTTGTACTGCAGTAGTGAAGATATTACCTGACTGCAAATCTCCATATCCTGTTGTCACCAGGGTGCTTATAGAAAAGAACTTGGGGTACACTGTTCGTCAAATTGATGAACATGCTTGTATTCAACGATTGCTGTATGTACAAGTGATGGATTACTGCGTTCATGTGTTGCACTTCTTTCAGGTAGACTTCTAACCTGACAGGTGCTGTTTTGTTGACTGATTTAAAAAAACGTTTACCTCAGTTTCTACGGAAACCTGCTGTGGCAGCTATTTCGTCTTGTAAACTTGATTTGCTTGTGTTTCATGGAAGATTGGTTTTAACTTTTTTTTTTTTAATTATTATTATTTGGCAAGTGCCATTTTATGAACCGACACGTTTGGCCTTCATTTAAAAAGGACCCATGCCTTTTTATTTTATTTGATTTTATTTTTTTTATTTTAAAACTCATGCATATTCTCCTGTGCATCATTTACTTATTTGATATTCAAATACTCCGTTGCATTTTTGTATGTTCATTTAAGGAAATACAGAAAAATAAATTATTTTTTGAAGAAAAACCTCCATGTCTTTCTCTGCTTTGATGCATATGGTTGAGAGCTCGTAGCTCAGTTACCAGCAGAACCATCACTGGACCAGATTTGTGCAGAAAAGTTGACCTACTTTTAGCATAAGCTAAACTTGGCCTTTGCTATCAGAGTGAGGTTTGCATGGACGATTAATATTTTGAAGCAGCAATGTAGGTTCCTTAATGGTCAGGCCCACTGGACCACCACAGAGCAGATATTATTCAGATGGTGGGACATTCCCAGTACTGCAGTGACACTGATGTGGTGGTGGGATAGCAAAGAATGCAGAGAATCAGATGGACTACAGTCTGTAATACAAGTGTCCAGTGAGTGTAAAGCTTTGACATGGTCTGAAAGCTCCTCTGACCAGTTTTTAATAATTGTTTTAGGCTATTCAGGGTAACACACAGCAGCACACGCACATATTTCAATGTTTTTATTCTCCATGTACTCAGATATGCTACTTCTCTCAGTTTTAATCCAAATATTACATAGGGCTGCCATGGTAACGCTTATTAAAATTCATTCTAATTGGTAGGAAAGGATCATAAAAGATGAGTTCTAAAACTCCACACAACCTATACATATGCACATGTGCTATACTATATAGTCTTGAGTATTTAGTCTTATAGTCATCTCTAAAAGATTAACTAGGTTTATGGGCTATGGGTGGATTCATCTGATTAATATAACTAAATATTTTAGGATGCTATGATGAGGCACTCTTTAAAAAACAGGTATCACTGATGGCACCTCACGCTGACCATACACTAGAAGACTTAAAAGACTCTGAAAAGACATTTAATAAACTAAAGTTGGACAACCTCTTACATCTAAAGACTAGTCACAGACTTTTAGTCACAGGCTATGATTTTGCAAAGACTGGGGGTCTTTTTTCTCGTCCTAGCGTTCTGATAAAATGAATTGTGTTTAATATTATAAGTCTTAAGTCTTGTCTCATGTAAATAATTATATAATAATAGGAGAGCTCTGTTCACCACCATTTGGGGAGCTGCAAGGCAAGTACAGGACTGTCTGGTGGGTAAAGAAGTTAGACATAGTGAGGGTTTGGAAATCGTGGTTCTCTTGGACTGTACAGAAGGAAGAGAAACTAGTGGAGCTGTGGAGTGAGCTGTGGAGTGAGCAAGAGTGTCTCTTTGGCATGTCTTCTGGAAAAGAAGAAAAGATGGACAGAAATCACTGAAATCCAGCCAAACAGGGCCACAGTGTTTACAATTAATCTATGTTATCTGCTTCAATCATATTTATTGGAAATAATCTCAATAGGAATCTAGTAATCAGTCCTGTAAATAGAGACTCTGAAAGACCTCCAGTCTAGTGACAGTGACTAGTCTTCAGATGTGAGAGGGTGTCTGACTTTAGTCTATTAAACATCTTTTCAGAGTCTTTTAAAAGTCTTCTAGTGTATGATCAGCATAATTCGTGACCCCATGTCGCCGACCAGTCATGTAGTGTGAACAGCACAAAGACCTGACCACTCAAACAGTCGTGTAGTGTGAACAGCACAAAGACCTGACCACTCAAACAGTCGTGTAGTGTGAACAGCACAAAGACCTGACCACTCAAACAGTCGTGTAGTGTGAACAGCACAAAGACCTGACCACTCAAACAGTCGTGTAGTGTGAACCGGGCATTACTCTTCCTTAAAGAGTTGTTTCAGGAACCAAAAGTAATTATTTTATGGCATCCTGTCGAGAACTTCAGCACACCTTTATTCTTAGGAGTGTAGTAAATGTTCAACCACAGTCTTTAATTATGAACCTTCTTGATTGGGTAGTTCATTTTTGAAAACACTGATGAAGGGAATGATTAGAGATCCCCCTTTACTTGTCAGTTATCTTTATCAATATATAAACATGATCAGAATTCATCTAGGCACTGTGTTTTAATCATATGCATTGATCTGGATATCATAAGTCTTTTCTTATGTCAGGACCTGAACATTAGACCCCTTTACTGTACTGCTGTGTCAGGACTACTATCTCTTGGACCTTGGGGATTGTTTTGTGCTTTTCAGGTGTCGTCGCATTCAGAGCGTTCCTGTTGAAGGACTGCAAGAGAACAAGGTATCTCAGTGACGCACAGGTGACTTCTCCTCAGTATGGCCTACGTATGTCTGTACAACGTGACAAAGTAAGTCGCTTCTAGGCCAGAAGACCACAGTCCGTATTTCCCATTCAGAGACCCTCCAGCTGTCCAGTTCAACAGAATCTCAGGGCAGCTTTCGTGTCCGGTGTCACAGAAAAATGGGGTCAATTTCTGGAGCCTTGGCTCCGTTCAAGGTTTTTGTTGCCATGTGCTTGCTCATCGGATTGTGAAGGACCTGAACTTTAAATGCTGTTTAATGACATGGGATCCCCAGTGAGATGAGGATCTTTTGCCGACTGAATCTACTGAAGATACTGTTCAGTTCTGTTTCTGAACCAACTCGAGTCGACATTAGTTTTGATCTGTAACGATTGTATTTGTAGAAAATGTATATGTAGACTATATACTTTACATACAGTTTCATAAGTACTTGGGAATTAAACCCACTCTTCAGAGTTAAATGCTCAAAAACTGGCCTGTACATATTATTATAAATAGAGATTTTTTTAAAAAGATTTGTCAGGGTTTTTGTTGCTATCCTTATCAGTTGCTGCTTGTTTGTGGCTTTTTTGCCTTCAGTTTTGTGCTCAGTTAGTAAAAAAACATGCTCTGTTGGGTGGAGGTCAGGTGACTGACTTGGCCATCTAAGAACACCCCATTTCTTTACCTTAAGAAACTCATAGTTTGATTTTGTGGTATGTTTTGGATCATTATCCATCTGTACCATGAGATGCTGTCCTATCACCTGTGTAGCATTTGACTGAATTTGAGCAAAGAGTTTTATATATATATATATATATATATATATATATATATATACATACATACATACACATACACACACACACACATCTCTGAAGGCCTTAATTACCTGAATCAGATGCGTTAGATTGGGGTTGCAGGGTGGTAGAACTTCTAATGTTGTGAAGGGATCAACACTTGGAATCAACTCCAGATATCTCATCTCTCTAATTGGTCATAAAATAACAAGGAAGCAGACGGTGAAACTGGTTCTTAAACAGGGTACGCAATACTTTTGTTAAACCCCTTCTAACTTCCATCACATTTACTGCTTCATTTTTAATCCACTGTGGAGATGTACAGAGCCAACATTACACAAATTGTCAAACTGTCCAAATACTTATGGCTCTAACTGTATAAACGTGTCAAAAGTTGTTAAATATATTCATTTTGGGTTTTTTTTTTGTTGATAAAAAAGTATACACAAAGTGTAAACTAATGTGTTTATGTTGTGTGATTGGCTTGCTAGGTTGTGTGAATGTTAAAGAGGGGGAGAAAAATAAAAAGAATAAAAATTAAAATGTACACACTAAAAGTGCAGAACCAGCAGAAACCAGTTCAAGCGAGCTGTGACTGTCAGCCCACATGCTCTGTTTGAACTGCAGGCTGAGGATGAACGTGAGCCTCAGCATGTTTTAGCTTTCACTGGGAATGTAAACGCCTGCCAAAATCCGACAGTGTACATGACTCACGCACACACATACGCAAACAACACGCTCACACACACACTCGCCTGCCTTTCCTGAAATACACACACACACCTCCTCAGTACAAACACAAAAACACACACTCGCTCAAGCAGTGAAGAGTGGCACGTAGGATTTTTATTATTTTCATTGTCCAGAGCAGAAACATTGCAGCGACTTGCTTTGCCAGCAATGCAACATTTCCATGAAAGCTGAAAAATATAAAACTTTATACTTTAAAAAAGTCCAGATCTTTGAATAAATAACTCCTAACTTTACACAGCAGCCAGCTTAAAGGGGAAATCCACCAATTTTTGAATTTTTGAGTTGTTCAGAGCATCCAGTATGAAATCTATAGAAGAACTTAGACTTAGATTCCTTCACAGTGGTGGTGATAAGAACCAGGTTTACAATATCTACAATACAATTCAAAATGATCACACATTTAGTTTTATATGCAGTGTTGACGAATGGTACAATGATAATCAGACAGTATTGTCTTTAGAATAGAACGTTTCACACCAAACAACTTTTAAATGATAGCCTGCTTATTTATTTTGGTAGAATTTTTAATTATTGGCAGAGTTCCCCTTTATATTTTAGTGTTCAAGATAAGTATGGAGTGCAAATCTTCAAGAAAGTTCATTAAACATATATAACCTAATCAGTACAGTCCCTGCATAGACGAACCTCGCACATACAATTATAAATTAAAACAAAGTGACTTAAGATCTACGATAAACTGACCCATATTAGGAAAGGTAGAATGTTCTCGCCAGTTTCACTCATACAGGTATTAAAAAGATGATTATTCCTTAACTGTAAGAATCCTTCACTCAAGGAGTAGCTTGGGTCTAGTGAGAGGACAGCTGGGGGAACACCCTCAGCCTTATTTCACCATCGCAGCCAGAAAGCAATAGATCCCTTTCTAACTAACACTCACTCACTCACTTACACGCGCGCACGTTAGCAGTTAGTTTGAAGTCTCTGTCCTTTGGCTAATATTATGCCAGTCATATCCAACGGGAAGATTCTCTTTTAGCCTAGAAAAACAAAATAAAATTCAAAGTTAAAATATGATCCAGACCGTTTCATATCACAGTATCATCAAACAGACATAAAACTAATATTTTAAATTAGAGCTAAAAATAACAGAGGAGAAGTGATAGTGCACATGGGCTCTGATGAAGAGAGGGACTGTGTAGCTGCGCACGGACATGGGACAGGTGTGGGTCATCTAGTAACTGGGTCAGGCTTGTCAGGCCATTGAAAACAGAGACTGTGAAAGAGGATACAGAATAGAGGAGAAAGCAAAGAGACGCTGCTGAAGGACTCTCGGCCCTCGCTTGGTGCTGCTGGCTTTTTGTTTGCTCTCCTTTCACTCACTGAGGGCCCTTTTTACTAATAGCACTAATGCTAAATAAACATGCTGCGCACCTGGTCTGCTGTGTCCATGTCTATATGGTTTATTGCCCTTGCTTTGGGTATACGCTCCAGTTAAGTTAGTAGTGTATCTAAAACGTTTGACTGGTAGTGTAACTAAAACGTTTGGCTGGTAGTGTATCTAAAACGTTTGGCTGGTAGTGTATCTAAAACGTTTGACTGGTAGTGTATCTAAAACGTTTGACTGGTAGTGTATCTAAAACGTTTGACTGGTAGTGTATCTAAAGCGTTTGACTGGTAGTGTATCTAAAACGTTGGTCTGGTAGTGTATCTAAAACGTTGGTCTGGTAGTGTATCTAAAACGTTTGTCTGGTAGTGTATCTAAAACGTTTGTCTGGTAGTGTATCTAAAACGTTTGTCTGGTAGTGTATCTAAAACGTTGGTCTGGTAGTGTATCTAAAACGTTGGACTGGTAGTGTATCTAAAACGTTGGTCTGGTAGTGTATCTAAAACGTTTGACTGGTAGTGAATCTAAAACGTTTGACTGGTAGTGTATCTAAAACGTTGGTCTGGTAGTGTATCTAAAACGTTTGACTGGTGGTGTATCTAAAACGTTTGACTGGTGGTGTATCTAAAACGTTTGACTGGTAGTGTATCTAAAACGTTTGACTGGTGGTGTATCTAAAACGTTTGACTGGTAGTGTATCTAAAACGTTTGGCTGGTAGTGTATCTGAAACGTTTGGCTGGTAGTGAATCTAAAACGTTTGACTGGTGGTGTATCTAAAACGTTGGACTGGTAGTGTATCTAAAACGTTTGACTGGTAGTGTACTAAAACGTTTGACTGGTAGTGAATCTAAAACGTTGGTCTGGTAGTGTATCTAAAACGTTTGACTGGTAGTGTACTAAAACGTTTGACTGGTAGTGTATCTAAAACGTTGGTCTGGTAGTGTATCTAAATTGTTTGACTGGTAGTGTATCTAAATTGCTTGACTGGTGGTGTATCTAAAACGTTGGTCTGGTAGTGTACTAAAACGTTTGACTGGTAGTGTATCTAAATTGTTTGGCTGGTAGTGAGGCTGGGCAATAGAACAACAATTTACAGTTACTGTGCTAAATTACGTCATAATACAATTTCTATGAGCATTTATGGATTTTCTCAGTACTTACAGAAGTACATAATAGAATTTAGTGTAATGCAGTTTGTCACAGAATAAAAAGCATTGAAGTTGTAGGTTAATTATTATTATTATTATTAATTATTATTATTACTTTTATTTGATTCATTTATGTGGCTCTACACATTCTGAGTTATCAGTTCCAACGTCTTAAATCTCAGGTAAACTAATTTTTCTCAGTAAACAATGTGCATCATGCTCTTAAACATGATATTTTGGTCAGAAAGCCCTACACCTGGGAAAAAGTACTAGGGATTAGTAGTAGATGACAGTTTGCTGTTCTGCTTGATGATAGTTTAGGTGGAAGAAAGGGGAGGTGACGACACGCAACAGACTGGCGCTGCTATTGGACGGTGGGCAGTTTGGCTTTACTGAAGCACAAACTTGCTGTTTGAAATATACTCCCGATGCTCTCTCTCATCCTACTCTTAAGATCTAGGTCTAGTGGTTTTGGGAAACCAGATTCCTGGTCAGCAAAAGACTCAACCCCCTCGTCCCCACCTGTTCTTGCAGTTATGGCTTCAGTTTATCCGTGGACTGAAGCCTGCACCTCAGACAGTCTGGAACAGCTGGGAGTGCCCATCCTCTGAGCTCGGTGGTACAGGTCACTGTCTCCGAAATACCTTGCGCGATACAGCAAACCTTCCTCTGGAAACATATACACACATGTTCAACGCAAATAAAACCTTATTTACAACACCTGGCAACTTCTCAGTAGAAAATCAGTTCTGAAATAAAAGACGTCCATGCAGTGATCATATCCATACACAAAATCCCATGTACCTCGATTGCTTTGACACTGGACTGAACTGAGAGTTGATAAAATGTTTACTCAGCTACTGAGTAAATATACACTGCTCTCATCAATACAGATAAAACAAGGCTGATAAGTGGCTCTTCTCTCCAAGTAGATTTAAGGAAATGAAGACACTAGACGTTATTGCTTTTGTGCTTCTGCTGAAAGCCGACGTTTCTGATGAATAATTTGCTGAAGCAAATAAATGACGCAAACTGAAGGCCAAAAGGAAATGAATGAAGAACCAGCTTGAACCAGCTGTAATGAATCACCAAAAGAATGACATGCCTACTGGAAATTACCAAGAACTCAGATGACCCAACTGAAGAAACTGTTTTGTGGTTTCATTGCCAACAGAAGGGCAGCAGACAGCTGAATTAGTAAGATGCTGAGTCAACAGACTACCTGCACTTCATATTCATATCACTGAAGATCTTTCTTACTCAGAAATCCTGCTGAACCTCAACCTGTGGGACTGAAATGTGTCTTTAACCAACCAACTACTCTACTCCAGCAACTGCTTATTCCTGTATTCCTTAATTAAAATTGGCAAACGCAGCAGTTTATGTCCAACAATGCTTCTGAGAATAAACATTTATAAACGTTTATGAAGGATTAGGTCAGTTGTCATGACAAGAGTATGTAGGTATCATGTAGGCTTATGAATAGTAACCTACAGTAAAGTATAACTGGATAAGAAGTAAATTTTACCATCTGCAGAAATATCTCACCGATTATGCTAAATTATTTTTCAATTATTTTTCAGATGACTTTTTACTTTTACTCCTTACATTTACACTCCATTATCAGTACTTTCTACTCCTTACATTTACACTCCATTATCAGTACTTTCTACTCCTTACATTTACACTCCATTATCAGTACTTTCTACTCCTTACATTTACACTCCATTATCAGTACTTTCTACTCCTTACATTTACACTCCATTATCAGTACTTTCTACTCCTTACATTTACACTCCATTATCAGTACTTTCTACTCCTTACATTTACACTCCATTATCAGTACTTTATACTCCTTACATTTACACTCCATTATCAGTACTTTATACTCCTTACATTTACACTCCATTATCAGTACTTTATACTCCTTACACGTACACTCCATTATCTGTACTTTGTACTCCTTACATTTACACTCCATTATCTGTACTTTCTACTCCTTACATTTACACTCCATTATCAGTACTTTCTACTCCTTACATTTACACTCCATTATCTGTTTTTTCTACTCCTTACATTTACACTCCATTATCGGTACTTTCTACTCCTTACATTTACACTCCATTATCAGTACTTTCTACTCCTTACATTTACACTCCATTATCAGTACTTTCTACTCCTTACATTTTAAACAGTCTTGTTTCTCCTATTTCATTTCAGCTTGTTTTCATTCATGTACATTTACATTCCAGTAAAGATTATTGATAACATGACTTTGAAGTTTGACTTCATTACAATACTTATGACATTTAGTCATCATATCTTCTGATCCATGAAACACATGGTAATGCTCAGTAGTAACAGATATGCTTCTTTAATATATTTACATTGTACTAAACTACATTCATTTTCAATGGGCGTATATGCAGCTGAAACAGGAAGCCTAGCACATCCCAAATTTATCAACATTAACATTTTAATATAACATTATAGTCATTATGGCTTTTAGAAGAATGGGGTTTTTGGGGAGGTGGGCTAGTGCACTGTAGACTTCTGTGGTGGGCCTAAGTTTTTGTCCTTAATGGCATTTTTTCCTTACATTACTTTTACTTTATACTTTAAGTAGTTCTGAAAGCAGTACTTTTACACTTTTACTGGAGTAAAAAGCTTAAGTTGATTCTTCAACTTCTACAGAAGTATTTTTAAATTCTAGTATCTGTACTTCTACCTGAGTAATGAATGTGAATACTTTTGACAGCTTTAACTAAAAGTGAACAGTGAATCCTGTATAAGCTATAAGCCACCTCTGTGAACTTTACTAAAGTTAAGAGTAGGGCTGTGTATTGGCAAGAACTTGGTGATACAATACATATCGTGATACAGCGGTCACGATTTAATAAATCACGATATATTGTGATATTGCAAGCAAAGTGATATATTGAGATTTTTCAAATCCTACTATTGAAACACACCACTATATGAACAGGTGTATTAATGCTCACAATAGCATTGCGTCCTTGTGCTGCTTGTTAATGTTGGAGTGGAGCTGAAAATGGATTACAGCCCTGCCATCTAGTGGTCAGAGATTTAAACACAACGCACACTAATTCACTTTCTGCCAGGAATCTGTGTATCGATACTGTGTTTTTGAGAATCGATACAGTATCACCAAACATAATATCCCGATATTCAATATTTTCTTACACCCCTAGTTAACAGAAGATTTCATTTGAATTAGGTTCAGAAATAACTTGACACTAGTCTGCACTAGCAGTAACATATGAGACTGAAAAATTTAACAAGC
The DNA here is from genome assembly GCA_021613375.1 of Megaleporinus macrocephalus. Taxonomy (NCBI): domain Eukaryota; kingdom Metazoa; phylum Chordata; class Actinopteri; order Characiformes; family Anostomidae; genus Megaleporinus; species Megaleporinus macrocephalus. The sequence goes on along the minus strand of CM038715.1, from coordinate 6,375,809 downwards.
AACTCAATCTATTTAGGTCTGCAGCTTCTGGTGTAAATCTACAAAAATACAACATTTCTAGTCAGCAAAATATCAGGTTCAGTGGACTTTTAAGTCATGTTGTACTTTCCAAAGCAGTAGGTTTTGTAAGAGGTGGTTTTGAGCCTAAAAGACCAGGATCAGCCTCCATCATCAGATTAAGATGTTACGCAAACAACAGATCAAAGTTCTGCATGGAAACTGTGGCAGGCAGCGTTTAGTCGGCTGTTACGTTTCATCAATAAACTGTAACTGGTCGTTATACAGCAGTGTGCAGGTTTACTGAGGAGCTGGTGAGCTTGCAGTGACGGGTTGTGAAAGTGGACATACTCTGCTGTTTCTCTCTCCAGCAGTTGTTCCTCAGAGCAGAGATGTAGTCCTCCTCCACGTTGCGCTCCACCTGTCTCAGCTTCATGCCGCTGTATTCTTGACTGAAGCGCTCATTCACGTAGTACGGCACACGTAGCGTCTCCGTTAACCGCTTCTGAGTGTGACCGGCAGACCTGCACACAAAGCAATGCACCAGAGGACGTGAGAGAGGACGTCTGTCACATAGAGAATGACTAAAGGTGTAAATGAAGCTGAACTGAAACTGAAATCGAAATCTACATTAATTCATTTGGTACATTTCCCATTAATTTCTTGTGACAACATTACTGTTGGAGGTCCGACCAACAGGGGCTCCTCGTCACCAACCAGTTCTCCTCTCCATTCGTGCCATTTGCTCTATCCTTGACTGCATTGCTGTATCATCTACCTGATGTAGCACCTGTACAGCTTCTAAAGCTTTTACCTTCAGACTCAGCTTTAGTTTATAAACTGTAAATACTGTTCGACCAGAGGAGGACGGGTCTCTGCTTGTGAGTCTGCTTCCTCCCAAGGTTTCTTCCTGCAGACTCCAGAGGGAGTTGTTCTTGTCACAGTCGCCTCTGGCTTACTCACAGTGGATAAAGTGTTGTGATTCATGTTTTCATGCTTTCTAACTCCTGTAAAGCTGCTTTGTGACAACATACAAATAAACTTGACCCATTGTTAAATTCTTCTTTACATTTTTTATTTACACTGTGTATTATTATTTTGATTGGCAGACATGTGATGGACCAACATCTGCTGCTCTCAGTCACATTGTTTCCCAGTGAATTAGATTCGGTAGGTATGCACTAAAGCCCAGAGCCAAGCATTCAGAAACAAACATTCTAGTGTCCGCTGTTGTTCTGTGAACCTCCGCAATAACAACAGACAAGCCAAACGAACCAGAGTGAACGAGACGGAACATCCCGAATAATAAAACACAGTTATGGTGCAAAAACTAAATGTTGGTGTTGCAGACTTGAGGTCACCAAGAAGAATTCAGTACATAGAACTGATATACTGTGAACTTTAAACACTGTAATCTTATTCTTCACATACGAATCCAACATTTGCAAACGTAGTTGGAAAAAAACTGGCCTGATTCCAACATTTTAAACTGTTATGTAACGGTCTTGACTTGTTTATGCCCCAAAAACTTGCATATGACGACAGAGCAACAGCAAAGGGAGACATCTATCATTCCAGACTGTGGAGACGATGTTGGCAATTTCCACACCTTTTCCAAGAAACCAAACTATTTATGTTCATCAACAGCTTCTCAATAAAAAGTTTAGTTTAGTTTCACCTTAAAATACAAAATAAAAGCTTGTACAGTCACCACAATCTAACCACAGCACCAATAAAGGTGAAACAGACATTTATCACTATGCGGCTGAATACAGTGAGTATCAGCAAACAGCAGAGCTAGCATAAAACAAACAACCCAGAACACCATACAGACCAGATCTGACCGGTACGAACAAAACAGCAGCAACAATTCAATATTCTACATTTAATGATTACAGTTGTTTTGTTTAAAATAACTCAGAGTCTGCGTTTAATGACTGCATTTATTTAATTAGCTTTTTTCGTTTTAAATTAACAGTCTTAATTTAATTATTGCAGTATTGGCGATACGTGGTGATTGCTGTTTCACATAAGCTCGTTAAAAATGGTAATAAACCAGTTTAGACCGGGTTTCATGACTTGCTTGCACTAATAACTACATGCAGCCCTGCTGTGGCTTATAGCCCCGCCCTCGATCTGTATCGGCTATCGGCCGATCTTGCTGAAAGGTGATCACCAATCGGAATAAACCTCAAAAACACTGATGGTCCATCTCTACTTTGAAGCAGACCAGCAGAATAAATACATTTTATGACACTCTCAGCTCTATATAGGAAAAACATCAAAAGAACAAAAGAAAAAAAAGTAAAGAGAACGTAAATGATTGATGTCTGCACATTTTCTCACCCAGCACGTGATAAGCAATCAGGGTCAAAAGGATAAGTGCATAAGTCATGGGCCCGGAGTGATACTGTGACCCAACTTTGGACAGTTTTAAGCAAGATTTCTCTTTTCACCCACACTATCACGCTCCACAGAGCGGTGGACCCGGCCTGACTGAGGGATTGCAGCGCGAGGTTCCACTGAGGGTCCACTTTTATAATGATAAGTCAGTGACCAAGGAGAAAGTTCAGGGGTCAGAAACCCTCTACAGCGGTCAGTACAGTCCAGCATGATGAGAAGCATGGCAAAGATAAAGTAAAGTAATGTCCTAAGACGGGGGTTAAAGGTTATTTTATGTGCACAACATCTGAAACTAATACTTTATTTCCTGCTGTGCTAATATGATGATCTGTATTAAAAGAAAACTCCACAATTGCTCAACCAAGTCTCAATCTACTAAAAACAGCCAATTACTAAAATTATTAATTTTAATGAACAAACATGAATAAAAATAAAAGGCACTGCATGTCCCTGTTATACCCTGAACTGAAAGAAAAAACATATTTTAGGCCACAACCTTACCTTAAAACTACTGATCAAACATCTGGTTTCAATCAACTGTTGTGAACTGAACTAAAACAAAGCCTAGAGTGAGTTTGTATACATCTTAATTACTTCTTTACACAGAATCTTTGAAAACTTGAATTTTCCTTTTTTTAATTCTGTATTTTTGCAAGTTTCAGTTCGTTTCTAAGGGAAATGTGTAAAAATGACTAATCAGAGCGTGATATAGATACGACATATATATAAAAAAAGGAAATATTTGTTTTAAGGTATTTAAATCTTATAATCTATTTCTAAAATTGCCAAGACCACCCACTACAGCTGTAATGAGTAGCTCATGCACTAGAAAAGTCATAACGTCTGTGTCCGTCATCAGAATCACGATGTGTGCTAAAGAACGTATCTCTCCCCAACTTTATCAAGTGTAAGAACATATTTGCTGAGAGTCACATATCAGCCTGCAGGCTGTCAATGAGCTTTGCTTAGCGCTATTCATTTTAAGACCTGTTTCTGTATTTAGAGCAGAACATAAAACAAGTTGACTCATTTTTAATAGATCTCATTGGGCAGTTATTGGATTCCACCAGTAAATCTTGAATGAATGATGTGAAACACTTGAATTCTACAACCTGGCAAAAACATCCTACAAACAATGAATGTCATAAGAACAGCTTTAGTAAAACATTTGATCATGTTTATTTACTCTCAACTGGGAATTCTACCCTTAATATCTTCATAATTCAACTGCTATTAACCAGTTAATGCACAAGCTAAGCAAACCCCTTCTAACGCACAACACGGGTCAAGCATGATCACATTCACTTCCTATGTTATTTCATGTACTGCTCTCTTTGGTATGTCTTTTAAAATCAGCTTCATTCATTAATGTTGCAGATGTTCATTAAAAAAATGTTTTGATGACCATGAATCATTATTTTAATTCTTATTTTAATTCTACAAATTCCATAGTGAATACATAAGATCAATTTTGACCCATGCTGTGCGATACAAAAATTATATTAATTAAAAAAGTAAAAAATAAATGAGTGCTGATCAAAAACAAGTGAATTGAGGGTTTCATTAAAGCTTGAATGATGAAATCAATTTAATGCAAAGATATAGAAAATAAAATCTCACTTTTTGACCCAGGTTGTGCATCAAAGGGTTAAAAGTTCAAGTCATTTGACTCTTTTTCTTTCAATTTTTTTTTTTTATTATTATTTTTTTTAACAGTGGCCATAGGAACCAGAAACGCAATGTATACAATGTAGTTACAGCCAATTTATTGTTTGCAAGAAATGTTTAAGGTTGTTTTGTATACATTGAGTTGCTGTCCTGTCTGTGTTCTGGTTTATATAAGTACTGTATACATCTGCGCTGTAGTCCTGTATAATTTGCTGCTGCTGTGTTGCAACGTATAGCTTGAAGAAGAAGGTTTTTTACCAGTGTATATACGGTATGCTTAAAATTAACAATAAAAAATGGTTTGACTGAGTGGATATGGGTAACAGAATGTGATAAATAACTGTTTACATAAACATGAATAAAAATAAAAGGCACTGCATGTCCTTGTTATACCCTGAACCAAAGAAAAAACATATTTTAGGCCACAACCTTAGCTTAAAACTACTGTTCAAACATCTGGTTTCAATCAACTGCTGTAAGCTGCAACTAAAACAAAGCCTAGAGTGAGTTGGTATAGATCTTAATTACACAGAATCTTTGAAAACTTGAATTTTCCTTTTTTTAATTCCGCATTTTTGTGGAGTTTCAGTTCTTTTCTAAAGGAAATGTGTAAAAATGACTATTCAGAGCGTGATATAGATACGACATATAAAAAAAATTAGGAAATATTTGTTTCAAGGTATTTAAATCTTATAATCTATTTCTAAAATTGCCGCGACCACCCACTACAGCTGTAATGAGTAGCTCATGCACTAGAAAAGTCATAACGTCTGCGTCCGTCATCAGAATCACGATGTGTGCTGAAGAACGTATCTCTCCCCAACTTTAACAAGTGTAAGAACATATTTGCTGAGAGTCACATATCAGCCTGCAGGCTGTCAATGAGCTTTGCATAGTGTCCACATCCTACAGATTAGACGGCTAGGTGCTGTACGTGAGCAGCAGAACTGGCTGGTTCTGCTCTAGCTTGAACAGGCTGGTCAGTTGCTGAATAAGATTAGCTATTGATCTGCAGGTTGGATGGGAACGGCATTTGCACACAGACCCTGGACTGACCCGTAGCACCATACATCCACACGGCCTTCACGTTCACACAGGCCTGAGCACAGCTCTATGGAGTGAACAGGCAGGATCAATAAGTCCCAAGCTGATGGCTCAACCCTGCTTTACAATCCCTAGTGGAGTAGTTAGGGTTAATTTCTCCTTCTCACGCTTCTCTCATTTGGGTTTTGCCTTTTGTTTTTTATTTTCCAGCCTTTCATGGAAGGAGGTTGGCAATGCCTAAACAAATGCCAACCAGCTGAACTACTTGCTACTACATTAATGGGGTTGTGCAATACTGATTAAACTGGGCCTAATAGTACAGGGATAATCTACTAATTACAGAAACTCTAGTCTGGGAAACCACCCTGCCCGGCTGATGCCTTCAGTCAAGCCTCTAGTTCCAGTCTTCCTGTTTCATCCTAAATGGTGCCTCAGATGTTATAGTAATAACTGCTGCGCTATTTAAGGTGGAACGAGGTAAATCGAACAAGAAGCTATGGAACTGGAAGCTGTTTTCAGCCTTGTTTATCAATACGACTGAGATTTAAGGCCATTCAGCACTAGCTAACACCAACAGCTGAGATAACGTTAGGGTTGGGTATCGCCACTGATTTCCCAAATCGATTAAATTAAATTCAATTCAATTTTGATTCATTTAGGAATATTTCAGTTACAATAATATGTTTTGTTTGACTATGAAAAGAGATTTTCAGAGAACTAATGTGGTAAAAGAACAAAGAGCACTCAACCTACCATTACTAAAAACATTAGTGTTTATATTCACTGTATTTCGCCACAAGCGCTTGTTTGGCCTTTGTGTTAGAACTTCCGCTCAGCTAACCAAAACCAATACAGGTACATGGGAGGAGACCAGAGAGACAGTAAGAAGTTCTAATGGGACAACACTGTCTCCTCCGAGGTTAATAACACAGTGGGTGGGTGATATGAGAAGGTGGTCTGAGGTTAATAACACAGTGGGTGGGTGATATGAGAAGGTGGTCTGAGGTTAATAACACAGTGGGTGGGTGATATGAGAAGGTGGTCTGAGGTTAATAACACAGTGGGTGGGTGATATGAGAAGGTGGTCTGAGGTTAATAACACAGTGGGTGGGTGATATGAGAAGGTGGTCTGAGGTTAATAACACAGTGGGAGGGTGATATGAGAAGGTGGTCTGAGGTTAATAACACAGTGGGTGGGTGATATGAGAAGGTGGTCTGAGGTTATTAACACAGTGGGTGGGTGATATGAGAAGGTGGTCTGAGGTTAATAACACAGTGGGTGGGTGATATGAGAAGGTGGTCTGAGGTTAATAACACAGTGGGTGGGTGATATGAGAAGGTGGTCTGAGGTTAATAACACAGTGGGTGGGTGATATGAGAAGGTGGTCTGAGGTTAATAACACAGTGGGTGGGTGATATGAGAAGGTGGTCTGAGGTTATTAACACAGTGGGTGGGTGATATGAGAAGGTGGTCTGAGGTTAATAACACAGTGGGTGGGTGATATGAGAAGGTGGTCTGAGGTTACTGATGGAGACATGTTTAATTACTCTGTACTCTCGGAAGGTGTAGACGGTTCAGTAATGAAAAACTATAAAAGTACTGAAGCGTATCAGTACCTGCACAGTGGGAAGGTGGGCGTGTCCTCCTACACACAGACGGTGAGTTTATATTTCTGAAAGCCGGTTAAACCCAAGTCCAGCCAGCTGCCCGAGCCACTCTGCGTGGGTGTTAGTTACAGTCCAGATAGCCTAGCGCGGTGGACACTGATCAGAAAACAGTTACTTAACTCGCAAACACCTGACACGTCTGCTTCCTCGGAGCTTCATAAGCGAGACATTTCTCTGGATAAGGAAGCTCTGGTGCTGGTTCTCCTCCACAGAATGGTAAGAGCAGACATACGGAGGTTACAATAACATTAGTCTGTTAGTTTTATGCCTGTAAGATTAACTTTATGGTGAGAGTAGCGCTCATGAGGCACTCTCGTCTCGGCATGCCAGGCAGTGTGGTGAACAGTGGCTCCTTGTCATTTAAAGCAACAGACACTCAAAGCGATTGTTTTGAACACCAAACAACGTCACAGTTGACACAGATCAACCGATATATCGGTCGGCTGATATATCGGGCCGATATTTGCCTTATTTTTATATATTGGCATCGGCCGATATCAGCTTTTCGTAGCGCCGATTTTAGAAACCCGAGCGTGAAGTGAGGCACTCTTTGTAACTGCAGTAAACAAGTCTGCTGTGTGGAAGTATCTTTGAATGCACTTCCTAATATCTTGTTGGTTTTGGGTATGAAGAGATGTATGTTACACTCTTTCAGCAGTAAGGTGGTCACACTGTATTTTCTGGGGGGCAGATAATATTTTTTCTTGTTAAGTCAGTGTTCAGTCAATGATGTTAAGTTCAGAAATGTTGTGCATCCACTTATTATTACTAGTGTGACATTTAAGCAGCAGATAAAGCAGAAAACTTCTAGATATCGGTCCTAAAAATCGGCAGCACATATCAGCCATCGGCTGACCCTGACCTCTAAACATCGACCATAAAAAACCCATATCAGTCGATCTCTAGTTGACATCAAACATTTAAGACCCCAAGAAAGTGTTAACTTCTGAAAAAGAGGTATAATATGTCATATTTTAAAAAAGCTCGCCTCTCCTTGTTTGCAGTACCAATTTAGAAATTAGGTGGATGTTTTGACATTAATTAAATTATGCGTTTGGTGAAAACCAATAGAAAAGGCACATTGATTGTTCTCAATGTTGAAACGCAGGATGGGACAGCAAGAAAGCAAGGTAAACGAGACAAGAGTGAAAGGGTGGAAGAAGTGTATACCGCCCAACAAGTGGAATACATACACATATTTGATATGGAAAGATTGTACAAGAATGAAGCCTGTAGAGTGAATGGAGTTGGTGGTGTGTGTAGGTGTACTTACGGTGTAAAGTTAAGGCTGTATGGAGGGTTGGTTACCATCATCTGGCTGAGAGCTGACACAATAACAAGTATAAGGATGGGCATGATCTGGACGAAGAGAGCCAAACCGCTCTGTAACAGAACAGAAAATGATTGCTGTTCAATGTCACTTCCAAAAAATTTTAAATGCTGTGCAACATGACAATAAACACATTCAAAACACTGTGTTTAATTGACAATAACACAAAAAATATGTAAAAACGTTTATATATACACACTAGAGATGGAAGGATCGATTGGCTATCAGTCAGTTTTTAATCAAAATATTCGATCAGTGATTGGCCGATATTTCTCCAATTTAGAGCCGATCCAGAGAGCCGATCGTTGGCGTTAAACAAATGAGCCTAATTTCTGTATTTACAGCTAGTGGAAAAGGAGAACGCCCTCCCTGCAATTCCTATCTGAACCACTAGGTGGAAATACACAGCCTTTTATTTTCCACAGACTGACTAAAGCATCCAGCACATTTTTAAATTAGTAAAATCTGCTTCTCGTCGGGGAACCAAGACAAAGACATTTAACATTATTAATCTGATACAGCACTGTATGCAGCTGAATACAGTGAGTATCAGCAAACAGCAGAGCTAGCACACACAGCTAACACAAAACTAATAACCCAGAACACCATACAGACCAGATCTGACCGGTACGAACAGAACAGCAGCAACAATTCGAGATCTACATTTAATGATTACAGATTTAGTTTAAAATAATAGAGTCTGTGTTTAATGACTGCAGTTTTTACTGCATTTATTTAATTCGCTTTTTTAGTTTTAAATTAAGGGTCTAAATGTAATGATTACAGTATTTGGGGATATTAGTTTGATTTACTTTGTTTATGTACTGCTAATTTTGTTAAACATATTATGCTGTTTCATATGAGCTCGTTAAAAATGGTAACAAACCAGTTTAGACCATGTTTAATGCACTAAAATGACTACATGTAGCCCTGCCGTGGCATACAGCCCCGCCCTCTATCGGAATCGGCCTCAAAAAACGCTCATCGGTCCATCTCTAATATATACACTAATGTGCCAACAATGATGGGACAGGAACTAGTACCCTGTAGCCTGGCGAAGTGCAGCAACCTGACATGGCATCGATTCCACAAATGAATGGAAAATATTTGTAGGTATGCTCAGTCACGCCCCCTGGGCAGCCACACCGATTGGTTTTTAAAAGTGCAGGACCTCGGGTGCGAAAGTACCTCTCCACCACATCCCATAAATGCTTAACTGGGTTCAAGCTGGCCAAACATGCAGGTCATACCATTCACTGGAACTCTCCAGAACACTACTTAAACCAATTCTGGACAACACGAGCCCGAGGGCATGGTACAATATCCTGCTGGTATATCCCAACATTGTGGGGGTACATAAAGTCCATGAAGGCCTGCAAATGATCACCAATCAGTGAAATGACTTGTTTAGGTGGACCTGTGGACCTAACCCATAACATGAGAACACAATCTAAACCAGTATGAAGCCACCACAAGCCTGCACATTGCCTTGTTGACCACTGGGGTCCATGGCTTCATGGAGGCCCTCTAGTGAGTCTTCATTACGTCACAGTCATTGCACTGTTCACTGAGGGTGGTACCTTCTAACTGTGGATTGAGGAATTAAATGCCTACACAAATGGAACATCCCATTCGTCTGGCACCCACTACCACGCCTCGTTCAAACTCTGATAATTCACATCACCTTGCCATGAGCACACTGGCCAGTGTTCAAATCTCACTCACAAGGTGACACCTCACAACTTATACAGGTGTGGGCATTCCCAAGCCATCCTTTGAGGTACACTACCGCTCAAAAGTTTAGGATCACTTTAAAATTTCATTTCATGCCATTCAATTTTCATGCCATTCACAAACAATATTGTCCATTTCTCAATTAATGTAAGTGTATCAGATGATTTTTAAAGAATAAAAATGTTTGTATTAAAGTCTATTTTTGTATAGAGGCTTATTTTGCATATAGTCCTATTATCAGTAATTCTCAGTCCTCTGTCTAAATCTCCTGGTACGGCCACCAATCCAAGTTAAGGATGTTATTGGGCTAATTGGTTGTTAGGACACTCTTGCTCAATTGTGATGCACAGCTGAAAAACATTCTACTAATAAGTGAGTATAAAAGGGAACAACATTCTAGGATAGTTTAGTATCTGAAGATCAGCAGTTGATGGCTTGCTGACCGACTCACAATGACCAGAAAGAACCAACTTTCTTTAGAGACCCGTCAGTCCATTGTTGTGTTAAGGAAGAAGATACTCCATTGAAAACAAGAACATTTCACTGTGATCCCAAACTTTTGAACGGTAGTGTTACTCACAGCTCACTGCTGCCCTCTGCTGTTAGACGCCTACCAGAGGTCTTGCTGTACATTTGGACACAACACCTACAAATACTGCTGGTAATAACATTAAGAATGTCCAAACCAAATCCCACAATGCCCTAAATACCCAGAACACAAACAAATCTAGAATTCAGTGGCCCTGAATTCTAAGAAGCACTGGAAAGCAGAGTTCTGGATTGTGTGAACAAAACATGTGGTTCCATGAAAAGAACAGCTTGTGGTATTTACAAATGATGTTGTTGTTCCTGAACCTGTAAGGCTGGGACACTAGCCGTGTTTTGAAAGAGCCTGGGAGGTCTGAGGCATCATTAAGAAGCCCTGTCTCAGTGTTGCAACGTCTGATGTACGACAAAGTCCCAAACTGTGTTATCTAAGGATGCTTTACTTACTCCTCTATGCTCTCCTCTCTCACGCTGCTGGCTGAAGCGCATTCGCCCATTGCTGTACATGTGAACGTTACCTGAGAGAAAACAGTTTTCATTCGTTTAGACACACACACACACCTTAAACCGTAAACAGTCAGATTCAGCTGCATTATTCTGACTGGTATTTCAGAAAATTAATCTAAGGTTGGTAATTAATTTTATATTAAATAAGAAAACTGAAGAGACACAACAGCAACTGCAAAAGAAAACAATAGAATTTGTTTAAGCTAGGGCTGTGATGGTAAGATTATTTTCTTACTGAGGGAAATAAAAGTAATTTGTTTTTTAAGCAATTATGCTCTGTGTTTTGTGGCTGTTTAAAGCTAGCTAATGATAACAGCTGAGGTAATGTATTAACGGAAAGAATGCTCTAGAAAGATTTTGACTTCCCTCACTGAAGAACTTTCTACTCCTTACATTTACACTCCATTATCTGTACTTTCTACTCCTTACATTTACACTCCATTATCTGTACTTTCTACTCCTCACATTTACACTCCATTATCAGTACTTTCTACTCCTTACATTTACACTCCATTATCAGTACTTTCTACTCCTTACATTTACACTCCATTATCAGTACTTTCTACTCCTTACATTTACACTCCATTATCAGTACTTTCTACTCCTTACATTTACACTCCATTATCAGTACTTTCTACTCCTTACATTTACACTCCATTATCAGTACTTTCTACTCCTTACATTTACACTCCATTATCTGTACTTTCTACTCCTTATATTTACACTCCATTATCAGTACTTTCTACTCCTTACATTTACACTCCATTATCAGTACTTTCTACTCCTTACATTTACACTCCATTATCAGTACTTTCTACTCCTTACATTTACACTCCATTATCAGTACTTTCTACTCCTTACATTTACACTCCATTATCAGTACTTTCTACTCTTTACATTTACACTCCATTATCAGTACTTTCCACTCCTTACATTTACACTCCATTATCAGTACTTTCCACTCCTTACATTTACACTCCATTATGAGTACTTTCTACTCCTTACATTTACATACCATTATCAGTACTTTCTACTCCGTACATTTACACACCATTATCAGTACTTTCTACTCCTTACATTTACACTCCATTATCTGTACTTTCTACTCCGTACATTTACACTCCATTATCTGTACTTTCTACTCCTTACATTTACACTCCATTATCAGTACTTTCTACTCCTTACATTTACACTCCATTATGAGTACTTTCTACTCCTTACATTTACACACCATTATCAGTACTTTCTACTCCGTACATTTACACTCCATTATCAGTACTTTCTACTCCGTACATTTACACACCATTATCTGTACTTTCTACTCCTTACATTTACACACCATTATCTGTACTTTCTACTCCTTACATTTACCCCTAAAAGGTTAGTAAAAATATACCTTTACATACTCATTTCCTATGTTGTTTTTATAGTTTCCATATGTATAGTATATGCAAATGCCCTATACCCTGATTGGGTCTGCATAAGCAAATAGTCTTTTGATCTGGGTGGGGCGGAACTGCTGTAGGCTGAATAGATGGTTAAATGTAAACGTGTAACTGTGAATTGAAAACCTAAAATGGGCTGCGTGAGGACCTCCCATATGTAGACTGGTAATAGAAGTAATATATGAAAACGTGATGTTTACATAATATATAATAAATAATAATATGTATAAATATTTATTTATTAAGTTTACTTTTTTTTCATCTTAACCTGTTTTTTTTTATTTTAATTTTTTTATTTAATTTTATTTGATTGTACATCACAATTTGCTTCATAAATAAAATGAAGTAGAAATTTAAATTGAATGCAATTTCTGAAAGATTATTATTGTTATGTATTTAATTTCCTTTCACTTTCCCCTAGTAGTCTGTACTTTCTGATGAGGCTGATAATTATCTCTGGTGTCTGATTTGTCGAAGCAGGGGCAACACTAAACAATGCATTGGCTAAATTCAGAATAAAGGGCCACTATCCGTGACTGCACACACAGAAAAACTCACTAGATGGAAATCCTCCTCCGAAGAACATGTTGAAGAGGTCCTCTGGGGTGATATCAGGCTGGAAGTCTTCATCATCGTGGCTGTGACGACGAGCACTGCCTCTCACCTGCCCATACTGATCATAGTGACGCCTCTTCTCTGGGTTGGACAGTACTGCATAGGCATTCCCTATGGCTGCACACAAGACCACCATTAACATACACTAACATAGCTGAAGGTATGTAGACAATCCCACCTAATTATTAAGTTCAGGTGTTTCAGTCACTCCCATTGCTAATAGGGCTGTGTATTGGCAATAACCTGGCCGGTCTAAATTTAATATATCGTAATATATTGAGATTTTTCAAATCCTACTATTAAAACACACCACTATATAAACAGGGTTGATGATGCTATAATAGCATTGCGCTGCTTGTTAATGTTGGAGTGGAGCTGAAAATGGATTACAACACATCTAGTGGTCAGAGGTTTAAACACAACACACAATGATTGCCAGTCTGCCAGGAATCTGTGTATTAAGAGCACTCACTGTATTCAGCCGCGTGGTGTATCAGCAAACAGCAGAGCTAGCACGCTCAGCTAGCACAAAACAAATAACCCAGATCACCATACAGACCAGATCTGACCGGTACGAACAGAACAGCAGCAACAATTCAATATTCTACATTTAATGATTACAGATTTAGTTTAAAATAACAGAGTCTGTTTAATGACTGCAGTTTTTACTGCATTTATTTAATTAGCTTATTTCGTTTTAAATTAAGGGTCTAAATGTAATGATTACAGTTTTGGGGATACTTGTTTGATTTACTTTGTTTATTTACTGCTAATTTTGTTAAAAATATTATGCTGTTTCATATGAGCTCGTTAAAACCATAATAAACCAGTTTAGATCATGTCTCATGACTTGCTTGTGCTAATAACTACATATAGCCCCGCCCTCGATTGGTATAGGCTATCGGCTGATCGCGCTGAAAGGTGTTACCTCGCGCTGGCAAGGTACACAGGTCTCCACCCCATTGCGTGGCCAACACACGCTAACACCTACAGCCAGTTTAGAGTTAGGATCCTAACATGCATGTGTTTGGACTGTGGGAGGAAACCGGAGTACCCGGAGGAACCCACTCAAACACGGAGAGAACATACACACTCCACACAGAACCACCCGGACCGGGAATCCAACCCAGATCATCTTACTGTGAGGAGACAGTGCTGACCACTACACCACCATACTGACCACTACACCACCATACTAACCACTACACCACCATACTAACCACTACACCACCGTACTAACCACTACACCACCGTACTAACCACTACACCACCGTACTAACCACTACACCACCATACTAACCACTACACCACCATACTAACCACTACACCACCGTACTAACCACTACACCACCGTACTAACCACTACACCACTATACTAACCACTACACCACCTTACTGACCACTACACCACCATACTAACCACTACACCACCATACTAACCACTACACCACCGTACTAACCACTACACCACCTTACTGACCACTACACCACCATACTAACCACTACACCACCGTACTAACCACTACACCACCTTACTGACCACTACACCACCATACTAACCACTACACCACCATACTAACCACTACACCACCGTACTAACCACTACACCACCATACTAACCACTACACCACCATACTAACCACTACACCACCATACTAACCACTACACCACCATACTGACCACTACACCACCATACTAACCACTACACCACCATACTAACCACTACACCACCATACTGACCACTACACCACCATACTGACCACTACACCACCATACTAACCACTACACCACCATACTAACCACTACACCACCGTACTAACCACTACACCACCATACTGACCACTACACCACCATACTAACCACTACACCACCATACTAACCACTACACCACCATACTGACCACTACACCACCATACTGACCACTACACCACCATACTGACCACTACACCACCATACTAACCACTACACCACCATACTAACCACTACACCACCATACTAACCACTACACCACCATACTGACCACTACACCACCGTACTGACCACTACACCACCGTACTGACCACTACACCACCATACTGACCACTACACCACCGTACTAACCACTACACCACCGTATTAACCAATACACCACCATACTAACTACTACACCACCATACTGACCACTACACCCCCATACTGACCATTACACCACCATACTGACCACTACATCACCATACTAACCACTACACCACCATACTAACCACTACACCACCATACTGACCACTACACCACCATACTGACCACTACACCACCGTACTAACCAATACACCACCATACTAACCACTACACCACCATACTAACCACTACACCACCGTACTGACCACTACACCACCGTACTGACCACTACACCACCGTACTAACCACTACACCACCGTACTAACCACTACACCACCATACTAACCACTACACCACCGTACTAACCACTACACCACCATACTAACTACTACACCACCATACTGACCACTACACCACCGTACTGACCACTACACCACCATACTAACCACTACACCACCATACTAACCACTACATCACCATACTAACCACTACACCACCATACTGACCACTACACCACCATACTGACCACTACAAACCACTACACCACCATACTGACCACTACACCACCATACTGACCACTACACCACCGTACTAACCACTACACCACCATACTAACCACTACACCACCATACTAACCACTACACCACCGTACTAACCACTACACCACCATACTAACCACTACACCACCATACTAACCACTACACCACCGTACTAACCACTACACCACCATACTAACCACTACACCACCATACTAACCACTACACCACCGTACTAACCACTACACCACCATACTAACCACTACACCACCATACTAACCACTACACCACCGTACTAACCACTACACCACCGTACTAACCACTACACCACCATACTAACCACTACACCACCATACTAACCACTACACCACCATACTAACCACTACACCCAAATATCCAAAAGTGTTACTTAAACATTTTTTAAGCATGCACATAAACAGAGAACAGATGTTTAGTGCTGCTCTGCAATAAGGAAGAGTATTAACAGCACTGTAAACAAGGTCATGCCTACCTTTAAAAGCTTCTGTAGCTCCTGGTGCATGGTTCTTATCAGGATGGAACTTGAGTGCTAGTTTCCGGTACGCTTTTTTAAGGTCCTCGTCCGACGCATCTTTCTGGACTCCAAGTATCTCATAGTAGTTTTTACACTGTTTAATTCTGACAACATTAGAACAGACGAGAACAAGAACACATTTCAGTTTAAATTAGGATGATATGATCTACACATTCTACAAATAATCCTACAGACGAGCTGGATTAGGATCCGACACTCACCACACAGGAATGTTGAAGTATCTTTGAGTAAATTAATAGAGATTTGTACATATATCAAAATGCATGAATAAAACAAGAGTTGTGTGTATATAAGACACACACATACATACATATATACATATATATACACACACACACACACACACATATACATATATATATATATATATATATATATATATCACTACTCTCCTTAATAACACTCTACTAAGTCAATCCACTGGCAGCACCTTTTCACAGCGTCCACTTGCTCTGTAGTGTATGCTTTAGCTGAGTCAGTACTTTTATCCTCTCGAGCTCTCTGATTTTCGTGTCCGTTCTCCGGAGCCTCTGTTTCTTCTGAAGATCCATCCTGAGGGGGCGCATGTCCATTCTGCTGCAGTGACTCCAACAATGCTGTAGATACCATATGCTGGTGATTAACACTAGCAGCTACTATACCAAGAAATACAAGAAAATTCAAAAATTCATGTTATTCCTAAACGCATGGCCATTCTAGACTTAATGTATTAAATCTCCACTGTGCAAGCTGACAGAGTACCACACTGGAGCGGTTCTGTGTGAAACACTACGACAACTTTAGATGCATGAAAGCGATTGTTTGTAGCTGCAGCTTGTGCCCCGGTAAATCCATGCTTTCAGTAGGCACGGCAATCTTTGCAAGTCATCGACTTCGCCCCAGCGCTGCATAGCTTGTTTTGCACTATAATTAAAAAAAATATGTAATGCAATTTAAATACACTATACAATATAATAAAAATGTTGATGTATTGCTGCAGTTCATATTTCACCACCGTCTAAACAGCTCCTCCAGATTTTACGTTTTAAAAGAAGTCAGAATCGTACTGAACTAATCAAATGAAGCTGTGCTGAAATCTGAGACTATATGACCAAAACTACACGCCTGGTGGTGTGAAGGGCCGGGACAGTGTTGACAAGCAGGTGGGAGGAGCTGCTGGTTGGGAGAGGTGGTGTAAATGACTGTGGGTGTACATCTGCTCCTTATTCACGCTACCTATATATACACGCTGCCTGCAGAACAGATAGGAAGCCTTTATCTGCATGCTGAGTGAGCAAGAGCCTGCACAGTGAACACGAGCTGCTGAAAAGCTTTGGGATTATCAGTTCTTCATGATTCGCATCTCTCAAAATCATAACTGTACACATGCTCCTGTGGGTCATCCGTCCCTTGCTTGCCACCTTTTTTGCTGTGTGTATGGTCCTGTGTCCCAGGTCAGGACATGGCTCTGCACATCATCTTAATATATTTATTTATTTGTTTATTTTTTTAGAACAAACATCAACAAATGCACAGAGCTGTGCAGCACACTGAGTTAGTGGGACACATGAAACGCTGCTGCTCTAATTCTTAAGGGTCTGCTGACCACTACGCTAACTTACAGTCCTAGTGTAACGTTATATACACCAAGCACTGAATCATTCAGCGACAAAGTTACTGCGAGATACAAATTTCTGTGTCGTACAGACACAGAATGATCAGCTACATATTGTTGCTGTCCAATAAAAAAACAGGCATCTCCAAAATTGCCACTTTACAGGAGAGACCAAAACATATTTTACCTCCAATGTAAGTCAATGGAACCAGAATGTTTTCCAAGCCATTTTGGAGCACTTCTATTGGTCCAATCAGTCTGAAACTTTCAGACAATGTAGACGACTGCCTGTGTGTTCAAATAATGTGAAAAACTCAAAATCGACCAAAATTGAGACTTGTTTTTCATTGGACAGCGACGATAATTATGTAGCCTAATAGTTAGCTCCGCCTTAAGAAAGACGTTATACAAACTCCTCGTTCCACCTTAAATGCTGCAGCTGCGGCACCATTTAAGGTGGAACGGGGAATTTGAATAAGAAGCTGACTTTAGAAAGCAAGTAATTGTTTTTTTTCCAGCAAACTGACAGACAGACTGACAAACAGAGAGTCTGCGTTTAACGGTAACTCCGCTATCAGAGCCAGGCTATATCAGTACGACAGAGCGTACTTCTTCTAATATAGCTCTACGCTACTACACAGAATTACAACACGCGTGTAATAAACACCAACAGGCACTGAACCCCGCGGATATTCCTGGTTTTGTGGACTGTGGGAGAGGAGCGCAGGCCGCTGCTCCGGGGTAGCGGATTATGGAGGGTCCGGTTAGCGGATATAGCAGCAGGTTAATGCGGTTAGCTCTGCTTACCTTTCGCTCTGTCGGTCGGAAAGAGTCTCTGTGCTTTCTGTAAAAACCGCCGCGCTTTCTCACGCTGCTCGTTTCTTATCGCGCCCACTGCAATCTCAATGCAGCGCTCAGCTTCGTCCTTGTTTCCCTCCATCGCCGAGTTTTAACTCCACCGTTCACTAAAACCGGAGCTGCGCGACAAACATACGCTACCAACGAACGCACCCCCTCAGCGCCCACTAATGACGTAGGCGGTAGTAGCCGCTAAACTGATAAACAAAACAAATCAAATTTACTCCTCACTGAGATATCTCAAATCTGAATGTCCCAAAAATATGTTTCCTTTTGTTTTAAATATTTGCTCCAGTGTCTCTATTTGCCTTACACAGCTGTATGTATATATTTTATATAAGTCCCATGTTTTTTATTTCTCTGTTCTTATTTCCTTTCCAAGCACTGTTCATTGTACCTCCACGAGATTTTGTACTTGAAATGTTTAATAAAAAATAAATAAATTATAAAATAATAATAATAATAATTTATCTGTATAGCGCTTTTAACAACTGATGTCATCACAACGCATAAACAAGCCTAAGAAGAAAATAACAACACAGAAGGAAGTCATAAAAATCATAGACAATCATAGAAACCCCCCGGTGAGCACGCCATAGGCAACAGTGGCAAAGAAAAACTCCCTTTGTACTTAAAATGTTTAATAAAAAAATTATAAAATAATAATAATAATAATAATAATAATTTATCTGTATAGCGCTTTTAACAACTGATGTCGTCACAACGCATAAACAAGCCTAAGAAGAAAATAACAACACAGAAGGAAATCATCGAAATCATAAAAGAAATCATAGAAAACCCCCGGTGAGCAAGCCATAGGTGACAGTGGCAAAGAAAAACTCCCTTTGTACTTAAAATGTTTAATAAAAAAAATTATAAAATAATAATAATAATAATAATAATTTATCTGTATAGCGCTTTTAACAACTGATGTCGTCACAACGCATAAACAAGCCTAAGAAGAAAATAACAACAAAGAAGGAAATCATAAAAATCATAGACAATCATAGAAACCCCCCGGTGAGCACGCCATAGGCAACAGTGGCAAAGAAAAACTCCCTCAGCACTGGAGGAAGAAACCTTGGGAGCAACCAAGGAACCCATCCTCCTCTGATCAAACTACTCAAACAGTACTGATATACTGACTGTACCACTTTATACTTCTGTTCAGCTGCTCAGGTGTGCTTATATAATCATAATATGATATCACTAAGATGAGTTATAGTACAGATGAAGAACAGTCAGAGTGATGATGACGGTTAATGAAGGTAGAAGGTTAGTGGAAACTAGTTAAGAGTCCATGAATTAGTAGAGTCTAGTAAAGTCTATAAATAGAGATTAGGCATCTAATAAGATAAATGAATAAGTATGACATGTTTCTTTTCACCCTTATTATTATTATTATTATTATTATTATTTTAAAACCTAAAAATCCTTTTTATAGCATCAGAAGATATTATTTGTTTTATAAAAGACTCACATCTAGTTCACTGTTTAATGAATGCAATCTAAAAGGGATGTGTCAGGATCAGATCCCTCACACTGAACCCCATAGAGAACCCCATAAAGGAGCAATGTGTAAGATGATGCAACCTGTCACATTCATACTACAAACAATAGGGGGGAACATATCACCAGAGATTTGCGATGTCCACCCTTACTGTAAGTGTTTCCTCCAGGATTGTTTAGTAGCAGTGAGAGGATAATCCTCTAAGAGTGGATGTTGCTGTTGTGCCTCCATTACAAACAATGGTTTAACCTTTGTGGATGAGGCACATCAGGTGTGTGATGGGCTTTATGGTACATTGTGAATATTCTTCTAATCTGTAACACTTATTCAGTTTAACACTGGCTAGATTAATCTGTCGTTCTCTCCTCTCCCTTTAGTTCTTATTACTCTGTCACTCTTGTGCACAGAGACAGGAAAACTGGGTTGGGTGTCATCACGTCTTCACGTCATCGTACACTTCCTGTATCCGTCGTCTCAAACAAAAAGCCCTTTGCTTTTGTAACCATTTTGAAGCAGCGTCAGCTTAATTTATTACATAAACAATCTGTAGCAGAAACACCAATACAAGAAAAAGTACAATGTCTCCTTGACGTTTGCATTTACTTACCAGTCTAGAGTAATCAAACTTCATCCATTTGATATTAATAAATGTAAAACTTTGGTAAGTTTTACTTTTATTTATATAAATTATTTACTTTGCTGCCAAATGTGGTTTCTTGCCGAGAGCAGGCAGTGGTGGTCACTTGCCAAGAGCCTCAGCCACAATAGTGTTTTTGCATAATTCACCTTTTTGTGCTCATATTAACGATTTCTATATACTGGAACAGAAAAAAACAACATTTTTACTGACATATACTGGTAACCATGCAATCAGATTACAATACATACACAAGCTCATTCATATTTCCCTGATCATATAAACAGTAAATCATATAAACATCATCATGTCTGGTCCGTGCAGGCTTCTGAATAACACATGAATCATTTCTCAGTAACGCAATGCTCCAACACATCCACTGGGTGGCTGACGCCTGGTTCACATGCCACTAACCTAACAGGGTACATACATACTTATTGATGAAACTGAGCCAAGTCAGTTAAACTGAGGTCATGTGACTAAAACCTGTTTATGGAATCTGCACAAGATGTTCAAACATTAATCTTACTTATTTGTAAGCTAACATGCAACACGTATATGAAATGTATTTGATTAGTTGAGTTTTGCTAATTGTTTTGATTACAAGTCACTATTTTGAGTTATAAAATGAATAGTACTGTCATGATTTTAAAAGGTTTAGCACCAACAGTGCTTGAAAGACTTTGTTTCAAACAGATTTTATCATCATGCAGTATTACAATACTAGAAAAACACCCTGAGTGTGAACAAAAAACACAGTGATAATTTTGTCTACGCACCAAAAGCCTTGAAACTCAATATTCATATTGTTAGTTTCGTTCACAGGCGCCCTTCTAATCATCTGCGCTCGCTACATGCTCGTTACATGCTCGCTAATTATGGGAAGACATATCGTCTGATTAATACGGTATTTGATAATGAGGTATTTGGAAAGACCACCTTAAGACGAATGGTGGCGTACTATCGAGGCACTGATCAAATAAGGACGGGTTTACAGGTAGTGGGATCTTAAGACTGGAAGAATTGGTTGGTTATTTAGAGTCTGAGTGCAACGTCCTCTACATGTTCACACAGGCAGTGGTCAGTGAGGTGACAGTTCACTTTCATCATTTGAATCACTGCTTTCATCATCGCCCTCCATCCCCAGCTGCTCAAAGTCCTCCTCATCTTCTTCACCAAAACCATTCTCCTCCTCCTCCTCCTGAGTCGGCTGTTGCTGTGACGCTTCGAGACCCAAGAAGCGCTTAAGAAGGGCAGCGAGCGCCTCTATATCACTGAGAGAAGAGAAATGTCTGACTAATAAATAAATCACAGAAAAAAAGAAAGCATGTATTCACATTCATTACTCAGGTAGAAGTATAGATACTAGAATTTAAAAATACTTCTGTACAAGTTGAAGTATCTACTCAAGCTTTTTACTCCAGTAAAAGTGTAAAAGTACTGCTTTCAAAACTACTTAAAGTATAAAAGTAAAAGTAATGTAAGAAAAAAAATGCCACTAAGGACAAAAGCTTAGGCCGCACCACAGGGGTCTATACAGCACTAGCCCACCTCCCCAAAAACCCCATTCTTCTAAAAGTCATAATGACTATAATACTATATTAAAATGTTAATGTTGATAAATTTGGGATGCGCTAGGCTTCCTGTTTCAGCTCATATACGCCCATTAAACATGAATGTAGTTTAGTACAATGTAAATATATTAAAGAAGCATATCTGTTACTACTGAACATTAACATGTGTTTCATGGAGCAGAAGATTTGATGACTAGTTGTCTATAAGTATTGTAATGAAGTCAAACTTCAAAGACATGTTATCAATAATCTTTACTGGAATGTAAATGTACATGAATGAAAACAAGCTGAAATGAAATAGGAGTAACGAGACTATGTTTAAAATGTAAGGAGTAGAAAGTACTGATAATGGAGTGTAAATGTAAGGAGTAGAAAGTACTGATAATGGAGTGTAAATGTAAGGAGTAGAAAGTACTGATAATGGAGTGTAAATGTAAGGAGTAGAAAGTACTGATAATGGAGTGTAAATGTAAGGAGTAGAAAGTACAGATAATGGAGTGTAAATGTAAGGAGTAGAAAGTACTGATAATGGAGTGTAAATGTAAGGAGTAGAAAGTACTGATAATGCAGTGTAAATGTAAGGAGTAGAAAGTACTGATAATGGAGTGTAAATGTAAGGAGTAGAAAGTACAGATAATGGAGTGTAAATGTGAGTAGAAAGTACTGATAATGGAGTGTAAATGTAAGGAGTAGAAAGTACTGATAATGGAGTGTAAATGTAAGGAGTAGAAAGTACAGATAATGGAGTGTAAATGTGAGTAGAAAGTACTGATAATGGAGTGTAAATGTAAGGAGTAGAAAGTACTGATAATGGAGTGTAAATGTAAGGAGTAGAAAGTACAGATAATGGAGTGTAAATGTAAGGAGTAGAAAGTACTGATAATGGAGTGTAAATGTAAGGAGTAGAAAGTACTGATAATGGAGTGTAAATGTAAGGAGTAGAAAGTACTGATAACGGAGTGTAAATGTAAGGAGTAGAAAGTACTGATAATGGAGTGTAAATGTAAGGAGTAGAAAGTACTGATAATGGAGTGTAAATGTAAGGAGTAGAAAGTACAGATAATGGAGTGTAAATGTAAGGAGTAGAAAGTACTGATAATGGAGTGTAAATGTAAGGAGTAGAAAGTACAGATAATGGAGTGTAAATGTAAGGAGTAGAAAGTACTGATAATGGAGTGTAAATGTAAGGAGTAGAAAGTACTGATAATGGAGTGTAAATGTAAGGAGTAGAAAGTACTGATAATGCAGTGTAAATGTAAGGAGTAGAAAGTACTGATAATGGAGTGTAAATGTAAGGAGTAGAAAGTACTGATAATGGAGTGTAAATGTAAGGAGTAGAAAGTACAGATAATGGAGTGTAAATGTAAGGAGTAGAAAGTACTGATAACGGAGTGTAAATGTAAGGAGTAGAAACTACTGATAATGGAGTGTAAATGTAAGGAGTAGAAAGTACTGATAATGAAGTGTAAATGTAAGGAGTAGAAACTACTGATAATGGAGTGTAAATGTAAGGAGTAGAAAGTACAGATAATGGAGTGTAAATGTAAGGAGTAGAAACTACTGATAATGGAGTGTAAATGTAAGGAGTAGAAAGTACTGATAATGAAGTGTAAGAGATCTTCTGAAAATTAACAACACGGTTTGATGCACTTTTGAACATTTGTATCCAAAAAGAATCTGGATAGAAAATGTTGTTGACGTTACCAAAGTCACTCAGAGTGGTTTGGTGTGAAATGCTTAATTGCAGGGAAACTACCGAGGTGGTGGCAACCAGTGATTGTAAAGTATTCAGGGCAAGTATAGACATTTTATTTACTGTTCAAAACGAACAATGTTCCAGTTTGTGTTTTCTAACAGGACTTGTTAATGTAGTGTTAAGTTAAAATAGTGGTAAAAAAAACAAAAAAATACTCTATTAATGGATCCTAAGGAAATATTTTAGACTAGAGATGGACCGATCAGTGTTTTTGAGGCTGATTCTGATTGCCGATCACCTTTCAGCGTGATCCGCCGATAGCCAACACTGATAACTATATGCCACGGCAGGGCTACATGTAGTTACTAACACAAGCAAGTACTGAAACATGGTCAAACCATTTTTAACAAGTTCATGTTATTTAAAAACGAAAAAAGCTAATTAAATAAATGCAGTAAAAACTGCAGTCATTAAACAGACTCTGTTATTTTAAACTAAATCTGTAATCATTAAATGTAGAATATTGAATTGTTGCTGCTGTTCTGTTCGTACTGGTCAGATCTGGTCTGTAGGTGTTCTAGGTTGTTGGTTTTGTGTTAGCTGTGTGTGCTAGCTCTGCTGTTTACTGATACTCACTGTATTCAGAGGCGTGCAGTGTTGTATGAGATTAGTGTGTTAAAAATCTTGGTTTTTCCACAAGACACGCTGATTTTACAAAATAAAAAACAAAAAATAAAAAATAAAAAACGTCCTGGATGAGTCTGTGTCACCACAAACACCACAAACTGTTCTCACGAGGCCACTGCTTTAGTCAGTCTGTGGAAAATTAAACGGTATGTATTTCCACCTAGTGGTTCAGATAGGAATTGCAGGGAAATGGCCGGAGGGGATTTCAAAGAGGGCTCCTCTTCCTGGATGAAAGGCTAGCTGGAAATACAGAAATTAGGCTCATTTGTTTAATGCCATTGGGATCGACTAAATTGGAGAAATATCGTCTGATCACATATTTTGATTAAAAATCGGCCGATACCGAGCCGATCGATCCTTCCATCTCTATTTCAGACCACAAACTCTCGCCACCACTAGAAACTATTTTGACTCGGTAAGTTCTCTAGAATTGTGCTTTTCATATCTAACCACTCAATAGGACTTTCTACATCTTAATCTTTTCGTTGTGCAGAAATTTAGAAAAAATTTGGAAACATTTTAGAAGATCTTAAAGTTATGTCTGCATAAAGGATGACAAGGATAACACAATTTGTGTCTGCGAGTGTGTTGCACACCTTGCTGCATGCATCAAAAATCTAAAGTTCTCATTCTGGAGTGTTCTATGTGGCAGCTATTTTGTCTCTGGCACAGAACTGTGAAAGCCTACAGGTGATAACTTGTTGCCTGGACTATACACTGGCTCTTATTCAGACATTGAGTGAAACTGGACGTGAAGTGGCTCACAGTGGAGAAATGTATACATTTCTTTACAGTGGAAGTGATGGGAACCTGGGGTCCATAGTGGACATGGGGTTAAACATGACAACATAGTATTTCGCACCTGCTATGAATTAATTAACATGCATAAAAATTAGATGAACATGTTTTCAGAACTATTGGAAAACAATGTCAGGCATCAAGCAGCATATTCAGAACTATTTCATGGTTAAAATGATTTTTATGATGGTAGAGCTGTTTTCTGACGTCTGGGTCCTACCACTTCCACTGTTTTCTGTATGTTTCTCTAGAACAGTGTATTCGCCATCAGACCACTCTAAATGACTTTACATCTTAATCGTGTACCTTTGCTGAAATGAGCTGTGCAGCAGTCAATGCTGATAGTGCAGGTGGTTCTTAATACACATAGGAGTGTTCATTTAAGTGCTAACCTGCGGTCCCCGAGAGTTGCGTTCTGCGTGAGAGGATGAGAGAATCCAGTGGCCATTCTCAGAACCAGGACATAACCCTTCCCCAGATAGCGCACCTTCTCCTCTTGAATGCTTATGTCCCGCAAGTGCCGCAAATCCAGCAACACTGATGGAAATAAACCTCAGTTATATTTTTCCAAAGCTCTGATCACAGTCTATACATCGTTTTAAGAGAACATGTAAGATAATGGGTTATGTTTACCTTTTTCATGCCCTTTTCTCCACAGGGTCAGGATCATTGCATACAGACTGAAGGTTTTCAGCTCTATCCGCCTCTTGGATTTGTCAAATACAGCCTCCTGTACGTGAAGAAAATACATTTCTTAAAGAGGAAGAAGAGGAATTAGAGACTTGGACATGTGTGAAAGTGAGAAAGAGAGATTTACGTACTTCCCACTCCTCCATGTTCTGTAAGGCCACGAAAGAGCAGCCTGTTACATAGAACAGCTTCCATAACACACTGTCTACAACGCACAGACAAAAACTTATTATTATTTATTAATAACACAACATTTGCATAGCAGACACCCTCAGTTTAGGAATTCACCATATTCACCTGAACTGTAATATGCTGCTGCCAGGCCTATTGAAGCAATGCCTGAAGACCAGAAAGAGGAAGTGTCATTCAAAAAGAGAAGAAAAGCTCCTTATAAGTAAGCCACACAACCTCCTTTATTTTAGCTTTCCTCATACCGACAAGCAGAGACCAGGACCGAATCCCAGGTGATCTCTTCAGGTGGAGAACATCAGCAGTGTGTTTCTCAATCACCATATACACCATCTGGAGAAAACAAAAACAATGAGAATCCTTATTGTTGTAAACATCCTTTGTTTAAGTCTCCAAAATAATGTCATAACATCACAATTAAACGACAGTTTAAGTGAATCTCTTTAACCACGAAGCCGTGACACTGACTCCCAGATAAAACTGTATTAAGGAGCTAAACAAATATGAACCCAGATATTAATATGAGGCACGAGCCACCACCCACACATGCACTGACCCTCTCGGATGGAGCTGATCACTCCCGCTGGGCTCTGAAAACTCACCTTATCAGATCGCTGAAGTTTCTCTGAGTCTAAATTTCAGGATCCACTTTATATTTTCACCACAATGTCATTTACCGAGGAGTGTTTTGTTCAAGTCCATTCGTTTCCCTCGCACCTTCGGGGTTTCCAACTTCCTCCAGAACACTCTCCACCCTGATTGGCTAACAGCGTCACTAAGCCCCGCCTCTAACGGCCCCTCCTCAGAAGACTTCGGACTCGAAGACACTTTTAAACACGACAAAAATATATGTGTTTTTTTTTTTGTTTTTAATTATTAATTTCCTAAACCCAGTAACTAGTCTACATGATGCTCGTATTAATGTGTAATAAAGGATAGAGTCGCTCTTTTTTTTTTTTACCTCATCACGGTGACGTAACCGCGCTGTAGGACCGTTGCGGGTTTCGTGCGCATGCGCGCTGGATTAGCCGAAGGACAATGAAGGCTGTTGCTGTAGTGGCGAGTTGTCGAGGAGCTTTTCTTCAACATTTCTTTAGTGTTTTTGGTTTCAGGATGAGTCGTCTGGTACGTGGCGATAGACGTGTTCCTGTCAGCTGTAGGCCGCTTGAGCGTTTCTGCACTGTTTTCTGATGAACATTTGGACCTTAAGTGTCAAAACCGAGCGGTCTGCCTGCCTGTATGTGTTTTCACTCGCTTTCGTTTTTCTCTGGAGGACTCTTCTCTCTGCAAGCCGGACTAACGTTAACTGCTTTTCAGTCCTGAGGTCTGACAGTTTGTCAGGAGAGCGAACTCTAGCCTTTATAGTTCAGGAGCTGCCGCCACAGGTAAGGGCACAAGAAAGTATGAAGTATGGTTCTAGCTGGTTTTAAACATGCATACACACTTCCACAGCTTCGATACTGTTCTCATTTTCTGTGCTCGAAATTCGCGATTCAATTATATTTAATCGATTGGATTCAATTCGATATTTTCAGTGTTGTGTCCTAATATTAATGTGTTGTGTCATAATATTAATGTATCGACTTGATTCAATTCGATATTTTCAGTGTTGTGTCCTAATATTAATGTTTTGTGTCCTAATGTTAATGTATCGACTTGATTCAATTCCATATTTTCAGTGTTGTGTCCTAATATTAATGTTTTGTGTCCTAATGTTAATGTATCGACTTGATTCAATTCGATATTTTCAGTGTTGTGTCCTAATATTAATGTGTTTATGTCCTAATATTAATGTACCGACTTGATTCATTTCGATATTTTCAGTGTTGTGTCCTAATATTAATGTATCGACTTGATTCAATTCGATATTTTCAGTGTTCTGTCCTAATATTGATGTGTTGTGTCCTAATATTAATGTATCAACTTGATTCAATTCGATATTTTCAGTGTTGCGTCCTAATGTTGTTGTGTTGTGTCCTAATATTAATGTATCGACTTGATTCAATTCGATATTTTCAGCGTTGTGTCCTAATATTAATGTGTTGTGTCCTATTATTAATGTGTCAACTTGATTCAATTTGATATTTTCAGTGTTGGGTCCTAATATTAATGTACTACACACATTAATTAGGTTCAGTAAATAATTTGTCTTAATAATATATGGAAGCCCATTCCCACTGTTTAAAGTAAAAGAAACTACCATAGTATTGTTATTAATATAATAATGTAATCATTTATGTTATTATTATTCTTATTATTCTTATTATTCTTATTATTAGTAGTAGTAGTAGTAAGCACATGATTGCTATCATTGCCATACCATTAATTTACAATACTAAGTCGTTAGATACAGTTAATTATTTTGAGATGTAGAGTCAATAGCACAAATATATCCAGATCAGTCATAGCATTTAAACCCACCTCCTTGTTTTTACAATATTTGCCCATTTTATCAGCTCCACTAAACATATAAGAGAACTTTGGTCTACAGTTCCACAGTTACATACTATTGTCCACCTGTTTTTCTGCATACTTTGCCCCCTTTTACCCTGTTCTTCAATGCTCAGGACCCCCACAGGGCCACTACAGAGTGCTGTAGCGACACTGGCGTAGTGGTGGATATATATGTATGACTCAGCATTTTAAAAGAATGACTACGTATCTCAAAATAACGAGAGTTATTCTCAAAATAGTGACTTGGCATCTTAAAACAATCACTTTGTATTGCAATGGTATAGCAATTTGTTGGGTTTTTAAGTGACTGAGCTTCCATGGACTAAAAAGTAGTATGTTCCTGTGCACAATAATCAACTTTATAAAACAGTGTAACGGAGCTAGACGCAGTACAAAGACCTAAACTTGTTAAATATTTTAATAAATAGGTTTTAAATATTGATGCACTGTTTTTATTTTTATTTTTTTTAATATTGTATTAACATTGTTTGACCCTTACAAGAAAAGCATGGTTCCCAGTGAGTAAGCTTTTTTTATAGCTTGACTAAAATAAGACTAAAATATTTCTGTTTCCACCATTGCTTTTTGGACAGGTCTAGCTGTTAATTGCCCTATCTGCCACCTGAGGAGACATAATGAGAAGATCCATAACCTACTGCTGCGCTGTCTTTGTTTCTAAAGAACCATTTTGCTTGGAAAACAGCAATCATCTTCAGGGGTGTCGTGGGAACCTTCAATTACCACCTACTTTCTGTTGAGTTGGTCTTTGTCTGTGTTTTCTGAGATGGCAGTGGGTTTCAGGATACCACTTTCTCCTTACTCCAGTCTGTAATTACAGGATTACATTACAGGCTTGCAGATTGATTTTGATTGGACGTTCAGGATTTCTTATAACTCAACAAATCTGTGACAAGTTCATTTGAGTTCTGACGTTGGACTACACCGCACGGAAATATGTTCTACGTTTTTTCAGCTTTGAAGGGCCTACAGCTTGAGGAAATCATTTCTGTTAATGTTTATGTTTTGCAGGAACATCTTGTATGATGTCGGAAGTTAACATCGCAAGAAAAAAAGAGAAGTGTGAAAATTGCACTAAACAGGTAATTTCTTGCATTAAAATGTGCTAAGATTGGGGAAATTATTTATTTGATAATATAAAAGTATGTTATGTGTTAGGGCTGTGTATTGGCAAGAACCTGACGATACGATACGTCGTGATACAGGGGTCACGATTCAATGTATTGTGATATATTGCAATATTGGAAGCTAAGTGATATATTGTGAGCTTTAAAATGCTACTGTTAAAACACACCACTATATGAACAGGTTTGCCAATACTGACAATAGCATTGCGCCCTTGTGCTGCTTGTTAATGTTGGAGTGGAGCTGAAAATGGATTACAACACTGCCATCTAGTGGTCAGAGTTTAAACAACACATAATGATTCACTGTCTGCCAGAAATCTGTGCATTTAAACTGTTAATTAATAATTGATATCATGTTTTTGAGAATCGATACAGTATCACAAAACATAATATCGCGATATTCGATATTTCAATATTTTCTTACACCCCTATTATGTATTGTATTAAGGCTCATTTTTACTCAACGTTAAATACAAGTTCGCATGGAGCTTTTTGTTCGTACTCTGCATTCATTGCGTACATACATTAGTTTTCGGAAAGCTTACGGATACAGTCGGAGCAATACCGCTGCAGACCGTGGGGGCAGTGCAAGACACGACCACTTCTATACGAACCCCACGAAGAAGAAACGGCGGGACTTTATAAAGACTTGTTGTTTGAGTTGGCTAGAAATTTTAATCATGATGTAAGTTCGTCACGGCGCAAAGATAAACAGTTGTTTTTTGTTGTTTTTGAAGTAAATACAGAGCTACGAGCTCATCCACCGTCACCATGTTTGATTTACTTTGTACTGCCCTCTACTGGAAGTGTTGCTCAACTAGCATGTCAATGGGGCTGTCACAGAGAGGCATGTAGGCAGCAGGGTTATTATTGTTAACGAAAACGAACAAAATTACGAAAACTGAAATTGAGAAAACATTTTCGTTAACTGAAATAAATAAAAACAGCAATTAAAAGACAAAAACGAGAACTAACTGGAACGGTATTCTGCGTTTACAAATCTAACTAAAACGTACTGAAATTATAGATAGAAAGCCCTTCGTTTTCATGTTTGTCCATTTATTTATAAGCCCTGAAGATACTAAATTGTTTTTTTCCTCTTAAGCAGTTTTACGTTAGCTGCCGGCACCATACGAACCCTGACCACACTGCAAAGTGTCCACAGCAAAGGTTGGGAGAAACCGGCAGAGTCCTATACGAGATTTCTTTAAATATATGACTGCCAGAAAGATAAAAGCAAGTGTCTTGTATTGGAAACAGGTGATAAAATAATTATCCACGGTCCCCGGGTGCCGGGTGGATAAGGGCTGCCCACCGCTCCGGGCACGTGTGCTCACTGCCCCCTAGTGTGTGTTTACTAGTGTGTGTATATGTGGGTGTTTCACTGCACGGATGGGTTAAATGCGGAGGTCAAATGTGTGCAAAACACGTGGCTAGTTCTGAATTCTAATTCTAATTATAATTCTAAAATATGTGGAATACTTATTCCACATATTTTAGAATTAGAATTACAATTACAATTACAATTAGAACCCCACGAATCTCAAAGTCCATTTGAGAAGCGTGCACAAGAAGGCTAATTGCGAGTACCCAGGTAGCCCCGGGAAGAGAACAACCATAACGGACTGCTTTCACCGGCGACCAAGCTGCTGGTTAGTTAATACGCAGGAGCACCGCAAGCGTGAGGATTCATTGGGAAATATGTTTATTGAAACTGGGACTTACTCTGACTTTTTAATTTTGCCCCCAAAATATAGCACAGAGTATAAAAAACTAAAACTAATACTGGAACTAATGAAAACTAAACTAAAACTAAGCATTAAAAAAAAAACAATAATAAAAACTAACAAACCCACTCAAAAACTAATTAAAACTAACTGAGTTAGAGTCACAACAAAATAAAACTAAACTATAATTAAAAATCAAAAACTAAAGAAAAAATTATAACCTTGGTAGGCAGTGAGGGTTATATCGCTCGAAACTCAGACATATCAGCAAATAATATAAGGAGTATAAACGAGCCTTAAAACTGTTTTTATAATTACAGTGGAACAGCGAGTAGTTACATTTGTACTAACTTGATCTTGTTTTATCTCCTAGTGCAATAAGAAACAGAGTGATGATGCTCTAAGCTCACTGCAGGAGAGCAGCATTGCCAATGGAGAGGTAGCTCCTGTTTCTTGTCTTCCTGTGATGCACTAATTCACTGTGCGTTAAAGTAGGGCCCACTTTTCACAGCGGGTGTTCTGTAACACTTCATGTTTCCTAGAAAGAGAAGTGTTTGTGTATTATTTCAACATCTATATGTAAACATCTATATCTGATTACCCGTATACACAGTACAGTGAGAGGCTCTTTCTCTCAGCTCATTGTTTCTCTTTGCTCCGTAGGTGAGTGGACATATTCCAACCCAGCCAGTGCTCCTGAGTGCATGCCTCTCCTGTGATGGCTGTGTTTCTGAAGAAGAGAGCCAGAAAATCTCTCAACAGAGCCTGCAAGAAATCAACCGTGTCCTCGCCCTCAATAAGGTAATATGAAGCTTGGGGTCGGCAGTTGGGCTAACGTCTGTCAACAAAACCATCTCACCTGAAGAGAAATTTTATCTCCCTATCCCAAAGTTCATACTCCTGGATTTGCCTACCTTGCAGGCAAACAGTGTATATGCAGTGTGATAGTTTAACAGGGGTGCGTTTCCCGAAAACGATTGATCTTAGTGGTTTACGAACAACTTTAAGAACAACTTAAGAACCCCAATTTGCGAGTGTTTCCCAAACGCCCTCTTAGTCTCCAAACTTACGAACTATTTTCAAGTAGCTCTTTGTTGACTCCGCCCCCGCGTCAGTCGAAAACTGAACCATCGATTTACATGTTTCCTCATTATTATGCTACAAATGTATCGTTATGTAAATAATTATAATAAAAAATACAACAAATAAGGATTTACATTACTCATATATTAAAAAAGTAAATAAAAACATTTCGCTTGCTATTGTTGTCTATAGCACGCTGAGCCTACAAATAGGCACACGAATAACCTTCCTAGCATCGGCCATGCAAAGGATGAACACAGGATGAAATCAAAGCCAAATGTTTGAAGAAATAGAGAAAAAAACAAAACATACTATTTTTCAGAGCTCGGGGAAGTTCTACAAATAAAGAGAGAGCAGAAAAGAGAGGAGACTGCTAGGAACATAAGTGCCTTTTCATCACATACTCACCCTTTTCAGCCTTCCTATTGGTAATTTATATGTGTACGTAATTGATCACTTGATTGGTTAAGAGATAACAAGCTTAGTAAGCCAATGTGTAAAATTGTTTAGAAAGTAATATATATATTAATTTACTACTACAACTGTAACACAGAAAATTAATTAAAAATATGTCAATTTATATGTGTACGTAATTGATCACTTGATTGGTTAAGAGATAACAAGCTTAGTAAGCCAATGTGTAATTTTTTTTAGAAAGTAATATATGTATTAATTTACTACTACAACTGTAACACTTAGAAAATGAATTAAAAATATGTCAATTTATATGTGTATATCAACAAATAATGTTGTTCATGTGATTACGATGATTCCAACCTTGAAATAAAAAATGTAAAATGTACATTTATGCGCAGTATTAAACTCAGGGCTTTCAGAGTGGGAGACAGTTTGCTTCCCACTACACCATGATACCATCACCTGTTTATTCTAGAAGTTACTGTTTACATAATTTAAGATGTTGGAAATGATATTTGTTGAGGTTGAATGTCATATAAGTGATGCAATTACGCTTTCAAAAGTGATTTTAAGTCTTGATGAATTCATGTTTGTATAAATACGTGTAGTGTCCATGCACAGAATGTGTTTCTAAAGGATGATTAGCGCCCTCTTTTGTTTTTGAGACAGAACTGCATGTGGAGAAGTAAAGAATAATTTAGCGAGTTATGAGTGGGTCGGATTACTCTTACATTTACAAACGTTGTTACGTACTATGTTAGTTACGAAGGCTTTCGGGAAACATTCGTAATTTTAAGAATGCTCTTAAGTAGAGATGGAAGGATCGATCAGCTATGTGTCGGTATCGGCTGATTTTTAATCAAAATATGAGATCGGTCAACATTTCTCCAATTTAGCGATGGCGTTAAACAAATGAGCCTAATTTCTGTATTTACAGCTAGTGTTTATCCAGGAAGAGGAGCCCTCGGGCCAGCTCCCTGCAATTCCTATCTGAACCACTAGGTGGAAACACAAACCCTTTCATTTTCTACAGACTGACTAAAGCAGCGGCGTCGAGAGAAAGCATGCGCTGATAGAAAACACAGTCTGGCGGTGTTTTACCGTATGTGACACAGACTCATCCAGGACGTTTTTAAAATTTGTAAAATTAACCGTGTCTCGTTGGGGAACCAAGACAAAGACATTTAACACACTAATCTGATACCGCACTGCACACAGCTCAATACAGTGAGTATCAGTAAACAGCAGAGCTAGCACACACAGCTAGCGCAAAACAAACAACCCAGAACACCATACAGACCAGATCTGACCGGTACAAACAGAACAGCAGCAACAATTCAATATTCTACATTTAATGATTACAGATTTAGTTTAAAATAAGAGTCTGCGTTTAATGACTGCAGTTTTTTTGCATTTATTTAATTAGCTTTTTTAGTTTTAAATTAAGGGTCTAAATGTAATGATTGCAGTTTTGCAGATATTTGTTTGATTCACTTTGTTTATTTACTGTTAATTTTGTTTAAAATATTATGCTGTTTCATACGAGCTCGTTAAAAATGGTAATAAACCAGTTTAGACCATGTGTTATGACTTGCTTGCGCTAATAACTACATGTAGCCCTGCCGTGTCATATATCCCCCGCCCTCTATCGGTATCTGCTATCGGCCGATCGCGCTGAAAGGTGACGGCGATCGGCATCGGCCTCAAAAACGCTGATCAGTCCATCTCTATTTTTAAGTATGAAGTTACGAAATATTTAGTTTTACGAACGTTTTGGGAAACGCACCCCAGATTAGTAACGTTACAAGGTTTTTTTGTTTTTTTTTGATGGATGTTAAAATCAGGAGAGACTAGCTGTTCTACAAAGATGGCATACGTTTTAGCACACGTTACAGAATGACAGGTATTTGTTGCATGGACTTTGGAACAGGCCTTGTCTCATACCGTGTGACGGTGTCTCATACGTTTTGTTTGTTTGTTTGTTTATGTGTGCGTGTGACAGAAATGTGATACCTCCAAGCACAAAGTGCTAGTGGTGTCTGTGTGTCCTCAGTCGTTGCCGTTTTTCGCTGTCAAATTTCATCTGGATATCGCAGAGGCTGCACAAAAGCTCTGTGGCTTCCTGAAGAGTGTGGGTGAGTCTACTGCACACGCGAGTCCTCTCAGTCTGTTATCTCACGCATGCTTGTTTCCCTTCCCCCTTTTTGCCTCCCCTGCTTTGATTTACACCTGTGTTTATTTTCGGTGGGAAGTGCATGAAGAACTTGAAAGCCCGTTGCACCTGTGTGTTATGAATGGATTGGCTCAGTGATGAATTTCTTTCTTCCACATTGGAAAAAGGAAATGCACTCAGGTCTATCTTCTTTTTGTCCTCAGGAGTGAAACATGTGTTTGACACCACACTGGCTGCTAGTTTCAGTATTCTCGAGAGCCAGAAGGAGTTTGTACAGAGATATCGCCGCAGGCACCATGACACACATGCTATGCCAATGTTCACCTCATCTTGTCCAGGTAAGCTGATCACCAATATATGTATACTTGATTGAAGTGAACCAGACGTGTCCATATTTAATTGTTTTGTGATTATTTATATGATCATATTGTGGATGTAGTGGTCTGGAATTTCTTGAATTCTACCTACTTGTGTAATATTCTGAGACAGCAAGGCACAGAGTCAGGTCCGCATCTAGCATTTATATAAAACAATGCTTGCTTGGGTTCTTCTGTTTGGCCGGGTTATGCAGGCAGCGTAGGTATATCCTTTGCTACCTTACAGATCCTACAATTCTCAGTACTAGGGCTGTGTATTGGCAAGAACCTGGCAATACAATACATATCATGATACAGCGGTCACGATTCAATATATCATGATATATTGTGATACTGCAAGCAAATTGATGTACTGTGATTTTTTTTAAATCCTACTATTAAAACACACCACTATATGAACAGGTTTGCCAATGTTTACAATAGCATTGCGCCCTTGTGCTGCTTGTTAATGTTGGAGTGGAGCTGAAAATGGATTACAAAACTGCCATCTAGTGGTCAGAGGTTTAAACACAACACACAATGATTCACTGTCAGCCAGGAATCTGTGTATCGATACTGTGTATTTGAGAATCGATAGTGTCACGAAACAAAATATCCCGATATTTGATATTTACGATATTTTCTTACACCCCTACTCAGTACAAGTGGTGATTAGATTAAAAAATAATAAAGAAAAAGCAGACGACACAAGCACGGACACAGCGGAAAACACAGCCTTCTAAGGGAAAAACCACAGGCAGCAAGGCATCGAGACAGCTGCCCCAGTTTTGAACACAGCCCATCAGTAATTAGGGAATACAGATCGACTGCATGTTCCAACTTATGAAAGCTCAAAAAACCTAAATATCATGGTGCCTATTGTGTATTGTCTTCAAGTGGTGTGATTGTGTTTTTCCCATATCGCCCAGTTCTTACTTTTAGTGCTTTAGCCAACCTTCTATCAAGTGTACAATATTTTATTTAGATGTTCAAGTCATTGCATCCTTGCATCGTTCTTTTCTTGCCCTCATGGATTTTGAAATATTTTAATTAGAGATGGACCGATCAGAGTTTTTGAGGCCGATACTGATCGAGGGCGGGGCTATATGCCACAGCAGGGCTACATGTAGTTATTAGCGCAAACAAGTCATGAAACATGGTAGATCATATGAAACAGCATAATGTTTTTAACAAAATTAACAGTAAATAAACAAAGTAAATCAAACAAATATCCCCAAATACTACAATCATTCAATTTAGACCCTTAATTTAAAACAAAAAAAGGTAATTAAATTAATGCAGTAAAAACTAAATAAACTCATTTGTTTAATGCCATCGATCGGCTCTCGATCGGCCAAATTGGAGAAATATCGGCAGATCACTGATCACATATTTAAAATTGAATAAAATTGGCCGATACCAATACATAGCCGATCGATCTTTCCATCTCTAATTTTAATGTTATTTAGCATGATCATTAAAATGTGTTAGTTTGAGCAGTTGCTTCATTTTGTGTGTGTGTGTGAGTGTGTGTGAGAGAGAGAGAGAGAGAGAGTGAGTGTGAGAGAGAGAGAATGTGTGCATGCTGTGCTTAATGGGTGTGACTGGATTAAGATAGCCAAAGCATCCTGCTTTAGTAAGATAACCTCACACCCTTCCCTGGAAATAGTGAGCACTTTCCTTCTTCCTCCAACATTTCCCCTTTTCCAATAACATATTATAGAATATCACAATGTACAGTGAGCTAGCAGCCCTGGTGTCAGGAGGTCTTATAGTGGGGGAGTACCCCACCAACCAATCATCATTCCCCAACGGCACCTGCTTATTTGCACATGATTGTATAGGGAACAAAAATCTGTGTACAAATTGCTGTGCATGTTCAGGCTTTTAAACACCTACACCAATTAACATTAGAGCGTCTGCATGTGCTGCTTTGTGCTGGCTGCGTTTTTGGGATGCACCGTATGTTTTGGGAGGATATATTAGTGGAAATATGAAGCTTGATTATTTGAGAAAAGGCTTTTCTGTTGATTCTGTCGTCTAAATCCATTTGTCTTGTTGAAATGGGGGATAAATACTAATATGACGTGACGTGTGTGCCAGGTGTAATGCACAGTAAATTATTTATTTATTTTTAATTAATTTATTTTTTTAAACTGTAGAAGTAAGCATTTGAGCAAGCATGTGCGTGTATGTCTGCTCAGGATGGATTCGCTATGCAGAGCATGTGCTTGGAAGCCTGGTTACGCCTCACATCTGTACAGCAAGGTCTCCTCAGCAGATCATGGGCTCTCTCGTCAAAGACTACTTCACCAGGCAGCAGGTCAGCTTCTTCACAATCTCTGTAAGCTGTGCGTGTGCAACGGAAGCTTGGGGAATCTCTTCTGTGGCTTAAATAATTCAGCAAAAGACCGTATCGATTCTTAAGGTGACTTATGGTGGGGAGGTAATTCTTGTACACTTGGTTAACATTAACTTTTAACACAGTGAGGGCAAATCTATTTCCAGTACATTCTCCCGTTTGTGCTGACTTGAAATAAAGATATGTATAGAGGGTCGGCTTATGGGAGCATTAGCGGTGGCAGCCTGAAGGCGAAGCGCTGATCCTGTGTTGTGTCTTGGCAGAAGCTGACCCCGGAGCAGGTGTACCATGTGGTGGTGGCTCCTTGCTTTGATAAGAAGCTGGAAGCCGTGAGAGAGGAGTTCTACAACAGCCTGCTGGATAGCAGAGATGTGGACTGTGTGCTTACCTCAGGTATAAGCTCGAGTCACCGCCACACCTGTGGTATTTTTCCGTAGGTACACTCTGAGCTCTGAGCTTGTCCTCAGTGTATTTTCCTCAGACATCTATTATTTCAGCTAAAGAGAAAGACAAATAACATACCTGCTGCTAATAATAATACTTATATCAACAGGAACATTCATGTAATGCCTTTCTCTAGCTTAGGGTCTGCTACAAATCAATAATAGCATGTAGTGGGGGGAACAACAATCACAATAGGCCTCAGTTTGTCCTTTTTTTTTTTTCTTGTTAAATAAGCACTTGCCAACTTTGACTCACCACTTGGTAGTGCATCGTACTTATGTTACACAAGAGGCCACTCTCAACACAAGAAGACAGTCCAACTGAAACTAGACTCCACCAAACCCACCCACTTCAACCCTGCATCAAGCAAACCAGTCACAAATTTCTAGTCACCTTAGATTGATTTTATTTAACATTAGAAAGAGGAAGCAATAGGCTTCGGAGGTGGTCTAAGTCCAAAAGAAATAACCAAACCACATCCCTCCCCATCATACTGACTTAACTCTTAACAAAAGAAAATACAAAAACATATCCTACCCAGAGAGAAACCCCAAAAGAAAACAGGCTACACCTCTTACAGCTTCCCAAAAGGGAGCAAAGCTGGTAAGAACACACAACAAGAGCTACAGCCTCTGGCAGGGAGAAGCACCAGGGAAGGTAGGAGGACCCACCAGCCAACCAACCACCAGATGTGCGTCTGAAATCGTCTACTTGTCTACTACTCAGTAGTAAATCAGTAGGTAAGCGTGGCTAGTATGTCTGAATACTCAGTAGTAAATCAGTAGGTAAGCGTGGCTAGTATGTCTGAATACTCAGTAGTAAATCAGTAGGCGAGCGTGGCTAGTATGTCTGAATACTCAGTAGTAAATCAGTAGGCGAGTGTGGCTAGTATGTCTGAATACTCAGTAGTGAAATCAGTAGGCGAGTGTGGCTAGTATGTCTGAATACTCAGTAGTGAAATCAGTAGGCGAGTGTGGCTAGTATGTCTGAATACTCAGTAGTGAAATCAGTAGGCGAGCGCGGCTAGTATGTCTGAATACTCAGTAGTGAAATCAGTAGGTGAGTGCGGCTAGTATGTCTAAATACTCAGTAGTGAAATCAGTAGGTGAGCGTGGCTAGTATGTCTGAATACTCAGTAGTAAATCAGTAGGTGAGCGTGGCTAGTATGTCTAAATACTCAGTAGTGAAATCAGTAGGTGAGCGTGGCTAGTATGTCTGAATACTCAGTAGTGAAATCAGTAGGTGAGCGTGGCTAGTATGTCTGAATACTCAGTAGTAAATCAGTAGGCGAGCGCGGCTAGTATGTCTGAATACTCAGTAGTGAAATCAGTAGGCGAGCGTGGCTAGTATTTCTGAATACTCAGTAGGTATTCAGTAGTAGGTAAACGGTACCGGATGACCTCCTGAATCAGCAGCCATTTTTATGTAGGTGAACACAGCACACTGTGTATCCCATGATTCACCTGGAGCCGCGGATGAATTCAAAGTGGAGTAAATAAACAGTGTAAAGCTGAACGTCGGCTGTGTGTACGTAGCTACGGCTACTGAACTGCTGCTACAGAAGTTAGCGCTACTGCTGAGATAAACAATGATTACATTCCTCCCGTTTCATCTTCTCTGATCTACAGCTCCACACCGTCTGATACATAATCAGATAAAAACACAGATCAGAGTCACTAAAAGATCTAAATCTATCAGTAAACAAGCTTTTAAATGAATAGCAGGACTTTTACGGTGGTGGTCTGACGTCTTGCGTCACAGGACGCTGGTAATATGGTGGATGTAGTGCGTCTGAGCTTGTGTGGTACTAAAACTCTCCTACTGAAATTACCTACTAGCCTACCACTCGAGCAGCACGTACTGACTCTAATCCAGTACCTACTGACTAGTAGGCAATTTCAGGCGCACCTCGGGTCTTCAAATAAGCCCCTCCAGCCAAACAGAGCGCCGCAACCCCAGCAATCAGCACCACACCTGCAACTCATGATAAGAGAGAGAGAGACAGACAGACTCACACAGAGAATCCACCAGCCGTAACAAACATGCATACCTTTTCTGAGCAGTTGCTTAGTCCTGGGTTGTAGACCTTGCTTTAAACTCCTGGGTGTATTGCCTGTTTGTTTGTTCGTTTAAAGTAATGTTGTTCATAAAGTGTCAGCAGTCACTGACAGATGTGTTTATATGGAGTTCTGGCTTCTAAAAGCATTGTGACTGCAAGTCAGCCATGTGTTACCACGTGTTATAGCTACAGCTCATAAACAGACTTCCGAGAGCTCATCTACACGCCTCGCTTGAGCTAATACTGACAAGGAACAGCTTTAAAGATGATGCTGGGGATTCCCCTGACAGGAGATGATGAGGCAGAGTTGACGAGGCCATTTTAAAAACAGTATTGAACGCGTGGTACATGAGCCAATGGGCGTTCAACAGAAAAGAAACTGAAGAACACCTCAGTGAGAGAACCAGAGGAGTCAAGTAACAAAATACAAATACTTTGTTACCTTACTTGAGTAGGAATGTTGGTTATTTATACTTTACTGAAGTAATTATTTTTCATTTCATTTCAGCTTGTTTTCATTCATGTACATTTACATTCCAGTAAAGATTATTGATAACATGTCTTTGAAGTTTGACTTCATTACAATACTTATAGACAACTAGTCATCATATCTTCTGCTCCATGAAACACATGTTAATGTTCAGTAGTAACAGATATGCTTCTTTAATATATTTACATTGTACTAAACTACATTCATTATCAATGGGCGTATATGTGGCTGAAACAGGAAGCCTAGTGTCCTAAATTTATCAACATTAACATTTTAATATAACATTATAGTCATTATGACTTTTAGAAGAATTATTGTTTTGGGGAGGTGGGCTAGTGCACTGTAGACCCCTGTGGTGCGGCCTAAGCTTTTGTCCTTAATGGCATTTTTTCTCTTTATTCATTACTTTTACTTTTATACTTTAAGTAGTTCTGAAAGCACTACTTTTAACCTTTTTACTGGAGTAAAAAGCTTGAGTAGATACTTCAACTTCTGCAGAAGTATTTTTTAAACTCAAGTATCTATACTTCTACCTGAGTAATTAATATAAATACATTAAGACACCTTTGGAGAGAACAGAACAGGAAAGCATAACGTACCATGCTGGGGAAAAGAGTTCAACTATATGGTGTGGTTTTAATTTGGGACTTGAAAGCTGAGATGGTGGGGATTGTATGGAGACTCTCTGGGAGTTTAATTTAAAGTTGAGGTGCTACTACACTGAGAGAAGTGTCACCCACGCTGAAACTTGAAAAAATGCAAATTAACCGTGACTAGAATGTCTGAGAGTAAAGGCCGAGGTGTAGAGTTTCTGATGCTTCTAGAGTATCTGTTGACTTTGTGCTTTGTGTCTTTGTCTTTCACCTGTGAAATAGACTTTATTTCTGGATTGTTGTTTTCACAGCCTGTGTAACCTGCTTCAGTGTAATTCGAGGACAGGCTGATGGACTAGCTGACTTTATATCAGTGCCAGCAATGAACTGTTGAGATTAACACACAAATCAGCGATGCAGTCCATTGTGTAATATTAGGGTTAGTTGTTGTTTGAACAGTCTTTTGTTTATTAATGTTAGTCAGGCATAAGACCTGCAGGAAGTATGTTTCCACTGAATTGCATAACTGTGCTAATATAAACAGGAGCACTCCTCTAAGTGTTGTCCTTCTACAAGAGCTTGATTGAACAGAGCCAGTTAGTTTCGATACTAGAGCAACAACGAGTGCGTCCGAAATCGTCTACTAGTCAGTAGGTACTAGATTAGAGTCAGTACGTGCTGCTGGAGCGTCAGACTAGTAGGTAATTTCAGTAGGAGAGTTTTAGTACCACACAATCTCAGACGTACTACGTCCACCATATTACCAGCGTCCTGTGATGCAAGACCACCACCGTAAACGTCCTGCTATTCATTAAAAAGCTCGTTTACTGACAGATTTAGATCTTTTAGTGAGTCTGATCTGTGTTTTTGTCTGATTATGTATCAGACGGTGTGGAGCTGTAGATCAGAGAAGATGAAACGGGAGGAATGTAATCATTGTTTATCTCAGCAGTAGCGCTAACTTTTGTAGCAGCAGTTCACTAGTAGTAGCTACGTACACACAGCCGACGTTCAGCTTTACACCGTTTATTCACTCTACTTTGAATTCATCCGCGGCTCCAGGTGAATCATGGGATACACAG
Source organism: Megaleporinus macrocephalus (assembly GCA_021613375.1). Taxonomy (NCBI): domain Eukaryota; kingdom Metazoa; phylum Chordata; class Actinopteri; order Characiformes; family Anostomidae; genus Megaleporinus; species Megaleporinus macrocephalus. Next base: position 6,333,030 of record CM038715.1, on the reverse strand, counting down.
TGTGCTGTGTTCGCCTACATAAACATGGCTGCTGATTCAGGAGGTCATCTGGTACCGTTTACCTACTACTGAATACCTACTGAGTATTCAGACATACTAGCCGCTTGTCTACTGATTTACTACTGAGTATTCAGACATACTAGCCGCTTGTCTACTGATTTCACTACTGAGTATTCAGACATACTAGCTACACTCACCTACTGATTTACTACTGAGTATTCAGACATACTAGCCGCTTGTCTACTGATTTCACTACTGAGTATTCAGACATACTAGCTACACTCACCTACTGATTTACTACTGAGTATTCAGACATACTAGCTCGCCTACTGATTTCACTACTGAGTATTCAGACATACTAGCCACGCTCGCCTACTGATTTACTACTGAGTATTCAGACATACTAGCCGCGCTCACCTACTGATTTCACTACTGAGTATTCAGACATACTAGCCGCGCTCGCCTACTGATTTACTACTGAGTATTCAGACATACTAGCCGCGCTCGCCTACTGATTTACTACTGAGTATTCAGACATACTAGCTACACTCACCTACTGATTTCACTACTGAGTATTCAGACATACTAGCCGCGCTCACCTACTGATTTCACTACTGAGTATTCAGACATACTAGCCGCGCTCGCCTACTGATTTACTACTGAGTATTCAGACATACTAGCTACACTCACCTACTGATTTCACTACTGAGTATTCAGACATACTAGCCGCGCTCACCTACTGATTTCACTACTGAGTATTCAGACATA